>CM074723.1:496025923-496552608 GCA_037306005.1 Rhinophrynus dorsalis | reverse complement strand
TACATTGTTCTGACCTGTTTTGGTGAATTGGGGAGGTTTATTATGGCGCTGTGCTGTTTTGTACATTGCACTGACCTGTTTTGGTGAATTGGGGAGGTTTATTATAGCGCTGTGCTGGTTTGTACATTGCTCTGACCTGTTTTGGTGAATTGGGGAGGTTTATTATAGCGCTGTGCTGGATTGTACATTGCTCTGACCTGTTTTGGTGAATTGGGGAGGTTTATTATAGCGTTGTGCTGGTTTGTACATTGCTCTGACCTGTTTTGGTGAATTGGGGAGGTTTATTATAGCGCTGTGCTGGTTTGTACATTGCTCTGATCTGTTTTGGTGAATTGGGGAGGTTTATTATAGCGCTGTGCTGGTTTGTACATTGCTCTGACCTGTTTTGGTGAATTAGGGAGCTTTATTATAGCGCTGTGCTGGTCTGTACATTGCTCTGACCTGTTTTGGTGAATTGGGGAGGTTTATTATGGCGCTGTGCTGGTCTGTACATTGCTCTGACCTGTTTTGGTGAATTGGGGAGGTTTATTATAACGCTGTGCTGGTTTGTACATTGCTCTGATCTGTTTTGGTGAATTGGGGAGGTTTATTATAGCGCTGTGCTGGTTTGTACATTGCTTTGACCTGTTTTGGTGAATTGGGGAGGTTTATTATAGCGCTGTGCTGGTTTGTACATTGCTCTGACCTGTTTTTGGTGAATTGGGGAGGTTTATTATAGCGCTGTGCTGGTTTGTACATTGCTCTGACCTGTTTTGGTGAATTGGGAGGTTTATTATAACGCTGTGCTGGTTTGTACACTGCTCTGACCTGTTTTGGTGAATTGGGAGGTTTATTATGGCGCTGTGCTGGTCTGTACACTGCTCTGACCTGTTTTGGTGAATTGGGGAGGTTTATTATGGCGCTGTGCTGGTCTGTACACTGCTCTGACCTGTTTTGGTGAATTGGGGAGGTTTATTATAACGCTGTGCTGGTTTGGTACATTGCTCTGACCTGTTTTGGTGAATTGGGGAGGTTTATTATAGCGCTGTGCTGGTTTGTACATTGCTCTGACCTGTTTTGGTGAATTGGGGAGGTTTATTATAACGCTGTGCTGGTTTGTACACTGCTCTGACCTGTTTTGGTGAATTGGGGAGGTTTATTATGGCGCTGTGCTGGTCTCTACACTGCTCTGACCTGTTTTGGTGAATTGGGGAGGTTTATTATAACGCTGTGCTGGTTTGGTACATTGCTCTGACCTGTTTTTGGTGAATTGGGGAGGTTTATTATGGCGCTGTGCTGGTTTGTACATTGCTCTGACCTGTTTTGGTGAATTGGGAGGTTTATTATGGCGCTGTGCTGGTTTGTACATTGCTCTGACCTGTTTTTGGTGAATTGGGGAGGTTTATTATGGCGCTGTGCTGGTTTGTACATTGCTCTGACCAGTTTTGGTGAATTAGGGAGGTTTATTATAGCGCTGTGCTGGTTTGTACATTGCTCTGATCTGTTTTGGTGAATTGGGGAGGTTTATTATAGCGCTGTGCTGGTTTGTACATTGCTCTGACCTGTTTTGGTGAATTGGGGAGGTTTATTATAGCGCTGTGCTGGTTTGTACATTGCTCTGACCTGTTTTGGTGAATTGGGGAGGATTATTATAGCGCTGTGCTGGTCTGTACATTGCTCTGACCTGTTTTGGTGAATTGGGGAGGTTAATTATGGCGCTGTGCTGGTCTGTACATTGCTCTGATCTGTTTTGGTGAATTGGGGAGGTTTATGATAGCGCTGTGCTGGTCTGTACATTGCTCTGACCTGTTTTGGTGAATTGGGGAGGTTTATTATAGCGCTGTGCTGGTCTGTACATTGCTCTGACCTGTTTTGGTGAATTGGGGAGGTTTATTATAGCGCTGTGCTGGTCTGTACATTGCTCTGACCTGTTTTGGTGAATTGAGGAGGTTTATTATAGCGCTGTGCTGGTTTGTACATTGCTCTGACCTGTTTTGGTGAATTGGGGAGGTTTATTATAGCGCTGTGCTGGTTTGTACATTGCTCTGACCTGTTTTGGTGAATTGGGGAGGTTTATTATAGCGCTGTGCTGGTTTGTACATTGCTCTGACCTGTTTTAGTGAATTGGGGAGGTTTATTATAACGCTGTGCTGGTTTGTACATTGCTGTGACCTGTTTTTGGTGAATTGGGGAGGTTTATTATAGCGCTGTGCTGGTTTGTACATTGCTCTGACCTGTTTTGGTGAATTGGGGAGGTTTATTATAGCGCTGTGCTGGTTTGTACGTTGCTCTGACCTATTTTGGTGAATTGGGGAGGATTATTATAGCGCTGTGCTGGTCTGTACATTGCTCTGACCTGTTTTGGTGAATTGGGGAGGATTATTATAACGCTGTGCCGGTCTGTACATTGCTCTGACCTGTTTTGGTGAATTGGGGAGGCTTATTATAGCGCTGTGCCGGTCTGTACATTGCTCTGACCTGTTTTGGTGAATTGGGGAGGTTTATTATAGCGCTGTGCCGGTCTGTACATTGCTCTGACCTGTTTTGGTGAATTGGGGAGGTTTATTATAGCGCTGTGCTGGTTTGTACATTGCTCTGACCTGTTTTGGTGAATTGGGAGGTTTATTATAGCGCTGTGCTGGTTTGTACATTGCTCTGACCTGTTTTGGTGAATTGGGGAGGTTTATTATAGCGCTGTGCTGGTCTGTACATTGCTCTGACCTGTTTTGGTGAATTGGGGAGGTTTATTATAGCGCTGTGCTGGTTTGTACATTGCTCTGATCTGTTTTGGTGAATTGTGGAGGTTTATTATAGCGCTGTGCTGGTTTGTACATTGCTCTGACCTGTTTTGGTGAATTGGGGAGGTTTATTATAGCGCTGTGCTGGTTTGTACATTGCTCTGACCTGTTTTGGTGAATTGGGAAGGTTTATTATAACGCTGTGCTGGTTTGTACACTGCTCTGACCTGTTTTGGTGAATTGGGGAGGTTTATTATGGCGCTGTGCTGGTCTGTACACTGCTCGGACCTGTTTTGGTGAATTGGGGAGGTTTATTATAACGCTGTGCTGGTTTGGTACATTGCTCTGACCTGTTTTGGTGAATTGGGGAGGTTTATTATGGCGCTGTGCTGGTTTGTACATTGCTCTGACCTGTTTTGGTGAATTGGGGAGGTTTATTATGGCGCTGTGCTGGTTTGTACATTGCTCTGACCTGTTTTGGTGAATTGGGGAGGTTTATTATGGCGCTGTGCTGGTTTGTACATTGCTCTGACCAGTTTTGGTGAATTGGGGAGGTTTATTATAGCGCTGTGCTGGTTTGTACATTGCTCTGATCTGTTTGGTGAATTGGGGAGGTTTATTATAGCGCTGTGCTGGTTTGTACATTGCTCTGACCTGTTTTGGTGAATTGGGGAGGTTTATTATAGCGCTGTGCTGGTTTGTACATTGCTCTGACCTGTTTTGGTGAATTGGGGAGGATTATTATAGCGCTGTGCTGGTCTGTACATTGCTCTGACCTGTTTTGGTGAATTGGGAGGTTTATTATAGTGCTGTACTGGTTTGTACATTGCTCTGACCTGTTTTGGTGAATTAGGGAGGTTTATTATAGCGCTGTGCTGGTTTGTACATTGTTCTGACCTGTTTTGGTGAATTGGGGAGGTTTATTATGGCGCTGTGCTGTTTTGTACATTGCACTGACCTGTTTTGGTGAATTGGGGAGGTTTATTATAGCGCTGTGCTGGTTTGTACATTGCTCTGACCTGTTTTGGTGAATTGGGGAGGTTTATTATAGCGCTGTGCTGGATTGTACATTGCTCTGACCTGTTTTGGTGAATTGGGGAGGTTTATTATAGCGTTGTGCTGGTTTGTACATTGCTCTGACCTGTTTTGGTGAATTGGGGAGGTTTATTATAGCGCTGTGCTGGTTTGTACATTGCTCTGATCTGTTTTGGTGAATTGGGGAGGTTTATTATAGCGCTGTGCTGGTTTGTACATTGCTCTGACCTGTTTTGGTGAATTAGGGAGCTTTATTATAGCGCTGTGCTGGTCTGTACATTGCTCTGACCTGTTTTGGTGAATTGGGGAGGTTTATTATGGCGCTGTGCTGGTCTGTACATTGCTCTGACCTGTTTTGGTGAATTGGGGAGGTTTATTATAACGCTGTGCTGGTTTGTACATTGCTCTGATCTGTTTTGGTGAATTGGGGAGGTTTATTATAGCGCTGTGCTGGTTTGTACATTGCTTTGACCTGTTTTGGTGAATTGGGGAGGTTTATTATAGCGCTGTGCTGGTTTGTACATTGCTCTGACCTGTTTTGGTGAATTGGGGAGGTTTATTATAGCGCTGTGCTGGTTTGTACATTGCTCTGACCTGTTTTGGTGAATTGGGGAGGTTTATTATAACGCTGTGCTGGTTTGTACACTGCTCTGACCTGTTTTGGTGAATTGGGGAGGTTTATTATGGCGCTGTGCTGGTCTGTACACTGCTCTGACCTGTTTTGGTGAATTGGGGAGGTTTATTATGGCGCTGTGCTGGTCTGTACACTGCTCTGACCTGTTTTGGTGAATTGGGGAGGTTTATTATAACGCTGTGCTGGTTTGGTACATTGCTCTGACCTGTTTTGGTGAATTGGGGAGGTTTATTATAGCGCTGTGCTGGTTTGTACATTGCTCTGACCTGTTTTGGTGAATTGGGGAGGTTTATTATAACGCTGTGCTGGTTTGTACACTGCTCTGACCTGTTTTGGTGAATTGGGGAGGTTTATTATGGCGCTGTGCTGGTCTCTACACTGCTCTGACCTGTTTTGGTGAATTGGGGAGGTTTATTATAACGCTGTGCTGGTTTGGTACATTGCTCTGACCTGTTTTGGTGAATTGGGGAGGTTTATTATGGCGCTGTGCTGGTTTGTACATTGCTCTGACCTGTTTTGGTGAATTGGGGAGGTTTATTATGGCGCTGTGCTGGTTTGTACATTGCTCTGACCTGTTTTGGTGAATTGGGGAGGTTTATTATGGCGCTGTGCTGGTTTGTACATTGCTCTGACCAGTTTTGGTGAATTAGGGAGGTTTATTATAGCGCTGTGCTGGTTTGTACATTGCTCTGATCTGTTTTGGTGAATTGGGGAGGTTTATTATAGCGCTGTGCTGGTTTGTACATTGCTCTGACCTGTTTTGGTGAATTGGGGAGGTTTATTATAGCGCTGTGCTGGTTTGTACATTGCTCTGACCTGTTTTGGTGAATTGGGGAGGATTATTATAGCGCTGTGCTGGTCTGTACATTGCTCTGACCTGTTTTGGTGAATTGGGGAGGTTAATTATGGCGCTGTGCTGGTCTGTACATTGCTCTGATCTGTTTTGGTGAATTGGGGAGGTTTATGATAGCGCTGTGCTGGTCTGTACATTGCTCTGACCTGTTTTGGTGAATTGGGGAGGTTTATTATAGCGCTGTGCTGGTCTGTACATTGCTCTGACCTGTTTTGGTGAATTGGGGAGGTTTATTATAGCGCTGTGCTGGTCTGTACATTGCTCTGACCTGTTTTGGTGAATTGAGGAGGTTTATTATAGCGCTGTGCTGGTTTGTACATTGCTCTGACCTGTTTTGGTGAATTGGGGAGGTTTATTATAGCGCTGTGCTGGTTTGTACATTGCTCTGACCTGTTTTGGTGAATTGGGGAGGTTTATTATAGCGCTGTGCTGGTTTGTACATTGCTCTGACCTGTTTTAGTGAATTGGGGAGGTTTATTATAACGCTGTGCTGGTTTGTACATTGCTGTGACCTGTTTTGGTGAATTGGGGAGGTTTATTATAGCGCTGTGCTGGTTTGTACATTGCTCTGACCTGTTTTGGTGAATTGGGGAGGTTTATTATAGCGCTGTGCTGGTTTGTACGTTGCTCTGACCTATTTTGGTGAATTGGGGAGGATTATTATAGCGCTGTGCTGGTCTGTACATTGCTCTGACCTGTTTTGGTGAATTGGGGAGGATTATTATAACGCTGTGCCGGTCTGTACATTGCTCTGACCTGTTTTGGTGAATTGGGGAGGCTTATTATAGCGCTGTGCCGGTCTGTACATTGCTCTGACCTGTTTTGGTGAATTGGGGAGGTTTATTATAGCGCTGTGCCGGTCTGTACATTGCTCTGACCTGTTTTGGTGAATTGGGGAGGTTTATTATAGCGCTGTGCTGGTTTGTACATTGCTCTGACCTGTTTTGGTGAATTGGGGAGGTTTATTATAGCGCTGTGCTGGTTTGTACATTGCTCTGACCTGTTTTGGTGAATTGGGGACGTTTATTATAGCGCTGTGCTGGTTTGTACCTTGCTC
Source organism: Rhinophrynus dorsalis (assembly GCA_037306005.1). Classification (NCBI taxonomy): domain Eukaryota; kingdom Metazoa; phylum Chordata; class Amphibia; order Anura; family Rhinophrynidae; genus Rhinophrynus; species Rhinophrynus dorsalis. Next base: position 496,546,312 of record CM074723.1, on the reverse strand, counting down.
TGACCTGTTTTGGTGAATTGGGGAGGTTTATTATAGCGCTGTGCTGGTCTGTACATTGCTCTGACCTGTTTTGGTGAATTGGGGAGGTTTATTATAGCGCTGTGCTGGTTTGTACATTGCTCTGACCTGTTTTGGTGAATTGGGGAGGATTATTATAGCGCTGTGCTGGTCTGTACATTGCTCTGACCTGTTTTGGTGAATTGGGGAGGTTTATTATAGCGCTGTGCTGGTCTGTACATTGCTCTGATCTGTTTTGGTGAATTGGGGAGGATTATTATAGCGCTGTGCTGGTCTGTACATTGCTCTGACCTGTTTTGGTGAATTGGGGAGGTTTATTATAGCGCTGTGCTGGTTTGTACATTGCTCTGACCTGTTTTGGTGAATTGGGGAGGTTTATTATAGCGCTGTGCTGATTTGTACATTGCTCTGACCTGTTTTGGTGAATTGGGGAGGTTTATTATGGCGCTGTGCTGGTTTGTACATTGCACTGACCTGTTTTGGTGAATTGGGGAGGTTTATTATAGCGCTGTGCTGGTTTGTACACTGCTCTGACCTGTTTTGGTGAATTGGGGAGGTTTATTATAGCGCTGTGCTGGTTTGTACACTGCTCTGACCTGTTTTGGTGAATTGGGGAGGTTTATTATAGCGCTGTGCTGGTTTGTACACTGCTCTGACCTGTTTTGGAGAATTGGGGAGGTTTATTATAGCAATGTGCTGGTTTGTACATTGCTCTGACATGTTTTGGTGAATTGGGGAGGTTTATTATAGCGCTGTGCTGGTTTGTACATTGCTCTGACCTGTTTTGGTGAATTGGGGAGGTTTATTATGGCGCTGTGCTGGTTTGTACATTGCTCTGACCTGTTTTGGTGAATTGGGGAGGTTTATTATAGCGCTGTGCTGGTTTGTACATTGCTCTGACCTGTTTTGGTGAATTGGGGAGGTTTATTATAGCGCTGTACTGGTTTGTACATTGCTCTGACCTGTTTTGGTGAATTGGGGAGGTTTATTATAGCGCTGTGCTGGTTTGTACACTGCTCTGACCTGTTTTGGAGAATTGGGGAGGTTTATTATAGCGCTGTGCTGGTTTGTACATTGCTCTGACATGTTTTGGTGAATTGGGGGTTTATTATAGCGCTGTGCTGGTTTGTACATTGCTCTGACCTGTTTTGGTGTATTGGGGAGGTTTATTATAGCGATGTGCTGGTTTGTACATTGCTCTGACCTGTTTTGGTGAATTAGGGAGGTTTATTATAGTGCTGTGCTGGTTTGTACATTGCTCTGATCTGTTTTGGTGAATTGGGGAGGTTTATTATAGCGCTGTGCTGGTTTGTACATTGCTCTGACCTGTTTTGGTGAATTGGGGAGGTTTATTATGGCGCTGTGCTGGTTTGTACATTGCTCTGACCAGTTTTGGTGAATTGGGGAGGTTTATTATGGCGCTGTGCTGGTTTGTACATTGCTCTGACCAGTTTTGGTGAATTGGGGAGGTTTATTATAGCGCTGTGCTGGTTTGTACATTGCTCTGATCTGTTTTGGTGAATTGGGGAGGTTTATTATAGCGCTGTGCTGGTTTGTACACTGCTCTGACCTGTTTTGGTGAATTGGGGAGGTTTATTATAGCGCTGTGCTGGTTTGTACACTGCTCTGACCTGTTTTGGTGAATTGGGGAGGTTTATTATAGCGCTGTGCTGGTCTGTACATTGCTCTGATCTGTTTTGGTGAATTGGGGAGGTTTATTATAGCGCTGTGCTGGTTTGTACATTGCTCTTACCTGTTTTGGTGAATTGGGGAGGTTTATTATAGCGCTGTGCTGGTCTGTACATTGCTCTCACATGTTTTGGTGAATTGGGGAGGTTTATTATAGCGCTGTGCTGGTTTGTACATTGCTCTGACCTGTTTTGGTGAATTGGGGAGGCTTATTATAACGCTGTGCTGGTTTGTACATTGCTCTGACCTGTTTTGGTGAATTGGGGAGGTTTATTATAACGCTGTGCTGGTTTGTACATTGCTCTGACCTGTTTTGGTGAATTGGGGAGGTTTATTATAGCGCTGTGCTGGTTTGTACATTGCTCTGACCTGTTTTGGTGAATTAGGGAGGTTTATTATAGCGCTGTGCTGGTTTGTACATTGCTCTGACCTGTTTTGGTGAATTGGGGAGGTTTATTATAGCGCTGTGCTGGTTTGTACATTGCTCTGACCTGTTTTGGTGAATTGGGGAGGATTATTATAGCGCTGTGCTGGTCTGTACATTGCTCTGACCTGTTTTGGTGAATTGGGGAGGATTATTATAGCGCTGTGCTGGTCTGTACATTGCTCTGACCTGTTTTGGTGAATTGGGGAGGTTTATTATAGCGCTGTGCTGGTCTGTACATTGATCTGACCTGTTTTGGTGAATTGGGGAGGTTTATTATAGCGCTGTGCTGGTTTGTACATTGCTCTGACCTGTTTTGGTGAATTGGGGAGGTTTATTATAGCGCTGTGCTGGTTTGTACGTTGCTCTGACCTATTTTGGTGAATTGGGGAGGATTATTATAGCGCTGTGCTGGTCTGTACATTGCTCTGACCTGTTTTGGTGAATTGGGGAGGTTTATTATAGCGCTGTGCTGGTCTGTACATTGCTCTGATCTGTTTTGGTGAATTGGGGAGGATTATTATAGCGCTGTGCTGGTCTGTACATTGCTCTGACCTGTTTTGGTGAATTGGGGAGGTTTATTATAGCGCTGTGCTGGTTTGTACATTGCTCTGACCTGTTTTGGTGAATTGGGGAGGTTTATTATAGCGCTGTGCTGATTTGTACATTGCTCTGACCTGTTTTGGTGAATTGGGGAGGTTTATTATGGCGCTGTGCTGGTTTGTACATTGCACTGACCTGTTTTGGTGAATTGGGGAGGTTTATTATAGCGCTGTGCTGGTTTGTACACTGCTCTGACCTGTTTTGGTGAATTGGGGAGGTTTATTATAGCGCTGTGCTGGTTTGTACACTGCTCTGACCTGTTTTGGTGAATTGGGGAGGTTTATTATAGCGCTGTGCTGGTTTGTACACTGCTCTGACCTGTTTTGGAGAATTGGGGAGGTTTATTATAGCAATGTGCTGGTTTGTACATTGCTCTGACATGTTTTGGTGAATTGGGGAGGTTTATTATAGCGCTGTGCTGGTTTGTACATTGCTCTGACCTGTTTTGGTGAATTGGGGAGGTTTATTATGGCGCTGTGCTGGTTTGTACATTGCTCTGACCTGTTTTGGTGAATTGGGGAGGTTTATTATAGCGCTGTGCTGGTTTGTACATTGCTCTGACCTGTTTTGGTGAATTGGGGAGGTTTATTATAGCGCTGTACTGGTTTGTACATTGCTCTGACCTGTTTTGGTGAATTGGGGAGGTTTATTATAGCGCTGTGCTGGTTTGTACACTGCTCTGACCTGTTTTGGAGAATTGGGGAGGTTTATTATAGCGCTGTGCTGGTTTGTACATTGCTCTGACATGTTTTGGTGAATTGGGGGTTTATTATAGCGCTGTGCTGGTTTGTACATTGCTCTGACCTGTTTTGGTGTATTGGGGAGGTTTATTATAGCGATGTGCTGGTTTGTACATTGCTCTGACCTGTTTTGGTGAATTAGGGAGGTTTATTATAGTGCTGTGCTGGTTTGTACATTGCTCTGATCTGTTTTGGTGAATTGGGGAGGTTTATTATAGCGCTGTGCTGGTTTGTACATTGCTCTGACCTGTTTTGGTGAATTGGGGAGGTTTATTATGGCGCTGTGCTGGTTTGTACATTGCTCTGACCAGTTTTGGTGAATTGGGGAGGTTTATTATGGCGCTGTGCTGGTTTGTACATTGCTCTGACCAGTTTTGGTGAATTGGGGAGGTTTATTATAGCGCTGTGCTGGTTTGTACATTGCTCTGATCTGTTTTGGTGAATTGGGGAGGTTTATTATAGCGCTGTGCTGGTTTGTACACTGCTCTGACCTGTTTTGGTGAATTGGGGAGGTTTATTATAGCGCTGTGCTGGTTTGTACACTGCTCTGACCTGTTTTGGTGAATTGGGGAGGTTTATTATAGCGCTGTGCTGGTCTGTACATTGCTCTGATCTGTTTTGGTGAATTGGGGAGGTTTATTATAGCGCTGTGCTGGTTTGTACATTGCTCTTACCTGTTTTGGTGAATTGGGGAGGTTTATTATAGCGCTGTGCTGGTCTGTACATTGCTCTCACATGTTTTGGTGAATTGGGGAGGTTTATTATAGCGCTGTGCTGGTTTGTACATTGCTCTGACCTGTTTTGGTGAATTGGGGAGGCTTATTATAACGCTGTGCTGGTTTGTACATTGCTCTGACCTGTTTTGGTGAATTGGGGAGGTTTATTATAACGCTGTGCTGGTTTGTACATTGCTCTGACCTGTTTTGGTGAATTGGGGAGGTTTATTATAGCGCTGTGCTGGTTTGTACATTGCTCTGACCTGTTTTGGTGAATTAGGGAGGTTTATTATAGCGCTGTGCTGGTTTGTACATTGCTCTGACCTGTTTTGGTGAATTGGGGAGGTTTATTATAGCGCTGTGCTGGTTTGTACATTGCTCTGACCTGTTTTGGTGAATTGGGGAGGATTATTATAGCGCTGTGCTGGTCTGTACATTGCTCTGACCTGTTTTGGTGAATTGGGGAGGATTATTATAGCGCTGTGCTGGTCTGTACATTGCTCTGACCTGTTTTGGTGAATTGGGGAGGTTTATTATAGCGCTGTGCTGGTCTGTACATTGATCTGACCTGTTTTGGTGAATTGGGGAGGTTTATTATAGCGCTGTGCTGGTTTGTACATTGCTCTGACCTGTTTTGGTGAATTGGGGAGGTTTATTATAGCGCTGTGCTGGTTTGTACGTTGCTCTGACCTATTTTGGTGAATTGGGGAGGATTATTATAGCGCTGTGCTGGTCTGTACATTGCTCTGACCTGTTTTGGTGAATTGGGGAGGATTATTATAACGCTGTGCCGGTCTGTACATTGCTCTGACCTGTTTTGGTGAATTGGGGAGGCTTATTATAGCGCTGTGCCGGTCTGTACATTGCTCTGACCTGTTTTGGTGAATTGGGGAGGTTTATTATAGCGCTGTGCCGGTCTGTACATTGCTCTGACCTGTTTTGGTGAATTGGGGAGGTTTATTATAGCGCTGTGCTGGTTTGTACATTGCTCTGACCTGTTTTGGTGAATTGGGGAGGTTTATTATAGCGCTGTGCTGGTTTGTACATTGCTCTGACCTGTTTTGGTGAATTGGGGACGTTTATTATAGCGCTGTGCTGGTTTGTACCTTGCTCTGACCTGTTTTGGTGAATTGGGGAGGTTTATTATAGCGCTGTGCTGGTCTGTACATTGCTCTGACCTGTTTTGGTGAATTGGGGAGGTTTACTATAGCGCTGTGCTGGTTTGTACATTGCTCTGACCTGTTTTGGTGAATTGGGGAGGATTATTATAGCGCTGTGCTGGTCTGTACATTGCTCTGACCTGTTTTGGTGAATTGGGGAGGTTTATTATAGCGCTGTGCTGGTCTGTACATTGCTCTGATCTGTTTTGGTGAATTGGGGAGGATTATTATAGCGCTGTGCTGGTCTGTACATTGCTCTGACCTGTTTTGGTGAATTGGGGAGGTTTATTATAGCGCTGTGCTGGTTTGTACATTGCTCTGACCTGTTTTGGTGAATTGGGGAGGTTTATTATAGCGCTGTGCTGATTTGTACATTGCTCTGACCTGTTTTGGTGAATTGGGGAGGTTTATTATGGCGCTGTGCTGGTTTGTACATTGCACTGACCTGTTTTGGTGAATTGGGGAGGTTTATTATAGCGCTCTGCTGGTTTGTACACTGCTCTGACCTGTTTTGGTGAATTGGGGAGGTTTATTAAAGCGCTGTGCTGGTTTGTACACTGCTCTGACCTGTTTTGGTGAATTGGGGAGGTTTATTATAGCGCTGTGCTGGTTTGTACACTGCTCTGACCTGTTTTGGAGAATTGGGGAGGTTTATTATAGCAATGTGCTGGTTTGTACATTGCTCTGACATGTTTTGGTGAATTGGGGAGGTTTATTATAGCGCTGTGCTGGTTTGTACATTGCTCTGACCTGTTTTGGTGAATTGGGGAGGTTTATTATGGCGCTGTGCTGGTCTGTACACTGCTCTGACCTGTTTTGGTGAATTGGGGAGGTTTATTATGGCGCTGTGCTGGTCTGTACACTGCTCTGACCTGTTTTGGTGAATTGGGGAGGTTTATTATAACGCTGTGCTGGTTTGGTACATTGCTCTGACCTGTTTTGGTGAATTGGGGAGGTTTATTATAGCGCTGTGCTGGTTTGTACATTGCTCTGACCTGTTTTGGTGAATTGGGGAGGTTTATTATAACGCTGTGCTGGTTTGTACACTGCTCTGACCTGTTTTGGTGAATTGGGGAGGTTTATTATGGCGCTGTGCTGGTCTGTACACTGCTCTGACCTGTTTTGGTGAATTGGGGAGGTTTATTATAACGCTGTGCTGGTTTGGTACATTGCTCTGACCTGTTTTGGTGAATTGGGGAGGTTTATTATGGCGCTGTGCTGGTTTGTACATTGCTCTGACCTGTTTTGGTGAATTGGGGAGGTTTATTATGGCGCTGTGCTGGTTTGTACATTGCTCTGACCTGTTTTGGTGAATTGGGGAGGTTTATTATAGCGCTGTGCTGGTCTGTACATTGCTCTCACATGTTTTGGTGAATTGGGAGGTTTATTATAGCGCTGTGCTGGTTTGTACATTGCTCTGACCTGTTTTGGTGAATTGGGGAGGCTTATTATAACGCTGTGCTGGTTTGTACATTGCTCTGACCTGTTTTGGTGAATTGGGGAGGTTTATTATAACGCTGTGCTGGTTTGTACATTGCTCTGACCTGTTTTGGTGAATTGGGGAGGTTTATTATAGCGCTGTGCTGGTTTGTACATTGCTCTGACCTGTTTTGGTGAATTAGGGAGGTTTATTATAGCGCTGTGCTGGTTTGTACATTGCTCTGACCTGTTTTGGTGAATTGGGGAGGTTTATTATAGCGCTGTGCTGGTTTGTACATTGCTCTGACCTGTTTTGGTGAATTGGGGAGGATTATTATAGCGCTGTGCTGGTCTGTACATTGCTCTGACCTGTTTTGGTGAATTGGGGAGGATTATTATAGCGCTGTGCTGGTCTGTACATTGCTCTGACCTGTTTTGGTGAATTGGGGAGGTTTATTATAGCGCTGTGCTGGTCTGTACATTGATCTGACCTGTTTTGGTGAATTGGGGAGGTTTATTATAGCGCTGTGCTGGTTTGTACATTGCTCTGACCTGTTTTGGTGAATTGGGGAGGTTTATTATAGCGCTGTGCTGGTTTGTACGTTGCTCTGACCTATTTTGGTGAATTGGGGAGGATTATTATAGCGCTGTGCTGGTCTGTACATTGCTCTGACCTGTTTTGGTGAATTGGGGAGGATTATTATAACGCTGTGCCGGTCTGTACATTGCTCTGACCTGTTTTGGTGAATTGGGGAGGATTATTATAACGCTGTGCCGGTCTGTACATTGCTCTGACCTGTTTTGGTGAATTGGGGAGGTTTATTATAGCGCTGTGCCGGTCTGTACATTGCTCTGACCTGTTTTGGTGAATTGGGGAGGTTTATTATAGCGCTGTGCTGGTTTGTACATTGCTCTGACCTGTTTTGGTGAATTGGGGAGGTTTATTATAGCGCTGTGCTGGTTTGTACATTGCTCTGACCTGTTTTGGTGAATTGGGGACGTTTATTATAGCGCTGTGCTGGTTTGTACCTTGCTCTGACCTGTTTTGGTGAATTGGGGAGGTTTATTATAGCGCTGTGCTGGTCTGTACATTGCTCTGACCTGTTTTGGTGAATTGGGGAGGTTTACTATAGCGCTGTGCTGGTTTGTACATTGCTCTGACCTGTTTTGGTGAATTGGGGAGGATTATTATAGCGCTGTGCTGGTCTGTACATTGCTCTGACCTGTTTTGGTGAATTGGGGAGGTTTATTATAGCGCTGTGCTGGTCTGTACATTGCTCTGATCTGTTTTGGTGAATTGGGGAGGATTATTATAGCGCTGTGCTGGTCTGTACATTGCTCTGACCTGTTTTGGTGAATTGGGGAGGTTTATTATAGCGCTGTGCTGGTTTGTACATTGCTCTGACCTGTTTTGGTGAATTGGGGAGGTTTATTATAGCGCTGTGCTGATTTGTACATTGCTCTGACCTGTTTTGGTGAATTGGGGAGGTTTATTATGGCGCTGTGCTGGTTTGTACATTGCACTGACCTGTTTTGGTGAATTGGGGAGGTTTATTATAGCGCTCTGCTGGTTTGTACACTGCTCTGACCTGTTTTGGTGAATTGGGGAGGTTTATTATAGCGCTGTGCTGGTTTGTACACTGCTCTGACCTGTTTTGGTGAATTGGGGAGGTTTATTATAGCGCTGTGCTGGTTTGTACACTGCTCTGACCTGTTTTGGAGAATTGGGGAGGTTTATTATAGCAATGTGCTGGTTTGTATATTGCTCTGACATGTTTTGGTGAATTGGGGAGGTTTATTATAGCGCTGTGCTGGTTTGTACATTGCTCTGACCTGTTTTGGTGAATTGGGGAGGTTTATTATGGCGCTGTGCTGGTCTGTACACTGCTCTGACCTGTTTTGGTGAATTGGGGAGGTTTATTATGGCGCTGTGCTGGTCTGTACACTGCTCTGACCTGTTTTGGTGAATTGGGGAGGTTTATTATAACGCTGTGCTGGTTTGGTACATTGCTCTGACCTGTTTTGGTGAATTGGGGAGGTTTATTATAGCGCTGTGCTGGTTTGTACATTGCTCTGACCTGTTTTGGTGAATTGGGGAGGTTTATTATAACGCTGTGCTGGTTTGTACACTGCTCTGACCTGTTTTGGTGAATTGGGGAGGTTTATTATGGCGCTGTGCTGGTCTGTACACTGCTCTGACCTGTTTTGGTGAATTGGGGAGGTTTATTATAACGCTGTGCTGGTTTGGTACATTGCTCTGACCTGTTTTGGTGAATTGGGGAGGTTTATTATGGCGCTGTGCTGGTTTGTACATTGCTCTGACCTGTTTTGGTGAATTGGGGAGGTTTATTATGGCGCTGTGCTGGTTTGTACATTGCTCTGACCTGTTTTGGTGAATTGGGGAGGTTTATTATGGCGCTGTGCTGGTTTGTACATTGCTCTGACCAGTTTTGGTGAATTAGGGAGGTTTATTATAGCGCTGTGCTGGTTTGTACATTGCTCTGATCTGTTTTGGTGAATTGGGGAGGTTTATTATAGCGCTGTGCTGGTTTGTACATTGCTCTGACCTGTTTTGGTGAATTGGGGAGGTTTATTATAGCGCTGTGCTGGTTTGTACATTGCTCTGACCTGTTTTGGTGAATTGGGGAGGATTATTATAGCGCTGTGCTGGTCTGTACATTGCTCTGACCTGTTTTGGTGAATTGGGGAGGTTAATTATGGCGCTGTGCTGGTCTGTACATTGCTCTGATCTGTTTTGGTGAATTGGGGAGGTTTATGATAGCGCTGTGCTGGTCTGTACATTGCTCTGACCTGTTTTGGTGAATTGGGGAGGTTTATTATAGCGCTGTGCTGGTCTGTACATTGCTCTGACCTGTTTTGGTGAATTGGGGAGGTTTATTATAGCGCTGTGCTGGTCTGTACATTGCTCTGACCTGTTTTGGTGAATTGAGGAGGTTTATTATAGCGATGTGCTGGTTTGTACATTGCTCTGACCTGTTTTGGTGAATTGGGGAGGTTTATTATAGCGCTGTGCTGGTTTGTACATTGCTCTGACCTGTTTTGGTGAATTGGAGAGGTTTATTATAGCGCTGTGCTGGTTTGTACATTGCTCTGACCTGTTTTGGTGAATTGGGGAGGTTTATTATAACGCTGTGCTGGTTTGTACATTGCTGTGACCTGTTTTGGTGAATTGGGGAGGTTTATTATAGCGCTGTGCTGGTTTGTACATTGCTCTGACCTGTTTTGGTGAATTGGGGAGGTTTATTATAGCGCTGTGCTGGTTTGTACGTTGCTCTGACCTATTTTGGTGAATTGGGGAGGATTATTATAGCGCTGTGCTGGTCTGTACATTGCTCTGACCTGTTTTGGTGAATTGGGGAGGATTATTATAATGCTGTGCCGGTCTGTACATTGCTCTGACCTGTTTTGGTGAATTGGGGAGGCTTATTATAGCGCTGTGCCGGTCTGTACATTGCTCTGACCTGTTTTGGTGAATTGGGGAGGTTTATTATAGCGCTGTGCCGGTCTGTACATTGCTCTGACCTGTTTTGGTGAATTGGGGAGGTTTATTATAGCGCTGTGCTGGTTTGTACATTGCTCTGACCTGTTTTGGTGAATTGGGGAGGTTTATTATAGCGTTGTGCTGGTTTGTACATTGCTCTGACCTGTTTTGGTGAATTGGGGACGTTTATTATAGCGCTGTGCTGGTTTGTACCTTGCTCTGACCTGTTTTGGTGAATTGGGGAGGTTTATTATAGCGCTGTGCTGGTCTGTACATTGCTCTGACCTGTTTTGGTGAATTGGGGAGGTTTATTATAGCGCTGTGCTGGTCTGTACATTGCTCTGACCTGTTTTGGTGAATTGGGGAGGTTTATTATAGCGCTGTGCTGGTCTGTACATTGCTCTGATCTGTTTTGGTGAATTGGGGAGGATTATTATAGCGCTGTGCTGGTCTGTACATTGCTCTGACCTGTTTTCGTGAATTGGGGAGGTTTATTATAGCGCTGTGCTGGTCTGTACATTGCTCTGACCTGTTTTGGTGAATTGGGGAGGTTTATTATAGCGCTGTGCTGGTTTGGTACATTGCTCTGACCTGTTTTGGTGAATTGGGGAGGTTTATTATAGCGCTGTGCTGGTTTGTACATTGCTTTGACCTGTTTTGGTGAATTGGGGAGGTTTATTATAGCGCTGTGCTGGTTTGTACATTGCTCTGACCTGTTTTGGTGAATTGGGAAGGATTATTATAGCGCTGTGCTGGTCTGTACATTGCTCTGACCTGTTCTGGTGAATTGGGGAGGTTTATTATAGCGCTGTGCTGGTTTGTACATTGCTCTGACCTGTTTTGGTGAATTGGGGAGGTTTATTATAGCGATGTGCTGGTTTGTACACTGCTCTGCCCTGTTTTGGTGTATTGGGGAGGTTTATTATAGCGCTGTGCTGGTTTGTACATTGCTCTGACATGTTTTGGAGAATTGGGGAGGTTTATTATAGCGCTGTGCTGGTCTGTACATTGCTCTGACCTGTTTTGGTGAATTGGGGAGGTTTATTATAGCGCTGTGCTGGTTTGTACATTGCTCTGACCTGTTTTGGAGAATTTGGGAGGTTTATTATAGCGCTGTGCTGGTTTGTACATTGCTCTGACATGTTTTGGTGAATTGGGGAGGTTTATTATAGCGCTGTGCTGGTTTGTACATTGCTCTGACATGTTTTAGTGAATTCGGGAGGTTTATTATAGCGCTGTGCTGGTCTGTACATTGCTCTGACCTGTTTTGGTGAATTGGGGAGGTTTATTATAGCGCTGTGCTGGTTTGTACATTGATCTGACCTGTTTTGGTGAATTGGGGAGGTTTATTATAGCGCTGTGCTGGTTTGTACATTGCTCTGACCTGTTTTGGTGAATTGGGGAGGTTTATTATAGCGCTGTGCTGGTTTGTACATTGCTCTGACCTGTTTTGGTGAATTGGGGAGGATTATTATAGCGCTGTGCTGGTCTGTACATTGCTCAGACCTGTTTTGGTGAATTGGGGAGGTTTATTATACCGCTGTGCTGGTCTGTACATTGCTCTGATCTGTTTTGGTGAATTAGGGAGGTTTATTATAGCGCTGTGCTGGTTTGTACATTGCTCTGACCTGTTTTGGTGAATTGGGGAGGTTTATTATAGCGCTGTGCTGGTTTGTACATTGCTCTGACCTGTTTTGGTGAATTGGGGAGGTTTATTATAGCGCTGTGCTGGTTTGTACATTGCTCTGACCTGTTTTGGTGAATTGGGGAGGTTTATTATAGCGCTGTGCTGGTTTGTACATTGCTCTGATCTGTTTTGGTGAATTGTGGAGGTTTATTATAGCGCTGTGCTGGTTTGTACATTGCTCTGACCTGTTTTGGTGAATTGGGGAGGTTTATTATAGCGCTGTGCTGGTTTGTACATTGCTCTGACCTGTTTTGGTGAATTGGGAAGGTTTATTATAACGCTGTGCTGGTTTGTACACTGCTCTGACCTGTTTTGGTGAATTGGGGAGGTTTATTATGGCGCTGTGCTGGTCTGTACACTGCTCTGACCTGTTTTGGTGAATTGGGGAGGTTTATTATAACGCTGTGCTGGTTTGGTACATTGCTCTGACCTGTTTTGGTGAATTGGGGAGGTTTATTATGGCGCTGTGCTGGTTTGTACATTGCTCTGACCTGTTTTGGTGAATTGGGGAGGTTTATTATGGCGCTGTGCTGGTTTGTACATTGCTCTGACCTGTTTTGGTGAATTGGGGAGGTTTATTATGGCGCTGTGCTGGTTTGTACATTGCTCTGACCAGTTTTGGTGAATTGGGGAGGTTTATTATAGCGCTGTGCTGGTTTGTACATTGCTCTGATCTGTTTTGGTGAATTGGGGAGGTTTATTATAGCGCTGTGCTGGTTTGTACATTGCTCTGACCTGTTTTGGTGAATCGGGGAGGTTTATTATAGCGCTGTGCTGGTTTGTACATTGCTCTGACCTGTTTTGGTGAATTGGGGAGGTTTATTATAGCGCTGTGCTGGTTTGTACGTTGCTCTGACCTATTTTGGTGAATTGGGGAGGATTATTATAGCGCTGTGCTGGTCTGTACATTGCTCTGACCTGTTTTGGTGAATTGGGGAGGATTATTATAACGCTGTGCCGGTCTGTACATTGCTCTGACCTGTTTTGGTGAATTGGGGAGGCTTATTATAGCGCTGTGCCGGTCTGTACATTGCTCTGACCTGTTTTGGTGAATTGGGGAGGTTTATTATAGCGCTGTGCCGGTCTGTTCATTGCTCTGACCTGTTTTGGTGAATTGGGGAGGTTTATTATAGCGCTGTGCTGGTTTGTACATTGCTCTGACCTGTTTTGGTGAATTGGGGAGGTTTATTATAGCGCTGTGCTGGTTTGTACATTGCTCTGACCTGTTTTGGTGAATTGGGGACGTTTATTATAGCGCTGTGCTGGTTTGTACATTGCTCTGACCTGTTTTGGTGAATTGGGGAGGTTTATTATAGCGCTGTGCTGGTCTGTACATTGCTCTGACCTGTTTTGGTGAATTGGGGAGGTTTATTATAGCGCTGTGCTGGTTTGTACATTGCTCTGACCTGTTTTGGTGAATTGGGGAGGATTATTATAGCGCTGTGCTGGTCTGTACATTGCTCTGACCTGTTTTGGTGAATTGGGGAGGTTTATTATAGCGCTGTGCTGGTCTGTACATTGCTCTGATCTGTTTTGGTGAATTGGGGAGGATTATTATAGCGCTGTGCTGGTCTGTACATTGCTCTGACCTGTTTTGGTGAATTGGGGAGGTTTATTATAGCGCTGTGCTGGTTTGTACATTGCTCTGACCTGTTTTGGTGAATTGGGGAGGTTTATTATAGCGCTGTGCTGATTTGTACATTGCTCTGACCTGTTTTGGTGAATTGGGGAGGTTTATTATGGCGCTGTGCTGGTTTGTACATTGCTCTGACCTGTTTTGGTGAATTGGGGAGGTTTATTATATTGCTCTGACCTGTTTTGGTGTATTGGGGAGGTTTATTATAGCGATGTGCTGGTTTGTACATTGCTCTGACCTGTTTTGGTGAATTAGGGAGGTTTATTATAGTGCTGTGCTGGTTTGTACATTGCTCTGATCTGTTTTGGTGAATTGGGGAGGTTTATTATAGCGCTGTGCTGGTTTGTACATTGCTCTGACCTGTTTTGGTGAATTGGGGAGGTTTATTATGGCGCTGTGCTGGTTTGTACATTGCTCTGACCAGTTTTGGTGAATTGGGGAGGTTTATTATGGCGCTGTGCTGGTTTGTACATTGCTCTGACCAGTTTTGGTGAATTGGGGAGGTTTATTATAGCGCTGTGCTGGTTTGTACATTGCTCTGATCTGTTTTGGTGAATTGGGGAGGTTTATTATAGCGCTGTGCTGGTTTGTACACTGCTCTGACCTGTTTTGGTGAATTGGGGAGGTTTATTATAGCGCTGTGCTGGTTTGTACACTGCTCTGACCTGTTTTGGTGAATTGGGGAGGTTTATTATAGCGCTGTGCTGGTCTGTACATTGCTCTGATCTGTTTTGGTGAATTGGGGAGGTTTATTATAGCGCTGTGCTGGTTTGTACATTGCTCTTACCTGTTTTGGTGAATTGGGGAGGTTTATTATAGCGCTGTGCTGGTCTGTACATTGCTCTGACATGTTTTGGTGAATTGGGGAGGTTTATTATAGCGCTGTGCTGGTTTGTACATTGCTCTGACCTGTTTTGGTGAATTGGGGAGGCTTATTATAACGCTGTGCTGGTTTGTACATTGCTCTGACCTGTTTTGGTGAATTGGGGAGGTTTATTATAACGCTGTGCTGGTTTGTACATTGCTCTGACCTGTTTTGGTGAATTGGGGAGGTTTATTATAGCGCTGTGCTGGTTTGTACATTGCTCTGACCTGTTTTGGTGAATTAGGGAGGTTTATTATAGCGCTGTGCTGGTTTGTACATTGCTCTGACCTGTTTTGGTGAATTGGGGAGGTTTATTATAGCGCTGTGCTGGTTTGTACGTTGCTCTGACCTATTTTGGTGAATTGGGGAGGATTATTATAGCGCTGTGCTGGTCTGTACATTGCTCTGACCTGTTTTGGTGAATTGGGGAGGATTATTATAACGCTGTGCCGGTCTGTACATTGCTCTGACCTGTTTTGGTGAATTGGGGAGGCTTATATAGCGCTGTGCCGGTCTGTACATTGCTCTGACCTGTTTTGGTGAATTGGGGAGGTTTATTATAGCGCTGTGCCGGTCTGTTCATTGCTCTGACCTGTTTTGGTGAATTGGGGAGGTTTATTATAGCGCTGTGCTGGTTTGTACATTGCTCTGACCTGTTTTGGTGAATTGGGGAGGTTTATTATAGCGCTGTGCTGGTTTGTACATTGCTCTGACCTGTTTTGGTGAATTGGGGACGTTTATTATAGCGCTGTGCTGGTTTGTACATTGCTCTGACCTGTTTTGGTGAATTGGGGAGGTTTATTATAGCGCTGTGCTGGTCTGTACATTGCTCTGACCTGTTTTGGTGAATTGGGGAGGTTTATTATAGCGCTGTGCTGGTTTGTACATTGCTCTGACCTGTTTTGGTGAATTGGGGAGGATTATTATAGCGCTGTGCTGGTCTGTACATTGCTCTGACCTGTTTTGGTGAATTGGGGAGGTTTATTATAGCGCTGTGCTGGTCTGTACATTGCTCTGATCTGTTTTGGTGAATTGGGGAGGATTATTATAGCGCTGTGCTGGTCTGTACATTGCTCTGACCTGTTTTGGTGAATTGGGGAGGTTTATTATAGCGCTGTGCTGGTTTGTACATTGCTCTGACCTGTTTTGGTGAATTGGGGAGGTTTATTATAGCGCTGTGCTGATTTGTACATTGCTCTGACCTGTTTTGGTGAATTGGGGAGGTTTATTATGGCGCTGTGCTGGTTTGTACATTGCTCTGACCTGTTTTGGTGAATTGGGGAGGTTTATTATATTGCTCTGACCTGTTTTGGTGTATTGGGGAGGTTTATTATAGCGATGTGCTGATTTGTACATTGCTCTGACCTGTTTTGGTGAATTAGGGAGGTTTATTATAGTGCTGTGCTGGTTTGTACATTGCTCTGATCTGTTTTGGTGAATTGGGGAGGTTTATTATAGCGCTGTGCTGGTTTGTACATTGCTCTGACCTGTTTTGGTGAATTGGGGAGGTTTATTATGGCGCTGTGCTGGTTTGTACATTGCTCTGACCAGTTTTGGTGAATTGGGGAGGTTTATTATGGCGCTGTGCTGGTTTGTACATTGCTCTGACCAGTTTTGGTGAATTGGGGAGGTTTATTATAGCGCTGTGCTGGTTTGTACATTGCTCTGATCTGTTTTGGTGAATTGGGGAGGTTTATTATAGCGCTGTGCTGGTTTGTACACTGCTCTGACCTGTTTTGGTGAATTGGGGAGGTTTATTATAGCGCTGTGCTGGTTTGTACACTGCTCTGACCTGTTTTGGTGAATTGGGGAGGTTTATTATAGCGCTGTGCTGGTCTGTACATTGCTCTGATCTGTTTTGGTGAATTGGGGAGGTTTATTATAGCGCTGTGCTGGTTTGTACATTGCTCTTACCTGTTTTGGTGAATTGGGGAGGTTTATTATAGCGCTGTGCTGGTCTGTACATTGCTCTGACATGTTTTGGTGAATTGGGGAGGTTTATTATAGCGCTGTGCTGGTTTGTACATTGCTCTGACCTGTTTTGGTGAATTGGGGAGGCTTATTATAACGCTGTGCTGGTTTGTACATTGCTCTGACCTGTTTTGGTGAATTGGGGAGGTTTATTATAACGCTGTGCTGGTTTGTACATTGCTCTGACCTGTTTTGGTGAATTGGGGAGGTTTATTATAGCGCTGTGCTGGTTTGTACATTGCTCTGACCTGTTTTGGTGAATTAGGGAGGTTTATTATAGCGCTGTGCTGGTTTGTACATTGCTCTGACCTGTTTTGGAGAATTGGGGAGGTTTATTATAGCGCTGTGCTGGTTTGTACATTGCTCTGACCTGTTTTGGTGAATTGGGGAGGATTATTATAGCGCTGTGCTGGTCTGTACATTGCTCTGACCTGTTTTGGTGAATTGGGGAGGATTATTATAGCGCTGTGCTGGTCTGTACATTGCTCTGACCTGTTTTGGTGAATTGGGGAGGTTTATTATAGCGCTGTGCTGGTCTGTACATTGCTCTGACCTGTTTTGGTGAATTGGGGAGGTTTATTATAGCGCTGTGCTGGTTTGTACATTGATCTGACCTGTTTTGATGAATTGGGGAGGTTTATTATAGCGCTGTGCTGGTTTGTACATTGCTCTGACCTGTTTTGGTGAATTGGGGAGGTTTATTATAGCGCTGTGCTGGTTTGTACATTGCTCTGACCTGTTTTGGTGAATTGGGGAGGTTTATTATAGCGCTGTGCTGGTTTGTACATTGCTCTGACCTGTTTTGGTGAATTAGGGAGGTTTATTATAGCGCTGTGCTGGTTTGTACATTGCTCTGACCTGTTTTGGTGAATTGGGGAGGTTTATTATAGCGCTGTGCTGGTTTGTACATTGCTCTGACCTGTTTTGGTGAATTGGGGAGGATTATTATAGCGCTGTGCTGGTCTGTACATTGCTCTGACATGTTTTGGTGAATTGGGGAGGATTATTATAGCGCTGTGCTGGTCTGTACATTGCTCTGACCTGTTTTGGTGAATTGGGGAGGTTTATTATAGCGCTGTGCTGGTCTGTACATTGCTCTGACCTGTTTTGGTGAATTGGGGAGGTTTATTATAGCGCTGTGCTGGTTTGTACACTGCTCTGACCTGTTTTGGAGAATTGGGGAGGTTTATTATAGCAATGTGCTGGTTTGTACATTGCTCTGACATGTTTTGGTGAATTGGGGAGGTTTATTATAGCGCTGTGCTGGTTTGTACATTGCTCTGACCTGTTTTGGTGAATTGGGGAGGTTTATTATGGCGCTGTGCTGGTTTGTACATTGCTCTGACCTGTTTTGGTGAATTGGGGAGGTTTATTATAGCGCTGTGCTGGTTTGTACATTGCTCTGACCTGTTTTGGTGAATTGGGGAGGTTTATTATAGCGCTGTACTGGTTTGTACATTGCTCTGACCTGTTTTGGTGAATTGGGGAGGTTTATTATAGCGCTGTGCTGGTTTGTACACTGCTCTGACCTGTTTTGGAGAATTGGGGAGGTTTATTATAGCGCTGTGCTGGTTTGTACATTGCTCTGACATGTTTTGGTGAATTGGGGAGGTTTATTATAGCGCTGTGCTGGTTTGTACATTGCTCTGACCTGTTTTGGTGTATTGGGGAGGTTTATTATAGCGATGTGCTGGTTTGTACATTGCTCTGACCTGTTTTGGTGAATTAGGGAGGTTTATTATAGTGCTGTGCTGGTTTGTACATTGCTCTGATCTGTTTTGGTGAATTGGGGAGGTTTATTATAGCGCTGTGCTGGTTTGTACATTGCTCTGACCTGTTTTGGTGAATTGGGGAGGTTTATTATGGCGCTGTGCTGGTTTGTACATTGCTCTGACCAGTTTTGGTGAATTGGGGAGGTTTATTATGGCGCTGTGCTGGTTTGTACATTGCTCTGACCAGTTTTGGTGAATTGGGGAGGTTTATTATAGCGCTGTGCTGGTTTGTACATTGCTCTGATCTGTTTTGGTGAATTGGGGAGGTTTATTATAGCGCTGTGCTGGTTTGTACACTGCTCTGACCTGTTTTGGTGAATTGGGGAGGTTTATTATAGCGCTGTGCTGGTTTGTACACTGCTCTGACCTGTTTTGGTGAATTGGGGAGGTTTATTATAGCGCTGTGCTGGTCTGTACATTGCTCTGATCTGTTTTGGTGAATTGGGGAGGTTTATTATAGCGCTGTGCTGGTTTGTACATTGCTCTTACCTGTTTTGGTGAATTGGGGAGGTTTATTATAGCGCTGTGCTGGTCTGTACATTGCTCTGACATGTTTTGGTGAATTGGGGAGGTTTATTATAGCGCTGTGCTGGTTTGTACATTGCTCTGACCTGTTTTGGTGAATTGGGGAGGCTTATTATAACGCTGTGCTGGTTTGTACATTGCTCTGACCTGTTTTGGTGAATTGGGGAGGTTTATTATAACGCTGTGCTGGTTTGTACATTGCTCTGACCTGTTTTGGTGAATTGGGGAGGTTTATTATAGCGCTGTGCTGGTTTGTACATTGCTCTGACCTGTTTTGGTGAATTAGGGAGGTTTATTATAGCGCTGTGCTGGTTTGTACATTGCTCTGACCTGTTTTGGTGAATTGGGGAGGTTTATTATAGCGCTGTGCTGGTTTGTACATTGCTCTGACCTGTTTTGGTGAATTGGGGAGGATTATTATAGCGCTGTGCTGGTCTGTACATTGCTCTGACCTGTTTTGGTGAATTGGGGAGGATTATTATAGCGCTGTGCTGGTCTGTACATTGCTCTGACCTGTTTTGATGAATTGGGGAGGTTTATTATAGCGCTGTGCTGGTCTGTACATTGATCTGACCTGTTTTGGTGAATTGGGGAGGTTTATTATAGCGCTGTGCTGGTTTGTACATTGATCTGACCTGTTTTGGTGAATTGGGGAGGTTTATTATAGCGCTGTGCTGGTTTGTACATTGCTCTGACCTGTTTTGGTGAATTGGGGAGGTTTATTATAGCGCTGTGCTGGTTTGTACATTGCTCTGACTTGTTTTGGTGAATTGGGGAGGTTTATTATAGCGCTGTGCTGGTTTGTACATTGCTCTGACCTGTTTTGGTGAATTGGGGAGGTTTATTATAGCGCTGTGCTGGTCTGTACATTGCTCTGACCTGTTTTGGTGAATTGGGGAGGTTTATTATAGCGCTGTGCTGGTCTGTACATTGCTCTGATCTGTTTTGGTGAATTGGGGAGGATTATTATAGCGCTGTGCTGGTCTGTACATTGCTCTGACCTGTTTTCGTGAATTGGGGAGGTTTATTATAGCGCTGTGCTGGTCTGTACATTGCTCTGACCTGTTTTGGTGAATTGGGGAGGTTTATTATAGCGCTGTGCTGGTTTGGTACATTGCTCTGACCTGTTTTGGTGAATTGGGGAGGTTTATTATAGCGCTGTGCTGGTTTGTACATTGCTTTGACCTGTTTTGGTGAATTGGGGAGGTTTATTATAGCGCTGTGCTGGTTTGTACATTGCTCTGACCTGTTTTGGTGAATTGGGAAGGATTATTATAGCGCTGTGCTGGTCTGTACATTGCTCTGACCTGTTCTGGTGAATTGGGGAGGTTTATTATAGCGCTGTGCTGGTTTGTACATTGCTCTGACCTGTTTTGGTGAATTGGGGAGGTTTATTATAGCGATGTGCTGGTTTGTACACTGCTCTGCCCTGTTTTTGGTGTATTGGGGAGGTTATTATAGCGCTGTGCTGGTTTGTACATTGCTCTGACATGTTTTGGAGAATTGGGGAGGTTTATTATAGCGCTGTGCTGGTCTGTACATTGCTCTGACCTGTTTTGGTGAATTGGGGAGGTTTATTATAGCGCTGTGCTGGTTTGTACATTGCTCTGACCTGTTTTGGAGAATTGGGGAGGTTTATTATAGCGCTGTGCTGGTTTGTACATTGCTCTGACATGTTTTGGTGAATTGGGGAGGTTTATTATAGCGCTGTGCTGGTTTGTACATTGCTCTGACATGTTTTAGTGAATTCGGGAGGTTTATTATAGCGCTGTGCTGGTTTGTACATTGCTCTGATCTGTTTTGGTGAATTCGGGAGGTTTATTATAGCGCTGTGCTGGTTTGTACATTGCTCTGATCTGTTTTGGTGAATTCGGGAGGTTTATTATAGCGCTGTGCTGGTTTGTACATTGCTCTGACCTGTTTTGGTGAATTCGGAGGTTTATTATAGCGCTGTGCTAGTTGGTACATTGCTCTGACCTGTTTTGGTGAATTAGGGAGGTTTATTATAGCGCTGTGCTGGTTTGTACATTGCTCTGACCTGTTTTGGTGAATTGGGAGGTTTATTATAGCGCTGTGCTGGTTTGTACATTGCTCTGACCTGTTTTGGTGAATTGGGGAGGATTATTATAGCGCTGTGCTGGTCTGTACATTGCTCTGACATGTTTTGGTGAATTGGGGAGGATTATTATAGCGCTGTGCTGGTCTGTACATTGCTCTGACCTGTTTTGGTGAATTGGGGAGGTTTATTATAGCGCTGTGCTGGTCTGTACATTGCTCTGACCTGTTTGGTGAATTGGGGAGGTTTATTATAGTGCTGTGCTGGTTTGTACATTGATCTGACCTGTTTTGGTGAATTGGGGAGGTTTATTATAGCGCTGTGCTGGTTTGTACATTGCTCTGACCTGTTTTGGTGAATTGGGGAGGTTTATTATAGCGCTGTGCTGGTTTGTACATTGCTCTGACCTGTTTTGGTGAATTGGGGAGGATTATTATAGCGCTGTGCTGGTCTGTACATTGCTCTGACCTGTTTTGGTGAATTGGGGAGGTTTATTATAGCGCTGTGCTGGTCTGTACATTGCTCTGATCTGTTTGGGTGAATAGGGAGGTTTATTATAGCGCTGTGCTGGTTTGTACATTGCTCTGACCTGTTTTGGTGAATTGGGGAGGTTTATTATAGCGCTGTGCTGGTTTGTACATTG
Source organism: Rhinophrynus dorsalis (assembly GCA_037306005.1). Lineage (NCBI taxonomy): Eukaryota > Metazoa > Chordata > Amphibia > Anura > Rhinophrynidae > Rhinophrynus > Rhinophrynus dorsalis. Next base: position 496,524,886 of record CM074723.1, on the reverse strand, counting down.
CTCTGACCTGTTTTGGTGAATTGGGGAGGTTTATTATAGCGCTGTGCTGGTTTGTACATTGCTCTGACCTGTTTTGGTGAATTGGGGAGGTTTATTATAGCGCTGTGCTGGTTTGTACATTGCTCTGATCTGTTTTGGTGAATTGTGGAGGTTTATTATAGCGCTGTGCTGGTTTGTACATTGCTCTGACCTGTTTGGTGAATTGGGGAGGTTTATTATAGCGCTGTGCTGGTTTGTACATTGCTCTGACCTGTTTTGGTGAATTGGGAAGGTTTATTATAACGCTGTGCTGGTTTGTACACTGCTCTGACCTGTTTTGGTGAATTGGGGAGGTTTATTATGGCGCTGTGCTGGTCTGTACACTGCTCTGACCTGTTTTGGTGAATTGGGGAGGTTTATTATAACGCTGTGCTGGTTGGTACATTGCTCTGACCTGTTTTGGTGAATTGGGGAGGTTTATTATGGCGCTGTGCTGGTTTGTACATTGCTCTGACCTGTTTTGGTGAATTGGGGAGGTTTATTATGGCGCTGTGCTGGTTTGTACATTGCTCTGACCTGTTTTGGTGAATTGGGGAGGTTTATTATGGCGCTGTGCTGGTTTGTACATTGCTCTGACCAGTTTTGGTGAATTGGGGAGGTTTATTATAGCGCTGTGCTGGTTTGTACATTGCTCTGATCTGTTTTGGTGAATTGGGGATGTTTATTATAGCGCTGTGCTGGTTTGTACATTGCTCTGACCTGTTTGGTGAATCGGGGAGGTTTATTATAGCGCTGTGCTGGTTTGTACATTGCTCTGACCTGTTTTGGTGAATTGGGGAGGATTATTATAGCGCTGTGCTGGTCTGTACATTGCTCTGACCTGTTTTGGTGAATTGGGGAGGTTTATTATGGCGCTGTGCTGGTCTGTACATTGCTCTGATCTGTTTTGGTGAATTGGGGAGGTTTATGATAGCGCTGTGCTGGTCTGTACATTGCTCTGACCTGTTTTGGTGAATTGGGGAGGTTTATTATAGCGCTGTGCTGGTCTGTACATTGCTCTGACCTGTTTTGGTGAATTGAGGAGGTTTATTATAGCGCTGTGCTGGTTTGTACATTGCTCTGACCTGTTTTGGTGAATTGGGGAGGTTTATTATAGCGCTGTGCTGGTTTGTACATTGCTCTGACCTGTTTTGGTGAATTGGGGAGGTTTATTATAGCGCTGTGCTGGTTTGTACATTGCTGTGACCTGTTTTGGTGAATTGGGGAGGTTTATTATAACGCTGTGCTGGTTTGTACATTGCTGTGACCTGTTTTGGTGAATTGGGGAGGTTTATTATAGCGCTCTGCTGGGTTTGTACATTGCTCTGACCTGTTTTGGTGAATTGGGGAGGTTTATTATAGCGCTGTGCTGGTTTGTACGTTGCTCTGACCTGTTTTGGTGAATTGGGGAGGATTATTATAGCGCTGTGCTGGTCTGTACATTGCTCTGACTGTTTTGGTGAATTGGGGAGGATTATTATAACGCTGTGCCGGTCTGTACATTGCTCTGACCTGTTTTGGTGAATTGGGGAGGTTTATTATGGCGCTGTGCTGGTTTGTACATTGCTCTGACCAGTTTTGGTGAATTGGGGAGGTTTATTATAGCGCTGTGCTGGTTTGTACATTGCTCTGATCTGTTTTGGTGAATTGGGGAGGTTTATTATAGCGCTGTGCTGGTTTGTACATTGCTCTGACCTGTTTTGGTGAATTGGGGAGGTTTATTATAGCGCTGTGCTGGTTTGTACATTGCTCTGACCTGTTTTGGTGAATTGGGGAGGTTTATTATGGCGCTGTGCTGGTCTGTACATTGCTCTGATCTGTTTTGGTGAATTGGGGAGGTTTATGATAGCGCTGTGCTGGTCTGTACATTGCTCTGACCTGTTTTGGTGAATTGGGGAGGTTTATTATAGCGCTGTGCTGGTCTGTACATTGCTCTGACCTGTTTTGGTGAATTGAGGAGGTTTATTATAGCGCTGTGCTGGTTTGTACATTGCTCTGACCTGTTTTGGTGAATTGGGGAGGTTTATTATAGCGCTGTGCTGGTTTGTACATTGCTCTGACCTGTTTTGGTGAATTGGGGAGGTTTATTATAGCGCTGTGCTGGTTTGTACATTGCTCTGACCTGTTTTGGTGAATTGGGGAGGTTTATTATAACGCTGTGCTGGTTTGTACATTGCTGTGACCTGTTTTGGTGAATTGGGGAGGTTTATTATAGCGCTCTGCTGGTTTGTACATTGCTGTGACCTGTTTTGGTGAATTGGGGAGGTTTATTATAGCGCTGTGCTGGTTTGTACGTTGCTCTGACCTGTTTTGGTGAATTGGGGAGGATTATTATAGCGCTGTGCTGGTCTGTACATTGCTCTGACCTGTTTTGGTAAATTGGGGAGGATTATTATAACAACGCTGTGCCGGTCTGTACATTGCTCTGACCTGTTTTGGTGAATTGGGGAGGATTATTATAGCGCTGTGCCGGTCTGTACATTGCTCTGACCTGTTTTGGTGAATTGGGGAGGTTTATTATAGCGCTGTGCCGGTCTGTACATTGCTCTGACCTGTTTTGGTGAATTGGGGAGGTTTATTATAGCGCTGTGCTGGTTTGTACATTGCTCTGACCTGTTTTGGTGAATTGGGGAGGTTTATTATAGCGCTGTGCTGGTTTGTACATTGCTCTGACCTGTTTTGGTGAATTGGGGACGTTTATTATAGCGCTGTGCTGGTTTGTACATTGCTCTGACCTGTTTTGGTGAATTGGGGACGTTTATTATAGCGCTGTGCTGGTCTGTACATTGCTCTGACCTGTTTTGGTGAATTGGGGAGGTTTATTATAGCGCTGTGCTGGTCTGTACATTGCTCTGACCTGTTTTGGTGAATTGGGGAGGATTATTATAGCGCTGTGCTGGTCTGTACATTGCTCTGACCTGTTTTGGTGAATTGGGGAGGTTTATTATAGCGCTGTGCTGGTCTGTACATTGCTCTGATCTGTTTTGGTGAATTGGGAAGGATTATTATAGCGCTGTGCTGGTCTGTACATTGCTCTGACCTGTTTTGGTGAATTGGGGAGGTTTATTATAGCGCTGTGCTGGTTTGTACATTGCTCTGACCTGTTTTGGTGAATTGGGGAGGTTTATTATAGCGCTGTGCTGATTTATACATTGCTCTGACCTGTTTTGGTGAATTGGGGAGGTTTATTATGGCACTGTGCTGGTTTGTACATTGCTCTGACCTGTTTTGGTGAATTGGGGAGGTTTATTATAGCGCTGTGCTGGTTTGTACACTGCTCTGACCTGTTTTGGTGAATTGGGGAGGTTTATTATAGCGCTGTGCTGGTTTGTACACTGCTCTGACCTGTTTTGGTGAATTGGGGAGGTTTATTATAGCGCTGTGCTGGTTTGTACACTGCTCTGACCTGTTTTGGAGAATTGGGGAGGTTTATTATAGCAATGTGCTGGTTTGTACATTGCTCTGACATGTTTTGGTGAATTGGGGAGGTTTATTATAGCGCTGTGCTGGTTTGTACATTGCTCTGACCTGTTTTGGTGAATTGGGGAGGTTTATTATGGCGCTGTGCTGGTTTGTACATTGCTCTGACCTGTTTTGGTGAATTGGGGAGGTTTATTATAGCGCTGTGCTGGTTTGTACATTGCTCTGACCTGTTTTGGTGAATTGGGGAGGTTTATTATAGCGCTGTACTGGTTTGTACATTGCTCTGACCTGTTTTGGTGAATTGGGGAGGTTTATTATAGCGCTGTGCTGGTTTGTACACTGCTCTGACCTGTTTTGGAGAATTGGGGAGGTTTATTATAGCGCTGTGCTGGTTTGTACATTGCTCTGACATGTTTTGGTGAATTGGGGAGGTTTATTATAGCGCTGTGCTGGTTTGTACATTGCTCTGACCTGTTTTGGTGAATAGGGGAGGTTTATTATAACGCTGTGCTGGTTTGTACATTGCTCTGACCTGTTTTGGTGAATTGGGGAGGTTTATTATAGCGATGTGCTGGTTTGTACATTGCTCTGACCTGTTTTGGTGAATTAGGGAGGTTTATTATAGTGCTGTGCTGGTTTGTACATTGCTCTGATCTGTTTTGGTGAATTGGGGAGGTTTATTATAGCGCTGTGCTGGTTTGTACATTGCTCTGACCTGTTTTGGTGAATTGGGGAGGTTTATTATGGCGCTGTGCTGGTTTGTACATTGCTCTGACCAGTTTTGGTGAATTGGGGAGGTTTATTATAGCGCTGTGCTGGTTTGTACATTGCTCTGATCTGTTTTGGTGAATTGGGGAGGTTTATTATAGCGCTGTGCTGGTTTGTACACTGCTCTGACCTGTTTTGGTGAATTGGGGAGGTTTATTATAGCGCTGTGCTGGTCTGTACATTGCTCTGACCTGTTTTGGTGAATTGGGGAGGTTTATTATAGCGCTGTGCTGGTTTGTACACTGCTCTGACCTGTTTTGGTGAATTGGGGAGGTTTATTATAGCACTGTGCTGGTCTGTACATTGCTCTGATCTGTTTTGGTGAATTGGGGAGGTTTATTATAGCGCTGTGCTGGTTTGTACATTGCTCTTACCTGTTTTGGTGAATTGGGGAGGTTTATTATAGCGCTGTGCTGGTCTGTACATTGCTCTGACATGTTTTGGTGAATTGGGGAGGTTTATTATAGCGCTGTGCTGGTTTGTACATTGCTCTGACCTGTTTTGGTGAATTGGGGAGGCTTATTATAACGCTGTGCTGGTTTGTACATTGCTGTGACCTGTTTTGGTGAATTGGGGAGGTTTATTATAACGCTGTGCTGGTTTGTACATTGCTCTGACCTGTTTTGGTGAATTGGGGAGGTTTATTATAGCGCTGTGCTGGTCTGTACATTGCTCTGACCTGTTTTGGTGAATTGGGGAGGTTTATTATAGCGCTGTGCTGGTCTGTACATTGATCTGACCTGTTTTGGTGAATTGGGGAGGTTTATTATAGCGCTGTGCTGGTTTGTACATTGATCTGACCTGTTTTGGTGAATTGGGGAGGTTTATTATAGCGCTGTGCTGGTTTGTACATTGCTCTGACCTGTTTTGGTGAATTGGGGAGGTTTATTATAGCGCTGTGCTGGTTTGTACATTGCTCTGACCTGTTTTGGTGAATTGGGGAGGTTTATTATAGCGCTGTGCTGGTCTGTACATTGCTCTGACCTGTTTTGGTGAATTGGGGAGGTTTATTATAGCGCTGTGCTGGTCTGTACATTGCTCTGATCTGTTTTGGTGAATTGGGGAGGATTATTATAGCGCTGTGCTGGTCTGTACATTGCTCTGACCTGTTTTCGTGAATTGGGGAGGTTTATTATAGCGCTGTGCTGGTCTGTACATTGCTCTGACCTGTTTTGGTGAATTGGGGAGGTTTATTATAGCGCTGTGCTGGTATGGTACATTGCTTTGACATGTTTTGGTGAATTGGGGAGGTTTATTATAGCGCTGTGCTGGTTTGTACATTGCTCTGACCTGTTTTGGTGAATTGGGGAGGTTTATTATAGCGCTGTGCTGGTTTGTACATTGCTCTGACCTGTTTTGGTGAATTGGGAAGGATTATTATAGCGCTGTGCTGGTCTGTACATTGCTCTGACCTGTTCTGGTGAATTGGGGAGGTTTATTATAGCGCTGTGCTGGTTTGTACATTGCTCTGACCTGTTTTGGTGAATTGGGGAGGTTTATTATAGCGCTGTGCTGGTTTGTACACTGCTCTGCCCTGTTTTGGTGAATTGGGGAGGTTTATTATAGCGCTCTGCTGGTTTGTACATTGCTCTGACATGTTTTGGAGAATTGGGGAGGTTTATTATAGCGCTGTGCTGGTCTGTACATTGCTCTGACCTGTTTTGGTGAATTGGGGAGGTTTATTATAGCGCTGTGCTGGTTTGTACATTGCTCTGACCTGTTTTGGAGAATTGGGGAGGTTTATTATAGCGCTGTGCTGGTTTGTACATTGCTCTGACATGTTTTGGTGAATTGGGGAGGTTTATTATAGCGCTGTGCTGGTTTGTACATTGCTCTGACATGTTTTGGTGAATTCGGGAGGTTTATTATAGCACTGTGCTGGTTTGTATATTGCTCTGATCTGTTTTGGTGATTTCGGGAGGTTTATTATAGCGCTGTGCTGGTTTGTACATTGCTCTGACCTGTTTTGGTGAATTCGGGAGGTTTATTATAGCGCTGTGCTAGTTTGGTACATTGCTCTGACCTGTTTTGGTGAATTGGGGAGGTTTATTATAGCGCTGTGCTGGTTTGTACATTGCTCTGACCTGTTTTGGTGAATTGGGGAGGATTATTATAGCGCTGTGCTGGTCTGTACATTGCTCTGACATGTTTTGGTGAATTGGGGAGGATTATTATAGCGCTGTGCTGGTCTGTACATTGCTCTGACCTGTTTTGGTGAATTGGGGAGGTTTATTATAGCGCTGTGCTGGTTTGTACATTGATCTGACCTGTTTTGGTGAATTGGGGAGGTTTATTATAGCGCTGTGCTGGTCTGTACATTGCTCTGATCTGTTTTGGTGAATTGGGGAGGATTATTATAGCGCTGTGCTGGTCTGTACATTGCTCTGACCTGTTTTCGTGAATTGGGGAGGTTTATTATAGCGCTGTGCTGGTCTGTACATTGCTCTGACCTGTTTTGGTGAATTGGGGAGGTTTATTATAGCGCTGTGCTGGTTTGGTACATTGCTCTGACATGTTTTGGTGAATTGGGGAGGTTTATTATAGCGCTGTGCTGGTTTGTACATTGCTCTGACCTGTTTTGGTGAATTGGGGAGGTTTATTATAGCGCTGTGCTGGTTTGTACATTGCTCTGACCTGTTTTGGTGAATTGGGGAGGATTATTATAGCGCTGTGCTGGTCTGTACATTGCTCTGACCTGTTTTGGTGAATTGGGGAGGTTTATTATAGCGCTGTGCTGGTTTGTACATTGCTCTGACCTGTTTTGGTGAATTGGGGAGGTTTATTATAGCGCTGTGCTGGTTTGTACACTGCTCTGCCCTGTTTTGGTGAATTGGGGAGGTTTATTATAGCGCTGTGCTGGTTTGTACATTGCTCTGACATGTTTTGGAGAATTGGGAAGGTTTATTATAGCGCTGTGCTGGTCTGTACATTGCTCTGACCTGTTTTGGTGAATTGGGGAGGTTTATTATAGCGCTGTGCTGGTTTGTACATTGCTCTGACCTGTTTTGGAGAATTGGGGAGGTTTATTATAGCGCTGTGCTGGTTTGTACATTGCTCTGACATGTTTTGGTGAATTGGGGAGGTTTATTATAGCGCTGTGCTGGTTTGTACATTGCTCTGACATGTTTTGGTGAATTCGGGAGGTTTATTATAGCGCTGTGCTGGTTTGTACATTGCTCTGATCTGTTTTGGTGAATTCGGGAGGTTTATTATAGCGCTGTGCTGGTTTGTACATTGCTCTGACCTGTTTTGGTGAATTCGGGAGGTTTATTATAGCGCTGTGCTAGTTTGGTACATTGCTCTGACCTGTTTTGGTGAATTCGGGAGGTTTATTATAGCGCTGTGCTGGTTTGTACATTGCCCTGACCTGTTTTGGTGAATTGGGGAGGATTATTATAGCGCTGTGCTGGTTTGTACATTGCCCTGACCTGTTTTGGTGAATTGGGGAGGTTTATTATAGCGCTGTGCTGGTTTGTACATTGCTCTGACCTGTTTTGGTGAATTGGGGAGGTTTATTATAGCGCTGTGCTGGTTTGTACATTGCTCTGACCTGTTTTGGTGAATTGGGGAGGTTTATTATAGCGCTGTGCTGGTTTGTACATTGCCCTGACCTGTTTTGGTGAGTTGGGGAGGTTTATTATAACGCTGTGCAGGTTTGTACATTGCTCTGACCTGTTTTGGTGAATTGGGGAGGTGTATTATAGCGCTGTGCTGGTTTGTACATTGCTCTGACCTGTTTTGGTGAATTGGGGAGGTGTATTATAGCGCTGTGCTGGTTTGTACATTGCTCTGACCTGTTTTGGTGAATTGGGGAGGTTTATTATGGCGCTGTGCTGGTTTGTACATTGCTCTGACCTGTTTTGGTGAATTGGGGAGGTTTATTATGGCGCTGTGCTGGTTTGTACATTGCTCTGACCTGTTTTGGTGAATTGGGGAGGTTTATTATAGCGCTGTGCTGATTTGTACATTGCTCTGACCTGTTTTGGTGAATTGGGGAGGTTTATTATAGCGCTGTGCTGGTTTGTACATTGCTCTGACCTGTTTTGGTGAATTGGGGAGGTGTATTATAGCGCTGTGCTGGTTTGTACATTGCTCTGACCTGTTTTGGTGAATTGGGGAGGATTATTATAGCGCTGTGCTGGTCTGTACATTGCTCTGACCTGTTTTGGTGAATTGGGGAGGTTTATTATAGCGCTGTGCTGGTCTGTACATTGCTCTGACCTGTTTTGGTGAATTGGGGAGGTGTATTATAGCGCTGTGCTGGTTTGTACATTGCTCTGACCTGTTTTGGTGAATTGGGGAGGTTTATTATAGCGCTGTGCTGGTTTGTACATTGCTCTGACCTGTTTTGGTGAATTGGGGAGGTTTATTATAGCGCTGTGCTGGTTTGGCACATTGCTCTGACCTGTTTTGGTGAATTGGGGAGGTTTATTATAACACTGTGTTGGTTTGTACATTGCTCTTACCTGTTTTGGTGAATTGGGGAGGTTTATTATAGCGCTGTGCTGGTTTGTACATTGCCCTGACCTGTTTTGTTGAGTTGGGGAGGTTTATTATAACGCTGTGCTGGTTTGTACATTGCTCTGACCTGTTTTGGTGAATTGGGGAGGTGTATTATAGCGCTGTGCTGGTTTGTACATTGCTCTGACCTGTTTTGGTGAATTGGGGAGGTGTATTATAGCGCTGTGCTGGTTTGTACATTGCTCTGACCTGTTTTGGTGAATTGGGGAGGTTTATTATAGCGCTGTGCTGGTTTGTACATTGTTCTGATATGTTTTGGTGAATTGGGGAGGTTTATTATGGCGCTGTGCTGGTTTGTACATTGCTCTGACCTGTTTTGGTAAATTGGGGAGGTGTATTATAGCGGTGTGCTGGTTTGTACATTGCTCTGACCTGTTTTGGTGAATTGGGGAGGTTTATTATAGCGCTGTGCTGGTCTGTACATTGCTCTGACCTGTTTTGGTAAATTGGGGAGGTGTATTATAGCGGTGTGCTGGTTTGTACATTGCTCTGACCTGTTTTGGTGAATTGGGGAGGTTTATTATAGCGCTGTGCTGGTCTGTACATTGCTCTGACCTGTTTTGGTAAATTGGGGAGGTGTATTATAGCGGGGTGCTGGTTTGTACATTGCTCTGACCTGTTTTGGTGAATTGGGAAGGATTATTATAGCTCTGTGCTGGTTTGTACATTGCTCTGACCTGTTTTGGTGAATTGGGGAGGTTTATTATGGCGCTGTGCTGGTTTGTACATTGCTCAGACCTGTTTTGGTGAATTAGGGAGGTTTATTATAGCGCTGTGCTGGTTTGTACATTGCTCTGACCTGTTTTGGTGAATTGGGGAGGTTTATTATAGCGCTGTGCTGGTTTGTACATTGCTCTGACCTGTTTTGGTGAATTGGGGAGGATTATTATAGCGCTGTGCTGGTCTGTACATTGCTCTGACCTGTTTTGGTGAATTGGGGAGGTTTATTATAGCGCTGTGCTGGTTTATACATTGCTCTGATCTGTTTTGGTGAATTGGGGAGGTTTATTATGGCGCTGTGCTGGTTTGTACATTGCTCTGACCTGTTTTGGTGAATTGGGGAGGTTTTTATAGCGCTGTGCTGGTTTGTACACTGCTCTGACCTGTTTTGGTGAATTGGGGAGGTGTATTATAGCGCTGTGCTGGTTTGTACATTACTCTGACCTGTTTTGGTGAATTAGGGAGGTTTATTATAGCGCTGTGCTGGTTTGTACATTGCTCTGATCTGTTTTGGTGAATTAGGGAGGTTTATTATAGTGCTGTGCTGGTTTGTACATTGCTCTGACCTGTTTTGGTGAATTGGGGAGGTTTATTATAGCGCTGTGCTGGTTTGTACATTGCTCTGACCTGTTTTGGTGAATTGGGGAGGTTTATTATAGCGCTGTACTGGTTTGTACATTGCTCTGACCTGTTTTGGTGAATTGGGGAGGTTTATTATAGCGCTGTGCTGGTTTGTACATTGCTCTGACCTGTTTTGGTGAATTAGGGAGGTTTATTATAGTGCTGTGCTGGTTTGTACACTGCTCTGACCTGTTTTGGAGAATTGGGGAGGTTTATTATAGCGCTGTGCTGGTTTGTACATTGCTCTGACATGTTTTGGTGAATTGGGGAGGTTTATTATAGCGCTGTGCTGGTTTGTACATTGCTCTGACATGTTTTGGTGAATTGGGGAGGTTTATTATAGCGCTGTGCTGGTTTGTACATTGCTCTGACCTGTTTTGGTGAATAAGGGAGGTTTATTATAACGCTGTGCTGGTTTGTACATTGCTCTGACCTGTTTTGGTGAATTGGGGAGGTTTATTATAACGCTGTGCTGGTTTGTACATTGCTCTGACCTGTTTTGGTGAATTGGGGAGGTTTATTATAGCGCTGTGCTGGTTTGTACATTGCTCTGACCTGTTTTGGTGAATTAGGGAGGTTTATTATAGCGCTGTGCTGGTTTGTACATTGCTCTGACATGTTTTGGTGAATTGGGGAGGTTTATTATGGCGCTGTGCTGGTTTGTACATTGCTCTGACATGTTTTGGTGAATTGGGGAGGTTTATTATAGCGCTGTGCTGGTCTGTACATTGCTCTGACCTGTTTTGGTGAATTGGGGAGGTTTATTATAGCTCTGTGCTGGTTTGTACATTTCTCTGACCTGTTTTGGTGAATTGGGGAGGTTTATTATATCGATGTGCTGGTTTGTACATTGCTCTGACCTGTTTTGGTGAATTGGGAAGGATTATTATAGCTCTGTGCTGGTTTGTACATTTCTCTGACCTGTTTTGGTGAATTGGGGAGGTTTATTATAGCGCTGTGCTGGTTTGTACATTGCTCTGACCTGTTTTGGTGAATTGGGGAGGATTATTATAGCGCTGTGCTGGTCTGTACATTGCTCTGACCTGTTTTGGTGAATTGGGGAGGTTTATTATAGCGCTGTGCTGGTCTGTACATTGCTCTAACCTGTTTTGGTGAATTGGGGAGGTTTATTATAGCGCTGTGCTGGTTTGTACATTGATCTGACCTGTTTTGGTGAATTGGGGAGGTTTATTATAGCGCTGTGCTGGTTTGTACATTGCTCTGACCTGTTTTGGTGAATTGGGGAGGTTTATTATAGCGCTGTGCTGGTTTGTACATTGCTCTGACCTGTTTTGGTGAATTGGGGAGGTTTATTATAGCGCTGTGCTGGTCTGTACATTGCTCTGACCTGTTTTGGTGAATTGGGGAGGTTTATTATAGCGCTGTGCTGGTCTGTACATTGCTCTGATCTGTTTTGGTGAATTGGGGAGGATTATTATAGCGCTGTGCTGGTCTGTACATTGCTCTGACCTGTTTTGGTGAATTGGGGAGGTTTATTATAGCGCTGTGCTGGTCTGTACATTGCTCTGACCTGTTTTGGTGAATTGGGGAGGTTTATTATAGCGCTGTGCTGGTTTGGTACATTGCTCTGACATGTTTTGGTGAATTGGGGAGGTTTATTATAGCGCTGTGCTGGTTTGTACATTGCTCTGACCAGTTTTGGTGAATTGGGGAGGTTTATTATAGCGCTGTGCTGGTTTGTACATTGCTCTGACCTGTTTTGGTGAATTGGGGAGGTTTATTATAGCGCTGTGCTGGTTTGTACATTGCTCTGACCTGTTTTGGTGAATTGGGGAGGTTTATTATAGCGCTGTGCTGGTTTGTACACTGCTCTGACCTGTTTTGGTGAATTGGGGAGGTTTATCATAGCGCTGTGCTGGTTTGTACATTGCTCTGACATGTTTTGCAGAATTGGGGAGGTTTATTATAGCGCTGTGCTGGTTTGTACATTGCTCTGACCTGTTTTGGAGAATTGGGGAGGTTTATTATAGCGCTGTGCTGGTTTCTACATTGCTCTGACATGTTTTGGTGAATTGGGGAGGTTTATTATAGCGCTGTGCTGGTTTGTACATTGCTCTGACATGTTTTGGTGAATTGGGGAGGTTTATTATAGCGCTGTGCTGGTTTGTACATTGCTCTGATCTGTTTTGGTGAATTCGGGAGGTTTATTATAGCGCTGTGCTGGTTTGTACATTGCTCTGACCTGTTTTGCTGAATTCGGGAGGTTTATTATAGCACTGTGCTGGTTTGGTACATTGCTCTGACCTGTTTTGGTGAATTCGGGAGGTTTATTATAGCGCTGTGCTGGTTTGTACATTGCCGTGACCTGTTTTGGTGAATTGGGGAGGTTTATTATAGCGCTGTGCTGGTTTGTACACTGCTCTGACCTGTTTTGGAGAATTGGGGAGGTTTATTATAGCAATGTGCTGGTTTGTACATTGCTCTGACATGTTTTGGTGAATTGGGGAGGTTTATTATAGCGCTGTGCTGGTTTGTACATTGCTCTGACCTGTTTTGGTGAATTGGGGAGGTTTATTATGGCGCTGTGCTGGTTTGTACATTGCTCTGACCTGTTTTGGTGAATTGGGGAGGTTTATTATAGCGCTGTGCTGGTTTGTACATTGCTCTGACCTGTTTTGGTGAATTGGGGAGGTTTATTATAGCGCTGTACTGGTTTGTACATTGCTCTGACCTGTTTTGGTGAATTGGGGAGGTTTATTATAGCGCTGTGCTGGTTTGTACACTGCTCTGACCTGTTTTGGAGAATTGGGGAGGTTTATTATAGCGCTGTGCTGGTTTGTACATTGCTCTGACATGTTTTGGTGAATTGGGGAGGTTTATTATAGCGCTGTGCTGGTTTGTACATTGCTCTGACCTGTTTTGGTGAATAGGGGAGGTTTATTATAACGCTGTGCTGGTTTGTACATTGCTCTGACCTGTTTTAGTGAATTGGGGAGGTTTATTATAGCGATGTGCTGGTTTGTACATTGCTCTGACCTGTTTTGGTGAATTAGGGAGGTTTATTATAGTGCTGTGCTGGTTTGTACATTGCTCTGATCTGTTTTGGTGAATTGGGGAGGTTTATTATAGCGCTGTGCTGGTTTGTACATTGCTCTGACCTGTTTTGGTGAATTGGGGAGGTTTATTATGGCGCTGTGCTGGTTTGTACATTGCTCTGACCAGTTTTGGTGAATTGGGGAGGTTTATTATAGCGCTGTGCTGGTTTGTACATTGCTCTGATCTGTTTTGGTGAATTGGGGAGGTTTATTATAGCGCTGTGCTGGTTTGTACACTGCTCTGACCTGTTTTGGTGAATTGGGGAGGTTTATTATAGCGCTGTGCTGGTCTGTACATTGCTCTGACCTGTTTTGGTGAATTGGGGAGGTTTATTATAGCGCTGTGCTGGTTTGTACACTGCTCTGACCTGTTTTGGTGAATTGGGGAGGTTTATTATAGCACTGTGCTGGTCTGTACATTGCTCTGATCTGTTTTGGTGAATTGGGGAGGTTTATTATAGCGCTGTGCTGGTTTGTACATTGCTCTTACCTGTTTTGGTGAATTGGGGAGGTTTATTATAGCGCTGTGCTGGTCTGTACATTGCTCTGACATGTTTTGGTGAATTGGGGAGGTTTATTATAGCGCTGTGCTGGTTTGTACATTGCTCTGACCTGTTTTGGTGAATTGGGGAGGCTTATTATAACGCTGTGCTGGTTTGTACATTGCTGTGACCTGTTTTGGTGAATTGGGGAGGTTTATTATAACGCTGTGCTGGTTTGTACATTGCTCTGACCTGTTTTGGTGAATTGGGGAGGTTTATTATAGCGCTGTGCTGGTTTGTACATTGCTCTGACCTGTTTTGGTGAATTAGGGAGGTTTATTATAGCGCTGTTCTGGTTTGTACATTGCTCTGACCTGTTTTGGTGAATTGGGGAGGTTTATTATAGCGCTGTGCTGGTTTGTACATTGCTCTGACCTGTTTTGGTGAATTGGGTAGGATGATTATAGCGCTGTGCTGGTCTGTACATTGCTCTGACATGTTTTGGTGAATTGGGGAGGATTATTATAGCGCTGTGCTGGTCTGTACATTGCTCTGACCTGTTTTGGTGAATTGGGGAGGTTTATTATAGCGCTGTGCTGGTCTGTACATTGATCTGACCTGTTTTGGTGAATTGGGGAGGTTTATTATAGCGCTGTGCTGGTTTGTACATTGATCTGACCTGTTTTGGTGAATTGGGGAGGTTTATTATAGCGCTGTGCTGGTTTGTACATTGCTCTGACCTGTTTTGGTGAATTGGGGAGGTTTATTATAGCGCTGTGCTGGTTTGTACATTGCTCTGACCTGTTTTGGTGAATTGGGGAGGTTTATTATAGCGCTGTGCTGGTCTGTACATTGCTCTGACCTGTTTTGGTGAATTGGGGAGGTTTATTATAGCGCTGTGCTGGTCTGTACATTGCTCTGATCTGTTTTGGTGAATTGGGGAGGATTATTATAGCGCTGTGCTGGTCTGTACATTGCTCTGACCTGTTTTCGTGAATTGGGGAGGTTTATTATAGCGCTGTGCTGGTCTGTACATTGCTCTGACCTGTTTTGGTGAATTGGGGAGGTTTATTATAGCGCTGTGCTGGTATGGTACATTGCTTTGACATGTTTTGGTGAATTGGGGAGGTTTATTATAGCGCTGTGCTGGTTTGTACATTGCTCTGACCTGTTTTGGTGAATTGGGGAGGTTTATTATAGCGCTGTGCTGGTTTGTACATTGCTCTGACCTGTTTTGGTGAATTGGGAAGGATTATTATAGCGCTGTGCTGGTCTGTACATTGCTCTGACCTGTTCTGGTGAATTGGGGAGGTTTATTATAGCGCTGTGCTGGTTTGTACATTGCTCTGACCTGTTTTGGTGAATTGGGGAGGTTTATTATAGCGCTGTGCTGGTTTGTACACTGCTCTGCCCTGTTTTGGTGAATTGGGGAGGTTTATTATAGCGCTCTGCTGGTTTGTACATTGCTCTGACATGTTTTGGTGAATTGGGGAGGATTATTATAGCGCTGTGCTGGTCTGTACATTGCTCTGACCTGTTTTGGTGAATTGGGGAGGTTTATTATAGCGCTGTGCTGGTTTGTACATTGATCTGACCTGTTTTGGTGAATTGGGGAGGTTTATTATAGCGCTGTGCTGGTCTGTACATTGCTCTGATCTGTTTTGGTGAATTGGGGAGGATTATTATAGCGCTGTGCTGGTCTGTACATTGCTCTGACCTGTTTTCGTGAATTGGGGAGGTTTATTATAGCGCTGTGCTGGTCTGTACATTGCTCTGACCTGTTTTGGTGAATTGGGGAGGTTTATTATAGCGCTGTGCTGGTTTGGTACATTGCTCTGACATGTTTTGGTGAATTGGGGAGGTTTATTATAGCGCTGTGCTGGTTTGTACATTGCTCTGACCTGTTTTGGTGAATTGGGGAGGTTTATTATAGCGCTGTGCTGGTTTGTACATTGCTCTGACCTGTTTTGGTGAATTGGGGAGGATTATTATAGCGCTGTGCTGGTCTGTACATTGCTCTGACCTGTTTTGGTGAATTGGGGAGGTTTATTATAGCGCTGTGCTGGTTTGTACATTGCTCTGACCTGTTTTGGTGAATTGGGGAGGTTTATTATAGCGCTGTGCTGGTTTGGTACATTGCTCTGACATGTTTTGGTGAATTGGGGAGGTTTATTATAGCGCTGTGCTGGTTTGTACATTGCTCTGACCTGTTTTGGTGAATTGGGGAGGTTTATTATAGCGCTGTGCTGGTTTGTACATTGCTCTGACCTGTTTTGGTGAATTGGGGAGGATTATTATAGCGCTGTGCTGGTCTGTACATTGCTCTGACCTGTTTTGGTGAATTGGGGAGGTTTATTATAGCGCTGTGCTGGTTTGTACATTGCTCTGACCTGTTTTGGTGAATTGGGGAGGTTTATTATAGAGCTGTGCTGGTTTGTACACTGCTCTGCCCTGTTTTGGTGAATTGGGGAGGTTTATTATAGCGCTGTGCTGGTTTGTACATTGCTCTGACATGTTTTGGAGAATTGGGAAGGTTTATTATAGCGCTGTGCTGGTCTGTACATTGCTCTGACCTGTTTTGGTGAATTGGGGAGGTTTATTATAGCGCTGTGCTGGTTTGTACATTGCTCTGACCTGTTTTGGAGAATTGGGGAGGTTTATTATAGCGCTGTGCTGGTTTGTACATTGCTCTGACATGTTTTGGTGAATTGGGGAGGTTTATTATAGCGCTGTGCTGGTTTGTACATTGCTCTGACATGTTTTGGTGAATTCGGGAGGTTTATTATAGCGCTGTGCTGGTTTGTACATTGCTCTGATCTGTTTTGGTGAATTCGGGAGGTTTATTATAGCGCTGTGCTGGTTTGTACATTGCTCTGACCTGTTTTGGTGAATTCGGGAGGTTTATTATAGCGCTGTGCTAGTTTGGTACATTGCTCTGACCTGTTTTGGTGAATTCGGGAGGTTTATTATAGCGCTGTGCTGGTTTGTACATTGCCCTGACCTGTTTTGGTGAATTGGGGAGGATTATTATAGCGCTGTGCTGGTTTGTACATTGCCCTGACCTGTTTTGGTGAATTGGGGAGGTTTATTATAGCGCTGTGCTGGTTTGTACATTGCTCTGACCTGTTTTGGTGAATTGGGGAGGTTTATTATAGCGCTGTGCTGGTTTGTACATTGCTCTGACCTGTTTTGGTGAATTGGGGAGGTTTATTATAGCGCTGTGCTGGTTTGTACATTGCCCTGACCTGTTTTGGTGAGTTGGGGAGGTTTATTATAACGCTGTGCAGGTTTGTACATTGCTCTGACCTGTTTTGGTGAATTGGGGAGGTGTATTATAGCGCTGTGCTGGTTTGTACATTGCTCTGACCTGTTTTGGTGAATTGGGGAGGTGTATTATAGCGCTGTGCTGGTTTGTACATTGCTCTGACCTGTTTTGGTGAATTGGGGAGGTTTATTATGGCGCTGTGCTGGTTTGTACATTGCTCTGACCTGTTTTGGTGAATTGGGGAGGTTTATTATGGCGCTGTGCTGGTTTGTACATTGCTCTGACCTGTTTTGGTGAATTGGGGAGGTTTATTATAGCGCTGTGCTGATTTGTACATTGCTCTGACCTGTTTTGGTGAATTGGGGAGGTTTATTATAGCGCTGTGCTGGTTTGTACATTGCTCTGACCTGTTTTGGTGAATTGGGGAGGTGTATTATAGCGCTGTGCTGGTTTGTACATTGCTCTGACCTGTTTTGGTGAATTGGGGAGGATTATTATAGCGCTGTGCTGGTCTGTACATTGCTCTGACCTGTTTTGGTGAATTGGGGAGGTTTATTATAGCGCTGTGCTGGTCTGTACATTGCTCTGACCTGTTTTGGTGAATTGGGGAGGTGTATTATAGCGCTGTGCTGGTTTGTACATTGCTCTGACCTGTTTTGGTGAATTGGGGAGGTTTATTATAGCGCTGTGCTGGTTTGTACATTGCTCTGACCTGTTTTGGTGAATTGGGGAGGTTTATTATAGCGCTGTGCTGGTTTGGCACATTGCTCTGACCTGTTTTGGTGAATTGGGGAGGTTTATTATAACACTGTGTTGGTTTGTACATTGCTCTGACCTGTTTTGGTGAATTGGGGAGGTTTATTATAGCGCTGTGCTGGTTTGTACATTGCCCTGACCTGTTTTGGTGAGTTGGGGAGGTTTATTATAACGCTGTGCTGGTTTGTACATTGCTCTGACCTGTTTTGGTGAATTGGGGAGGTGTATTATAGCGCTGTGCTGGTTTGTACATTGCTCTGACCTGTTTTGGTGAATTGGGGAGGTGTATTATAGCGCTGTGCTGGTTTGTACATTGCTCTGACCTGTTTTGGTGAATTGGGGAGGTTTATTATAGCGCTGTGCTGGTTTGTACATTGTTCTGATATGTTTTGGTGAATTGGGGAGGTTTATTATGGCGCTGTGCTGGTTTGTACATTGCTCTGACCTGTTTTGGTAAATTGGGGAGGTGTATTATAGCGGTGTGCTGGTTTGTACATTGCTCTGACCTGTTTTGGTGAATTGGGGAGGTTTATTATAGCGCTGTGCTGGTCTGTACATTGCTCTGACCTGTTTTGGTAAATTGGGGAGGTGTATTATAGCGGTGTGCTGGTTTGTACATTGCTCTGACCTGTTTTGGTGAATTGGGGAGGTTTATTATAGCGCTGTGCTGGTCTGTACATTGCTCTGACCTGTTTTGGTAAATTGGGGAGGTGTATTATAGCGGGGTGCTGGTTTGTACATTGCTCTGACCTGTTTTGGTGAATTGGGGAGGATTATTATAGCTCTGTGCTGGTTTGTACATTGCTCTGACCTGTTTTGGTGAATTGGGGAGGTTTATTATGGCGCTGTGCTGGTTTGTACATTGCTCAGACCTGTTTTGGTGAATTAGGGAGGTTTATTATAGCGCTGTGCTGGTTTGTACATTGCTCTGACCTGTTTTGGTGAATTGGGGAGGTTTATTATAGCGCTGTGCTGGTTTGTACATTGCTCTGACCTGTTTTGGTGAATTGGGGAGGATTATTATAGCGCTGTGCTGGTCTGTACATTGCTCTGACCTGTTTTGGTGAATTGGGGAGGTTTATTATAGCGCTGTGCTGGTTTATACATTGCTCTGATCTGTTTTGGTGAATTGGGGAGGTTTATTATGGCGCTGTGCTGGTTTGTACATTGCTCTGACCTGTTTTGGTGAATTGGGGAGGTTTTTATAGCGCTGTGCTGGTTTGTACACTGCTCTGACCTGTTTTGGTGAATTGGGGAGGTGTATTATAGCGCTGTGCTGGTTTGTACATTACTCTGACCTGTTTTGGTGAATTAGGGAGGTTTATTATAGCGCTGTGCTGGTTTGTACATTGCTCTGATCTGTTTTGGTGAATTAGGGAGGTTTATTATAGTGCTGTGCTGGTTTGTACATTGCTCTGACCTGTTTTGGTGAATTGGGGAGGTTTATTATAGCGCTGTGCTGGTTTGTACATTGCTCTGACCTGTTTTGGTGAATTGGGGAGGTTTATTATAGCGCTGTACTGGTTTGTACATTGCTCTGACCTGTTTTGGTGAATTGGGGAGGTTTATTATAGCGCTGTGCTGGTTTGTACATTGCTCTGACCTGTTTTGGTGAATTAGGGAGGTTTATTATAGTGCTGTGCTGGTTTGTACACTGCTCTGACCTGTTTTGGAGAATTGGGGAGGTTTATTATAGCGCTGTGCTGGTTTGTACATTGCTCTGACATGTTTTGGTGAATTGGGGAGGTTTATTATAGCGCTGTGCTGGTTTGTACATTGCTCTGACATGTTTTGGTGAATTGGGGAGGTTTATTATAGCGCTGTGCTGGTTTGTACATTGCTCTGACCTGTTTTGGTGAATAAGGGAGGTTTATTATAACGCTGTGCTGGTTTGTACATTGCTCTGACCTGTTTTGGTGAATTGGGGAGGTTTATTATAACGCTGTGCTGGTTTGTACATTGCTCTGACCTGTTTTGGTGAATTGGGGAGGTTTATTATAGCGCTGTGCTGGTTTGTACATTGCTCTGACCTGTTTTGGTGAATTAGGGAGGTTTATTATAGCGCTGTGCTGGTTTGTACATTGCTCTGACATGTTTTGGTGAATTGGGGAGGTTTATTATGGCGCTGTGCTGGTTTGTACATTGCTCTGACATGTTTTGGTGAATTGGGGAGGTTTATTATAGCGCTGTGCTGGTCTGTACATTGCTCTGACCTGTTTTGGTGAATTGGGGAGGTTTATTATAGCTCTGTGCTGGTTTGTACATTTCTCTGACCTGTTTTGGTGAATTGGGGAGGTTTATTATATCGATGTGCTGGTTTGTACATTGCTCTGACCTGTTTTGGTGAATTGGGAAGGATTATTATAGCTCTGTGCTGGTTTGTACATTTCTCTGACCTGTTTTGGTGAATTGGGGAGGTTTATTATAGCGCTGTGCTGGTTTGTACATTGCTCTGACCTGTTTTGGTGAATTGGGGAGGATTATTATAGCGCTGTGCTGGTCTGTACATTGCTCTGACCTGTTTTGGTGAATTGGGGAGGTTTATTATAGCGCTGTGCTGGTCTGTACATTGCTCTAACCTGTTTTGGTGAATTGGGGAGGTTTATTATAGCGCTGTGCTGGTTTGTACATTGATCTGACCTGTTTTGGTGAATTGGGGAGGTTTATTATAGCGCTGTGCTGGTTTGTACATTGCTCTGACCTGTTTTGGTGAATTGGGGAGGTTTATTATAGCGCTGTGCTGGTTTGTACATTGCTCTGACCTGTTTTGGTGAATTGGGGAGGTTTATTATAGCGCTGTGCTGGTCTGTACATTGCTCTGACCTGTTTTGGTGAATTGGGGAGGTTTATTATAGCGCTGTGCTGGTCTGTACATTGCTCTGATCTGTTTTGGTGAATTGGGGAGGATTATTATAGCGCTGTGCTGGTCTGTACATTGCTCTGACCTGTTTTGGTGAATTGGGGAGGTTTATTATAGCGCTGTGCTGGTCTGTACATTGCTCTGACCTGTTTTGGTGAATTGGGGAGGTTTATTATAGCGCTGTGCTGGTTTGGTACATTGCTCTGACATGTTTTGGTGAATTGGGGAGGTTTATTATAGCGCTGTGCTGGTTTGTACATTGCTCTGACCAGTTTTGGTGAATTGGGGAGGTTTATTATAGCGCTGTGCTGGTTTGTACATTGCTCTGACCTGTTTTGGTGAATTGGGGAGGTTTATTATAGCGCTGTGCTGGTTTGTACATTGCTCTGACCTGTTTTGGTGAATTGGGGAGGTTTATTATAGCGCTGTGCTGGTTTGTACACTGCTCTGACCTGTTTTGGTGAATTGGGGAGGTTTATCATAGCGCTGTGCTGGTTTGTACATTGCTCTGACATGTTTTGCAGAATTGGGGAGGTTTATTATAGCGCTGTGCTGGTTTGTACATTGCTCTGACCTGTTTTGGAGAATTGGGGAGGTTTATTATAGCGCTGTGCTGGTTTCTACATTGCTCTGACATGTTTTGGTGAATTGGGGAGGTTTATTATAGCGCTGTGCTGGTTTGTACATTGCTCTGACATGTTTTGGTGAATTGGGGAGGTTTATTATAGCGCTGTGCTGGTTTGTACATTGCTCTGATCTGTTTTGGTGAATTCGGGAGGTTTATTATAGCGCTGTGCTGGTTTGTACATTGCTCTGACCTGTTTTGCTGAATTCGGGAGGTTTATTATAGCACTGTGCTGGTTTGGTACATTGCTCTGACCTGTTTTGGTGAATTCGGGAGGTTTATTATAGCGCTGTGCTGGTTTGTACATTGCCGTGACCTGTTTTGGTGAATTGGGGAGGTTTATTATAGCGCTGTGCTGGTTTGTACACTGCTCTGACCTGTTTTGGAGAATTGGGGAGGTTTATTATAGCAATGTGCTGGTTTGTACATTGCTCTGACATGTTTTGGTGAATTGGGGAGGTTTATTATAGCGCTGTGCTGGTTTGTACATTGCTCTGACCTGTTTTGGTGAATTGGGGAGGTTTATTATGGCGCTGTGCTGGTTTGTACATTGCTCTGACCTGTTTTGGTGAATTGGGGAGGTTTATTATAGCGCTGTGCTGGTTTGTACATTGCTCTGACCTGTTTTGGTGAATTGGGGAGGTTTATTATAGCGCTGTACTGGTTTGTACATTGCTCTGACCTGTTTTGGTGAATTGGGGAGGTTTATTATAGCGCTGTGCTGGTTTGTACACTGCTCTGACCTGTTTTGGAGAATTGGGGAGGTTTATTATAGCGCTGTGCTGGTTTGTACATTGCTCTGACATGTTTTGGTGAATTGGGGAGGTTTATTATAGCGCTGTGCTGGTTTGTACATTGCTCTGACCTGTTTTGGTGAATAGGGGAGGTTTATTATAACGCTGTGCTGGTTTGTACATTGCTCTGACCTGTTTTAGTGAATTGGGGAGGTTTATTATAGCGATGTGCTGGTTTGTACATTGCTCTGACCTGTTTTGGTGAATTAGGGAGGTTTATTATAGTGCTGTGCTGGTTTGTACATTGCTCTGATCTGTTTTGGTGAATTGGGGAGGTTTATTATAGCGCTGTGCTGGTTTGTACATTGCTCTGACCTGTTTTGGTGAATTGGGGAGGTTTATTATGGCGCTGTGCTGGTTTGTACATTGCTCTGACCAGTTTTGGTGAATTGGGGAGGTTTATTATAGCGCTGTGCTGGTTTGTACATTGCTCTGATCTGTTTTGGTGAATTGGGGAGGTTTATTATAGCGCTGTGCTGGTTTGTACACTGCTCTGACCTGTTTTGGTGAATTGGGGAGGTTTATTATAGCGCTGTGCTGGTCTGTACATTGCTCTGACCTGTTTTGGTGAATTGGGGAGGTTTATTATAGCGCTGTGCTGGTTTGTACACTGCTCTGACCTGTTTTGGTGAATTGGGGAGGTTTATTATAGCACTGTGCTGGTCTGTACATTGCTCTGATCTGTTTTGGTGAATTGGGGAGGTTTATTATAGCGCTGTGCTGGTTTGTACATTGCTCTTACCTGTTTTGGTGAATTGGGGAGGTTTATTATAGCGCTGTGCTGGTCTGTACATTGCTCTGACATGTTTTGGTGAATTGGGGAGGTTTATTATAGCGCTGTGCTGGTTTGTACATTGCTCTGACCTGTTTTGGTGAATTGGGGAGGCTTATTATAACGCTGTGCTGGTTTGTACATTGCTGTGACCTGTTTTGGTGAATTGGGGAGGTTTATTATAACGCTGTGCTGGTTTGTACATTGCTCTGACCTGTTTTGGTGAATTGGGGAGGTTTATTATAGCGCTGTGCTGGTTTGTACATTGCTCTGACCTGTTTTGGTGAATTAGGGAGGTTTATTATAGCGCTGTTCTGGTTTGTACATTGCTCTGACCTGTTTTGGTGAATTGGGGAGGTTTATTATAGCGCTGTGCTGGTTTGTACATTGCTCTGACCTGTTTTGGTGAATTGGGTAGGATGATTATAGCGCTGTGCTGGTCTGTACATTGCTCTGACATGTTTTGGTGAATTGGGGAGGATTATTATAGCGCTGTGCTGGTCTGTACATTGCTCTGACCTGTTTTGGTGAATTGGGGAGGTTTATTATAGCGCTGTGCTGGTCTGTACATTGATCTGACCTGTTTTGGTGAATTGGGGAGGTTTATTATAGCGCTGTGCTGGTTTGTACATTGATCTGACCTGTTTTGGTGAATTGGGGAGGTTTATTATAGCGCTGTGCTGGTTTGTACATTGCTCTGACCTGTTTTGGTGAATTGGGGAGGTTTATTATAGCGCTGTGCTGGTTTGTACATTGCTCTGACCTGTTTTGGTGAATTGGGGAGGTTTATTATAGCGCTGTGCTGGTCTGTACATTGCTCTGACCTGTTTTGGTGAATTGGGGAGGTTTATTATAGCGCTGTGCTGGTCTGTACATTGCTCTGATCTGTTTTGGTGAATTGGGGAGGATTATTATAGCGCTGTGCTGGTCTGTACATTGCTCTGACCTGTTTTCGTGAATTGGGGAGGTTTATTATAGCGCTGTGCTGGTCTGTACATTGCTCTGACCTGTTTTGGTGAATTGGGGAGGTTTATTATAGCGCTGTGCTGGTATGGTACATTGCTTTGACATGTTTTGGTGAATTGGGGAGGTTTATTATAGCGCTGTGCTGGTTTGTACATTGCTCTGACCTGTTTTGGTGAATTGGGGAGGTTTATTATAGCGCTGTGCTGGTTTGTACATTGCTCTGACCTGTTTTGGTGAATTGGGAAGGATTATTATAGCGCTGTGCTGGTCTGTACATTGCTCTGACCTGTTCTGGTGAATTGGGGAGGTTTATTATAGCGCTGTGCTGGTTTGTACATTGCTCTGACCTGTTTTGGTGAATTGGGGAGGTTTATTATAGCGCTGTGCTGGTTTGTACACTGCTCTGCCCTGTTTTGGTGAATTGGGGAGGTTTATTATAGCGCTCTGCTGGTTTGTACATTGCTCTGACATGTTTTGGTGAATTGGGGAGGATTATTATAGCGCTGTGCTGGTCTGTACATTGCTCTGACCTGTTTTGGTGAATTGGGGAGGTTTATTATAGCGCTGTGCTGGTTTGTACATTGATCTGACCTGTTTTGGTGAATTGGGGAGGTTTATTATAGCGCTGTGCTGGTCTGTACATTGCTCTGATCTGTTTTGGTGAATTGGGGAGGATTATTATAGCGCTGTGCTGGTCTGTACATTGCTCTGACCTGTTTTCGTGAATTGGGGAGGTTTATTATAGCGCTGTGCTGGTCTGTACATTGCTCTGACCTGTTTTGGTGAATTGGGGAGGTTTATTATAGCGCTGTGCTGGTTTGGTACATTGCTCTGACATGTTTTGGTGAATTGGGGAGGTTTATTATAGCGCTGTGCTGGTTTGTACATTGCTCTGACCTGTTTTGGTGAATTGGGGAGGTTTATTATAGCGCTGTGCTGGTTTGTACATTGCTCTGACCTGTTTTGGTGAATTGGGGAGGATTATTATAGCGCTGTGCTGGTCTGTACATTGCTCTGACCTGTTTTGGTGAATTGGGGAGGTTTATTATAGCGCTGTGCTGGTTTGTACATTGCTCTGACCTGTTTTGGTGAATTGGGGAGGTTTATTATAGCGCTGTGCTGGTTTGGTACATTGCTCTGACATGTTTTGGTGAATTGGGGAGGTTTATTATAGCGCTGTGCTGGTTTGTACATTGCTCTGACCTGTTTTGGTGAATTGGGGAGGTTTATTATAGCGCTGTGCTGGTTTGTACATTGCTCTGACCTGTTTTGGTGAATTGGGGAGGATTATTATAGCGCTGTGCTGGTCTGTACATTGCTCTGACCTGTTTTGGTGAATTGGGGAGGTTTATTATAGCGCTGTGCTGGTTTGTACATTGCTCTGACCTGTTTTGGTGAATTGGGGAGGTTTATTATAGAGCTGTGCTGGTTTGTACACTGCTCTGCCCTGTTTTGGTGAATTGGGGAGGTTTATTATAGCGCTGTGCTGGTTTGTACATTGCTCTGACATGTTTTGGAGAATTGGGAAGGTTTATTATAGCGCTGTGCTGGTCTGTACATTGCTCTGACCTGTTTTGGTGAATTGGGGAGGTTTATTATAGCGCTGTGCTGGTTTGTACATTGCTCTGACCTGTTTTGGAGAATTGGGGAGGTTTATTATAGCGCTGTGCTGGTTTGTACATTGCTCTGACATGTTTTGGTGAATTGGGGAGGTTTATTATAGCGCTGTGCTGGTTTGTACATTGCTCTGACATGTTTTGGTGAATTCGGGAGGTTTATTATAGCGCTGTGCTGGTTTGTACATTGCTCTGATCTGTTTTGGTGAATTCGGGAGGTTTATTATAGCGCTGTGCTGGTTTGTACATTGCTCTGACCTGTTTTGGTGAATTCGGGAGGTTTATTATAGCGCTGTGCTAGTTTGGTACATTGCTCTGACCTGTTTTGGTGAATTCGGGAGGTTTATTATAGCGCTGTGCTGGTTTGTACATTGCCCTGACCTGTTTTGGTGAATTGGGGAGGATTATTATAGCGCTGTGCTGGTTTGTACATTGCCCTGACCTGTTTTGGTGAATTGGGGAGGTTTATTATAGCGCTGTGCTGGTTTGTACATTGCTCTGACCTGTTTTGGTGAATTGGGGAGGTTTATTATAGCGCTGTGCTGGTTTGTACATTGCTCTGACCTGTTTTGGTGAATTGGGGAGGTTTATTATAGCGCTGTGCTGGTTTGTACATTGCCCTGACCTGTTTTGGTGAGTTGGGGAGGTTTATTATAACGCTGTGCAGGTTTGTACATTGCTCTGACCTGTTTTGGTGAATTGGGGAGGTGTATTATAGCGCTGTGCTGGTTTGTACATTGCTCTGACCTGTTTTGGTGAATTGGGGAGGTGTATTATAGCGCTGTGCTGGTTTGTACATTGCTCTGACCTGTTTTGGTGAATTGGGGAGGTTTATTATGGCGCTGTGCTGGTTTGTACATTGCTCTGACCTGTTTTGGTGAATTGGGGAGGTTTATTATGGCGCTGTGCTGGTTTGTACATTGCTCTGACCTGTTTTGGTGAATTGGGGAGGTTTATTATAGCGCTGTGCTGATTTGTACATTGCTCTGACCTGTTTTGGTGAATTGGGGAGGTTTATTATAGCGCTGTGCTGGTTTGTACATTGCTCTGACCTGTTTTGGTGAATTGGGGAGGTGTATTATAGCGCTGTGCTGGTTTGTACATTGCTCTGACCTGTTTTGGTGAATTGGGGAGGATTATTATAGCGCTGTGCTGGTCTGTACATTGCTCTGACCTGTTTTGGTGAATTGGGGAGGTTTATTATAGCGCTGTGCTGGTCTGTACATTGCTCTGACCTGTTTTGGTGAATTGGGGAGGTGTATTATAGCGCTGTGCTGGTTTGTACATTACTCTGACCTGTTTTGGTGAATTGGGGAGGTTTATTATAGCGCTGTGCTGGTTTGTACATTACTCTGACCTGTTTTGGTGAATTGGGGAGGTTTATTATAGCGCTGTGCTGGTTTGGCACATTGCTCTGACCTGTTTTGGTGAATTGGGGAGGTTTATTATAACGCTGTGTTGGTTTGTACATTGCTCTGACCTGTTTTGGTGAATTGGGGAGGTTTATTATAGCGCTGTGCTGGTTTGTACATTGCCCTGACCTGTTTTGGTGAGTTGGGGAGGTTTATTATAACGCTGTGCTGGTTTGTACATTGCTCTGACCTGTTTTGGTGAATTGGGGAGGTGTATTATAGCGCTGTGCTGGTTTGTACATTGCTCTGACCTGTTTTGGTGAATTGGGGAGGTGTATTATAGCGCTGTGCTGGTTTGTACATTGCTCTGACCTGTTTTGGTGAATTGGGGAGGTTTATTATAGCGCTGTGCTGGTTTGTACATTGTTCTGATATGTTTTGGTGAATTGGGGAGGTTTATTATGGCGCTGTGCTGGTTTGTACATTGCTCTGACCTGTTTTGGTAAATTGGGGAGGTGTATTATAGCGGTGTGCTGGTTTGTACATTGCTCTGACCTGTTTTGGTGAATTGGGGAGGTTTATTATAGCGCTGTGCTGGTCTGTACATTGCTCTGACCTGTTTTGGTAAATTGGGGAGGTGTATTATAGCGGTGTGCTGGTTTGTACATTGCGCTGACCTGTTTTGGTGAATTGGGGAGGTTTATTATAGCGCTGTGCTGGTCTGTACATTGCTCTGACCTGTTTTGGTAAATTGGGGAGGTGTATTATAGCGGGGTGCTGGTTTGTACATTGCTCTGACCTGTTTTGGTGAATTGGGGAGGATTATTATAGCGCTGTGCTGGTTTGTACATTGCTCTGACCTGTTTTGGTGAATTGGGGAGGTTTATTATGGCGCTGTGCTGGTTTGTACATTGCTCAGACCTGTTTTGGTGAATTAGGGAGGTTTATTATAGCGCTGTGCTGGTTTGTACATTGCTCTGACCTGTTTTGGTGAATTGGGGAGGTTTATTATAGCGCTGTGCTGGTTTGTACATTGCTCTGACCTGTTTTGGTGAATTGGGGAGGATTATTATAGCGCTGTGCTGGTCTGTACATTGCTCTGACCTGTTTTGGTGAATTGGGGAGGTTTATTATAGCGCTGTGCTGGTTTATACATTGCTCTGATCTGTTTTGGTGAATTGGGGAGGTTTATTATGGCGCTGTGCTGGTTTGTACATTGCTCTGACCTGTTTTGGTGAATTGGGGAGGTTTTTATAGCGCTGTGCTGGTTTGTACACTGCTCTGACCTGTTTTGGTGAATTGGGGAGGTGTATTATAGCGCTGTGCTGGTTTGTACATTACTCTGACCTGTTTTGGTGAATTAGGGAGGTTTATTATAGCGCTGTGCTGGTTTGTACATTGCTCTGATCTGTTTTGGTGAATTAGGGAGGTTTATTATAGTGCTGTGCTGGTTTGTACATTGCTCTGACCTGTTTTGGTGAATTGGGGAGGTTTATTATAGCGCTGTGCTGGTTTGTACATTGCTCTGACCTGTTTTGGTGAATTGGGGAGGTTTATTATAGCGCTGTACTGGTTTGTACATTGCTCTGACCTGTTTTGGTGAATTGGGGAGGTTTATTATAGCGCTGTGCTGGTTTGTACATTGCTCTGACCTGTTTTGGTGAATTAGGGAGGTTTATTATAGTGCTGTGCTGGTTTGTACACTGCTCTGACCTGTTTTGGAGAATTGGGGAGGTTTATTATAGCGCTGTGCTGGTTTGTACATTGCTCTGACATGTTTTGGTGAATTGGGGAGGTTTATTATAGCGCTGTGCTGGTTTGTACATTGCTCTGACATGTTTTGGTGAATTGGGGAGGTTTATTATAGCGCTGTGCTGGTTTGTACATTGCTCTGACCTGTTTTGGTGAATAAGGGAGGTTTATTATAACGCTGTGCTGGTTTGTACATTGCTCTGACCTGTTTTGGTGAATTGGGGAGGTTTATTATAACGCTGTGCTGGTTTGTACATTGCTCTGACCTGTTTTGGTGAATTGGGGAGGTTTATTATAGCGCTGTGCTGGTTTGTACATTGCTCTGACCTGTTTTGGTGAATTAGGGAGGTTTATTATAGCGCTGTGCTGGTTTGTACATTGCTCTGACATGTTTTGGTGAATTGGGGAGGTTTATTATGGCGCTGTGCTGGTTTGTACATTGCTCTGACATGTTTTGGTGAATTGGGGAGGTTTATTATAGCGCTGTGCTGGTCTGTACATTGCTCTGACCTGTTTTGGTGAATTGGGGAGGTTTATTATAGCTCTGTGCTGGTTTGTACATTTCTCTGACCTGTTTTGGTGAATTGGGGAGGTTTATTATATCGATGTGCTGGTTTGTACATTGCTCTGACCTGTTTTGGTGAATTGGGAAGGATTATTATAGCTCTGTGCTGGTTTGTACATTTCTCTGACCTGTTTTGGTGAATTGGGGAGGTTTATTATAGCGCTGTGCTGGTTTGTACATTGCTCTGACCTGTTTTGGTGAATTGGGGAGGATTATTATAGTGCTGTGCTGGTCTGTACATTGCTCTGACCTGTTTTGGTGAATTGGGGAGGTTTATTATAGCGCTGTGCTGGTCTGTACATTGCTCTAACCTGTTTTGGTGAATTGGGGAGGTTTATTATAGCGCTGTGCTGGTTTGTACATTGATCTGACCTGTTTTGGTGAATTGGGGAGGTTTATTATAGCGCTGTGCTGGTTTGTACATTGCTCTGACCTGTTTTGGTGAATTGGGGAGGTTTATTATAGCGCTGTGCTGGTTTGTACATTGCTCTGACCTGTTTTGGTGAATTGGGGAGGTTTATTATAGCGCTGTGCTGGTCTGTACATTGCTCTGACCTGTTTTGGTGAATTGGGGAGGTTTATTATAGCGCTGTGCTGGTCTGTACATTGCTCTGATCTGTTTTGGTGAATTGGGGAGGATTATTATAGCGCTGTGCTGGTCTGTACATTGCTCTGACCTGTTTTGGTGAATTGGGGAGGTTTATTATAGCGCTGTGCTGGTCTGTACATTGCTCTGACCTGTTTTGGTGAATTGGGGAGGTTTATTATAGCGCTGTGCTGGTTTGGTACATTGCTCTGACATGTTTTGGTGAATTGGGGAGGTTTATTATAGCGCTGTGCTGGTTTGTACATTGCTCTGACCAGTTTTGGTGAATTGGGGAGGTTTATTATAGCGCTGTGCTGGTTTGTACATTGCTCTGACCTGTTTTGGTGAATTGGGGAGGTTTATTATAGCGCTGTGCTGGTTTGTACATTGCTCTGACCTGTTTTGGTGAATTGGGGAGGTTTATTATAGCGCTGTGCTGGTTTGTACACTGCTCTGACCTGTTTTGGTGAATTGGGGAGGTTTATCATAGCGCTGTGCTGGTTTGTACATTGCTCTGACATGTTTTGCAGAATTGGGGAGGTTTATTATAGCGCTGTGCTGGTTTGTACATTGCTCTGACCTGTTTTGGAGAATTGGGGAGGTTTATTATAGCGCTGTGCTGGTTTCTACATTGCTCTGACATGTTTTGGTGAATTGGGGAGGTTTATTATAGCGCTGTGCTGGTTTGTACATTGCTCTGACATGTTTTGGTGAATTGGGGAGGTTTATTATAGCGCTGTGCTGGTTTGTACATTGCTCTGATCTGTTTTGGTGAATTCGGGAGGTTTATTATAGCGCTGTGCTGGTTTGTACATTGCTCTGACCTGTTTTGCTGAATTCGGGAGGTTTATTATAGCGCTGTGCTGGTTTGGTACATTGCTCTGACCTGTTTTGGTGAATTCGGGAGGTTTATTATAGCGCTGTGCTGGTTTGTACATTGCCGTGACCTGTTTTGGTGAATTGGGGAGGATTATTATAGCGCTGTGCTGGTTTGTACATTGCCCTGACCTGTTTTGGTGAATTGGGGAGGTTTATTATAGCGCTGTGCTGGTTTGTACATTGCTCTGACCTGTTTTGGTGAATTGGGGAGGTTTATTATAGCGCTGTGCTGGTTTGTACATTGCTCTGACCTGTTTTGGTGAATTGGGGAGGTTTATTATAGCGCTGTGCTGGTTTGTACATTGCCCTGACCTGTTTTGGTGAGTTGGGGAGGTTTATTATAACGCTGTGCTGGTTTGTACATTGCTCTGACCTGTTTTGGTGAATTGGGGAGGTGTATTATAGCGCTGTGCTGGTTTGTACATTGCTCTGACCTGTTTTGGTGAATTGGGGAGGTGTATTATAGCGCTGTGCTGGTTTGTACATTGCTCTGACCTGTTTTGGTGAATTGGGGAGGTTTATTATGGCGCTGTGCTGGTTTGTACATTGCTCTGACCTGTTTTGGTGAATTGGGGAGGTTTATTATGGCGCTGTGCTGGTTTGTACATTGCTCTGACCTGTTTTGGTGAATTGGGGAGGTTTATTATAGCGCTGTGCTGATTTGTACATTGCTCTGACCTGTTTTGGTGAATTGGGGAGGTGTATTATAGCGCTGTGCTGGTTTGTACATTGCTCTGACCTGTTTTGGTGAATTGGGGAGGATTATTATAGCGCTGTGCTGGTCTGTACATTGCTCTGACCTGTTTTGGTGAATTGGGGAGGTTTATTATAGCGCTGTGCTGGTCTGTACATTGCTCTGACCTGTTTTGGTGAATTGGGGAGGTGTATTATAGCGCTGTGCTGGTTTGTACATTGCTCTGACCTGTTTTGGTGAATTGGGGAGGTTTATTATAGCGCTGTGCTGGTTTGTACATTGCTCTGACCTGTTTTGGTGAATTGGGGAGGTTTATTATAGCGCTGTGCTGGTTTGTACATTGCTCTGACCTGTTTTGGTGAATTGGGGAGGTTTATTATAGCGCTGTGCTGGTTTGTACATTGCTCTGACCTGTTTTGGTGAATTGGGGAGGTTTATTATAGCGCTGTGCTGGTTTGTACATTGCCCTGACCTGTTTTGGTGAGTTGGGGAGGTTTATTATAATGCTGTGCTGGTTTGTACATTGCCCTGACCTGTTTTGGTGAATTGGGGAGGTGTATTATAGCGCTGTGCTGGTTTGTACATTGCTCTGACCTGTTTTGGTGAATTGGGGAGGTGTATTATAGCGCTGTGCTGGTTTGTACATTGCTCTGACCTGTTTTGGTGAATTGGGGAGGTTTATTATGGCGCTGTGCTGGTTTGTACATTGTTCTGATCTGTTTTGGTGAATTGGGGAGGTTTATTATGGCGCTGTGCTGGTTTGTACATTGCTCTGACCTGTTTTGGTGAATTGGGGAGGTTTATTATAGCGCTGTGCTGGTTTGTACATTGCTCTGACCTGTTTTGGTAAATTGGGGAGGTGTATTATAGCGGTGTGCTGGTTTGTACATTGTTCTGATCTGTTTTGGTGAATTGGGGAGGTTTATTATGGCGCTGTGCTGGTTTGTACATTGCTCTGACATGTTTTGGTGAATTGGGGAGGTTTATTATAGCGCTGTGCTGGTTTGTACATTGCTCTGACATGTTTTGGTGAATTGGGGAGGTTTATTATAGCGCTGTGCTGGTTTGTACATTGCTCTGACCTGTTTTGGTGAATTGGGGAGGTTTATTATAACGCTGTGCTGGTTTGTACATTGCTCTGACCTGTTTTGGTGAATTGGGGAGGTTTATTATAGCGATGTGCTGGTTTGTACATTGCTCTGACCTGTTTTGGTGAATTAGGGAGGTTTATTATAGCGCTGTGCTGGTTTGTACATTGCTCTGACCTGTTTTGGTGAATTGGGGAGGTTTATTATAGCGCTGTGCTGGTTTGTACATTGCTCTGATCTGTTTTGGTGAATTGGGGAGATTTATTATAGCGCTGTGCTGGTTTGTACATTGCTCTGACCTGTTTTGGTGAATTGGGGAGATTTATTATAGCGCTGTGCTGGTTTGTACATTGCTCTGACCTGTTTTGGTGAATTGGGGAGGTTTATTATAGCGCTGTGCTGGTTTGTACATTGCTTTGACCAGTTTTGGTGAATTGGGGAGGTTTATTATGGCGCTGTGCTGGTTTGTACATTGCTCTGACCAGTTTTGGTGAATTGGGGAGGTTTATTATAGCGCTGTGCTGGTTTGTACATTGCTCTGATCTGTTTTGGTGAATTGGGGAGGTTTATTATAGCGCTGTGCTGGTTTGTACACTGCTCTGACCTGTTTTGGTGAATTGGGGAGGTTTATTATAGCGCTGTGCTGGTCTGTACATTGCTCTGATCTGTTTTGGTGAATTGGGGAGGTTTATTATAGCGCTGTGCTGGTTTGTATATTGCTCTGACCTGTTTTGGTGAATTGGGAAGGCGTATTATAGCGCTGTGCTGGTCTGTACATTGCTCTGACCTGTTTTGGTGAATTGGGGAGGTTTATTATAGCGCTGTGCTGGTCTGTACATTGCTCTGATCTGTTTTGGTGAATTGGGGAGGTTTATTATAGCGCTGTGCTGGTTTGTACATTGCTCTGACCTGTTTTGGTGAATTGGGGAGGTTTATTATGGCGCTGTGCTGGTTTGTACATTGCTCTGACCAGTTTTGGTGAATTGGGGAGGTTTACTATGGCGCTGTGCTGGTTTGTACATTGCTCTGACCAGTTTTGGTGAATTGGGGAGGTTTATTATAGCGCTGTGCTGGTTTGTACATTGCTCTGATCTGTTTTGGTGAATTGGGGAGGTTTATTATAGCGCTGTGCTGGTTTGTACACTGCTCTGACCTGTTTTGGTGAATTGGGGAGGTTTATTATAGCGCTGTGCTGGTTTGTACACTGCTCTGACCTGTTTTGGTGAATTGGGGAGGTTTATTATAGCGCTGTTCTGGTCTGTTCATTGCTCTGATCTGTTTTGGTGAATTGGGGAGGTTTATTATAGCGCTGTGCTGGTTTGTACATTGCTCTTACCTGTTTTGGTGAATTGGGGAGGTTTATTATAGCGCTGTGCTGGTCTGTACATTGCTCTGACATGTTTTGGTGAATTGGGGAGGTTTATTATAGCGCTGTGCTGGTTTGTACATTGCTCTGACCTGTTTTGGTGAATTGGGGAGGCTTATTATAACGCTGTGCTGGTTTGTACATTGCTCTGACCTGTTTTGGTGAATTGGGGAGGTTTATTATAACGCTGTGCTGGTTTGTACATTGCTCTGACCTGTTTTGGTGAATTGGGGAGGTTTATTATAGCGCTGTGCTGGTTTGTACATTGCTCTGACCTGTTTTGGTGAATTGGGGAGGTTTATTATAGCGCTGTGCTGGTTTGTACATTGCTCTGACCTGTTTTGGTGAATTGGGGAGGTTTATTATAGCGCTGTGCTGGTTTGTACATTGCTCTGACCTGTTTTGGTGAATTGGGGAGGATTATTATAGCGCTGTGCTGGTTTGTACATTGCTCTGACCTGTTTTGGTGAATTGGGGAGGATTATTATAGCGCTGTGCTGGTCTGTACATTGCTCTGACCTGTTTTGGTGAATTGGGGAGGTTTATTATAGCGCTGTGCTGGTCTGTACATTGATCTGACCTGTTTTGGTGAATTGGGGAGGTTTATTATAGCGCTGTGCTGGTTTGTACATTGATCTGACCTGTTTTGGTGAATTGGGGAGGTTTATTATAGCGCTGTGCTGGTTTGTACATTGCTCTGACCTGTTTTGGTGAATTGGGGAGGTTTATTATAGCGCTGTGCTGGTTTGTACATTGCTCTGACCTGTTTTGGTGAATTGGGGAGGTTTATTATAGCGCTGTGCTGGTTTGTACATTGCTCTGACCTGTTTTGGTGAATTGGGGAGGTTTATTATAGCGCTGTGCTGGTCTGTACATTGCTCTGACCTGTTTTGGTGAATTGGGGAGGTTTATTATAGCGCTGTGCTGGTCTGTACATTGCTCTGATCTGTTTTGGTGAATTGGGGAGGATTATTATAGCGCTGTGCTGGTCTGTACATTGCTCTGACCTGTTTTCGTGAATTGGGGAGGTTTATTATAGCGCTGTGCTGGTCTGTACATTGCTCTGACCTGTTTTGGTGAATTGGGGAGGTTTATGATAGCGCTGTGCTGGTTTGTACATTGCTTTGACCTGTTTTGGTGAATTGGGGAGGTTTATTATAGCGCTGTGCTGGTTTGTACATTGCTCTGACCTGTTTTGGTGAATTGGGAAGGATTATTATAGCGCTGTGCTGGTCTGTACATTGCTCTGACCTGTTCTGGTGAATTGGGGAGGTTTATTATAGCGCTGTGCTGGTTTGTACATTGCTCTGACCTGTTTTGGTGAATTGGGGAGGTTTATTATAGCGCTGTGCTGGTTTGTACACTGCTCTGCCCTGTTTTGGTGAATTGGGGAGGTTTATTATAGCACTGTGCTGGTTTGTACATTGCTCTGACATGTTTTGGAGAATTGGGGAGGTTTATTATAGCGCTGTGCTGGTCTGTACATTGCTCTGACCTGTTTTGGTGAATTGGGGAGGTTTATTATAGCGCTGTGCTGGTTTGTACATTGCTCTGACCTGTTTTGGAGAATTGGGGAGGTTTATTATAGCGCTGTGCTGGTTTGTACATTGCTCTGACATGTTTTGGTGAATTGGGGAGGTTTATTATAGCGCTGTGCTGGTTTGTACATTGCTCTGACATGTTTTAGTGAATTCGGGAGGTTTATTATAGCGCTGTGCTGGTTTGTACATTGCTCTGATCTGTTTTGGTGAATTCGGGAGGTTTATTATAGCGCTGTGCTGGTTTGTACATTGCTCTGACCTGTTTTGGTGAATTCGGGAGGTTTATTATAGCGCTGTGCTAGTTTGGTACATTGCTCTGACCTGTTTTGGTGAATTAGGGAGGTTTATTATAGCGCTGTGCTGGTTTGTACATTGCTCTGACCTGTTTTGGTGAATTGGGGAGGTTTATTATAGCGCTGTGCTGGTTTGTACATTGCTCTGACCTGTTTTGG
Source organism: Rhinophrynus dorsalis (assembly GCA_037306005.1). Lineage (NCBI taxonomy): Eukaryota > Metazoa > Chordata > Amphibia > Anura > Rhinophrynidae > Rhinophrynus > Rhinophrynus dorsalis. The sequence continues at coordinate 496,489,348 of CM074723.1, read as the reverse complement.
TGAATTGGGGAGGATTATTATAGCGCTGTGCTGGTCTGTACATTGCTCTGACATGTTTTGGTGAATTGGGGAGGATTATTATAGCGCTGTGCTGGTCTGTACATTGCTCTGACCTGTTTTGGTGAATTGGGGAGGTTTATTATAGCGCTGTGCTGGTCTGTACATTGCTCTGACCTGTTTTGGTGAATTGGGGAGGTTTATTATAGCGCTGTGCTGGTTTGTACATTGCTCTGACCTGTTTTGGTGAATTGGGGAGGTTTATTATAGCGCTGTGCTGGTTTGTACATTGATCTGACCTGTTTTGGTGAATTGGGGAGGTTTATTATAGCGCTGTGCTGGTTTGTACATTGCTCTGACCTGTTTTGGTGAATTGGGGAGGATTATTATAGCGCTGTGCTGGTCTGTACATTGCTCTGACCTGTTTTGGTGAATTGGGGAGGTTTATTATAGCGCTGTGCTGGTCTGTACATTGCTCTGATCTGTTTTGGTGAATTATGGAGGTTTATTATAGCGCTGTGCTGGTTTATACATTGCTCTGATCTGTTTTGGTGAATTGGGGAGGTTTATTATAGCGCTGTGCTGGTTTGTATATTGCTCTGACCTGTTTTGGTGAATTGGGAAGGCGTATTATAGCGCTGTGCTGGTCTGTACATTGCTCTGACCTGTTTTGGTGAATTGGGGAGGTTTATTATAGCGCTGTGCTGGTCTGTACATTGCTCTGACATGTTTTGGTGAATTGGGGAGGTTTATTATAGCGCTGTGCTGGTTTGTACATTGCTCTGACCTGTTTTGGTTAATTGGGGAGGTTTATTATAACGCTGTGCTGGTTTGTACATTGCTCTGACCTGTTTTGGTGAATTGGGGAGGTTTATTATAACGCTGTGCTGGTTTGTACATTGCTCTGACCTGTTTTGGTGAATTGGGGAGGTTTATTATAGCGCTGTGCTGGTTTGTACATTGCTCTGACCTGTTTTGGTGAATTAGGGAGGTTTATTATAGCGCTGTGCTGGTTTGTACATTGCTCTGACATGTTTTGGTGAATTGGGGAGGTTTATTATGGCGCTGTGCTGGTTTGTACATTGCTCTGACATGTTTTGGTGAATTGGGGAGGTTTATTATAGCGCTGTGCTGGTCTGTACATTGCTCTGACCTGTTTTGGTGAATTGGGGAGGTTTATTATAGCTCTGTGCTGGTTTGTACATTTCTCTGACCTGTTTTGGTGAATTGGGGAGGTTTATTATATCGATGTGCTGGTTTGTACATTGCTCTGACCTGTTTTGGTGAATTGGGAAGGATTATTATAGCTCTGTGCTGGTTTGTACATTTCTCTGACCTGTTTTGGTGAATTGGGGAGGTTTATTATAGCGCTGTGCTGGTTTGTACATTGCTCTGACCTGTTTTGGTGAATTGGGGAGGATTATTATAGCGCTGTGCTGGTCTGTACATTGCTCTGACCTGTTTTGGTGAATTGGGGAGGTTTATTATAGCGCTGTGCTGGTCTGTACATTGCTCTGACCTGTTTTGGTGAATTGGGGAGGTTTATTATAGCGCTGTGCTGGTTTGTACATTGATCTGACCTGTTTTGGTGAATTGGGGAGGTTTATTATAGCGCTGTGCTGGTTTGTACATTGCTCTGACCTGTTTTGGTGAATTGGGGAGGTTTATTATAGCGCTGTGCTGGTTTGTACATTGCTCTGACCTGTTTTGGTGAATTGGGGAGGTTTATTATAGCGCTGTGCTGGTTTGTACATTGCTCTGACCTGTTTTGGTGAATTGGGGAGGTTTATTATAGCGCTGTGCTGGTTTGTACATTGCTCTGACCTGTTTTGGTGAATTGGGGAGGTTTATTATAGCGCTGTGCTGGTTTGTACACTGCTCTGACCTGTTTTGGTGAATTGGGGAGGTTTATTATAGCGCTGTGCTGGTTTGTACATTGCTCTGACATGTTTTGGAGAATTGGGGAGGTTTATTATAGCGCTGTGCTGGTTTCTACATTGCTCTGACCTGTTTTGGAGAATTGGGGAGGTTTATTATAGCGCTGTGCTGGTTTCTACATTGCTCTGACATGTTTTGGTGAATTGGGGAGGTTTATTATAGCGCTGTGCTGGTTTGTACATTGCTCTGACATGTTTTGGTGAATTCTGGAGGTTTATTATAGCGCTGTGCTGGTTTGTACATTGCTCTGATCTGTTTTGCTGAATTCGGGAGGTTTATTATAGCGCTGTGCTGGTTTGTACATTGCTCTGACCTGTTTTGCTGAATTCGGGAGGTTTATTATAGCGCTGTGCTGATTTGGTACATTGCTCTGACCTGTTTTGGTGAATTCGGGAGGTTTATTATAGCGCTGTGCTGGTTTGTACATTGCCCTGACCTGTTTTGGTGAATTGGGGAGGATTATTATAGCGCTGTGCTGGTTTGTACATTGCCCTGACCTGTTTTGGTGAATTGGGGAGGTTTATTATAGCGCTGTGCTGGTTTGTACATTGCTCTGACCTGTTTTGGTGAATTGGGGAGGTTTATTATAGCGCCTGTTTTGGTGAATTGGGGAGGTTTATTATAGCGCTGTGCTGGTTTGTACATTGCTCTGACCTGTTTTGGTGAATTGGGGAGGTTTATTATAACGCTGTGCTGGTTTGTACATTGCCCTGACCTGTTTTGGTGAGTTGGGGAGGTTTATTATAACGCTGTGCTGGTTTGTACATTGCTCTGACCTGTTTTGGTGAATTGGGGAGGTGTATTATAGCGCTGTGCTGGTTTGTACATTGCTCTGACCTGTTTTGGTGAATTGGGGAGGTGTATTATGGCGCTGTGCTGGTTTGTACATTGCTCTGACCTGTTTTGGTGAATTGGGGAGGTTTATTATGGCGCTGTGCTGGTTTGTACATTGCTCTGACCTGTTTTGGTGAATTGGGGAGGTTTATTATGGCGCTGTGCTGGTTTGTACATTGCTCTGACCTGTTTTGGTGAATTGGGGAGGTTTATTATAGCGCTGTGCTGATTTGTACATTGCTCTGACCTGTTTTGGTGAATTGGGGAGGTGTATTATAGCGCTGTGCTGGTTTGTACATTGCTCTGACCTGTTTTGGTGAATTGGGGAGGATTATTATAGCGCTGTGCTGGTCTGTACATTGCTCTGACCTGTTTTGGTGAATTGGGGAGGTTTATTATAGCGCTGTGCTGGTCTGTACATTGCTCTGACCTGTTTTGGTGAATTGGGGAGGTGTATTATAGCGCTGTGCTGGTTTGTACATTGCTCTGACCTGTTTTGGTGAATTGGGGAGGTTTATTATAGCGCTGTGCTGGTTTGTACATTGCTCTGACCTGTTTTGGTGAATTGGGGAGGTTTATTATAGCGCTGTGCTGGTTTGTACATTGCTCTGACCTGTTTTGGTGAATTGGGGAGGTTTATTATAGCGCTGTGCTGGTTTGTACATTGCTCTGACCTGTTTTGGTGAATTGGGGAGGTTTATTATAGCGCTGTGCTGGTTTGTACATTGCCCTGACCTGTTTTGGTGAGTTGGGGAGGTTTATTATAACGCTGTGCTGGTTTGTACATTGCTCTGACCTGTTTTGGTGAATTGGGGAGGTGTATTATAGCGCTGTGCTGGTTTGTACATTGCTCTGACCTGTTTTGGTGAATTGGGGAGGTTTATTATGGCGCTGTGCTGGTTTGTACATTGTTCTGATCTGTTTTGGTGAATTGGGGAGGTTTATTATGGCGCTGTGCTGGTTTGTACATTGCTCTGACCTGTTTTGGTGAATTGGGGAGGTTTATTATAGCGCTGTGCTGGTTTGTACATTGCTCTGACCTGTTTTGGTAAATTGGGGAGGTGTATTATAGCGGTGTGCTGGTTTGTACATTGTTCTGATCTGTTTTGGTGAATTGGGGAGGTTTATTATGGCGCTGTGCTGGTTTGTACATTGTTCTGATCTGTTTTGGTGAATTGGGGAGGTTTATTATGGCGCTGTGCTGGTTTGTACATTGCTCTGACCTGTTTTGGTGAATTAGGGAGGTTTATTATAGCGCTGTGCTGGTTTGTACATTGCTCTGACCTGTTTTGGTGAATTGGGGAGGTTTATTATAGCGCTGTGCTGGTTTGTACATTGCTCTGATCTGTTTTGGTGAATTAGGGAGGTTTATGATAGCGCTGTGCTGGTCTGTACATTGCTCTGACCTGTTTTGGTGAATTGGGGAGGTTTATTATAGCGCTGTGCTGGTTTGTACATTGCTCTGATCTGTTTTGGTGAATTGGGGAGGTTTATTATAGCGCTGTGCTGGTTTGTACATTGCTCTGATCTGTTTTGGTGAATTGGGGAGGTTTATTATGGCGCTGTGCTGGTTTGTACATTGCTCTGACCTGTTTTGGTGAATTGGGGAGGATTATTATAGCGCTGTGCTGGTTTGTACATTGCTCTGACCTGTTTTGGTGAATTGGGGAGGTTTATTATAGCGCTGTGCTGGTTTGTACATTGCTCTGACCTGTTTTGGTGAATTAGGGAGGTTTATTATAGCGCTGTGCTGGTTTGTACATTGCTCTGACCTGTTTTGGTGAATTGGGGAGGATTATTATAGCGCTGTGCTGGTTTGTACATTGCTCTGACCTGTTTTGGTGAATTGGGGAGGTTTATTATAGCGCTGTGCTGGTTTGTACATTGCTCTGACCTGTTTTGGTGAATTGGGGAGGATTATTATAGCGCTGTGCTGGTCTGTACATTGCTCTGACCTGTTTTGGTGAATTGGGGAGGTTTATTATAGCGCTGTGCTGGTTTGTACATTGCTCTGATCTGTTTTGGTGAATTGGGGAGGTTTATTATGGCGCTGTGCTGGTTTGTACATTGCTCTGACCTGTTTTGGTGAATTGGGGAGGTTTTTTATAGCGCTGTGCTGGTTTGTACACTGCTCTGACCTGTTTTGGTGAATTGGGGAGGTGTATTATAGCGCTGTGCTGGTTTGTACATTACTCTGACCTGTTTTGGTGAATTAGGGAGGTTTATTATAGCGCTGTGCTGGTTTGTACATTGCTCTGATCTGTTTTGGTGAATTAGGGAGGTTTATTATAGTGCTGTGCTGGTTTGTACATTGCTATGACCTGTTTTGGTGAATTGGGGAGGTTTATTATAGCGCTGTGCTGGTTTGTACATTGCTCTGACCTGTTTTGGTGAATTGGGGAGGTTTATTATAGCGCTGTGCTGGTTTGTACATTGCTCTGACCTGTTTTGGTGAATTGGGGAGGATTATTATAGCGCTGTGCTGGTTTGTACATTGCTCTGATCTGTTTTGGTGAATTGGGGAGGTTTATTATAGCGCTGTGCTGGTTTGTACATTGCTCTGACCTGTTTTGGTGAATTGGTGAGGTTTATTATAGCGCTGTGCTGGTTTGTACATTGCTCTGACCTGTTTTGGTGAATTGGGGAGGTTTATTATAGCGCTGTGCTGGTTTGTACATTGCTCTGACCTCTCTTGGTGAATTGGGGAGGTTTATTATAGCGCTGTGCTGGTTTGTACATTGCTCTGATCTTTTTTACTAAGTTCCCACACATACTCTATCAGCCATGGATTGAAATGAAAGAAAAAACTAAAGCAGAGTTCAGGTATATTAAAGGAGTGATATACGTCACCAGTAAATAGCGACTGACCTAGTGTGTGTAAGAGGTCACCATCAAATCCACATAAACCGATGTACTAGACAGCTGAATAGCACAGAGGAACCTGAATGTCACTGGAGGAGAAAGAAGCAGAGGGACATGGTGTATCTTGTATAAGAATATATTACAATACACACAGATGGGAATCACGTATGTAGAATAACACCTTCAGATCTCTGTGTGTAAGTGACACCACTGCTATTATCTTCCTTGGTGCCCACTTTAGAGGTTCTGTCCATCACTGGGCACTGCCGGAACATTGAGCCCCCACGAGAACCCAGGAGAGAGTGTGTCTTCTGCCCACAATTTTCTTAAAGGGATAGTAATGTTTAGGTATTACAGTACAATTATATATATATATTTCTATAACGATCTGTAGATTTATAATCATCCTTAACCGTGCCGTTTTCTTTTTATTCCATAATAAGGTGTCCCCCTCCCCTTTTACATACGTCATGCAAGCCGGCAGCAAGCCAGTCTGGACAGATCGCGATGACGGACAATTCTCTGGCGGCATAAGGAAAAACGCGCCGTCCTTCATCAAGGGGACAGGGATTTCCTTATATTATTAGAAAGAAGATTGTCCCTTGTTCTGATCTGTATGGACCGCTGACCGGAGTCCAGTTCTGAGTGGATGATTGGAGGGGGGGCACTTTACTATAGATTAAAACTAAAACCACAAAACTTATAGATGGTTACAAAGCTACACACTGTTATACAAATGTATATAGTAGAATCAATCTTACTGTGATTCCTCATCATTACTGTCCCTTTAAGGCTAAACTCTACTTATCTATTTCTCCTCTGAGAAGATGAGATTGCATTGTGCTTTACATTATTTTACTTATTTACTTAGAAAGTGTTTTATCAAGAAGAACAGATTAGGGGTTATGCAATTGTGTGATAAAGAGGTGATAAAGAGGAGACAACTTCTCCAGTGATATCACTTCTCCAGTTCCTATGTTATTATATAGATCCAATGTACTAAGGAGTGATAAAGAGGTGATAAAGTGGAGACAACTTCTCCAGTTCCTATGTTATTATATAGATCCAATGTACTAATATTTCTCAAGTGAGAGAGACCTTAGTGCATTGACTCCATAGAATAGGACAGGAACTGGAGAAGACATATCACTGGAGAACTGATCTCCACTTTATCACCTCTTTATCACCTCTTTATCACCCCTTATTACATCTCCCCTGTTGAGAATTCTCTTGTTTTCAAGTATGTCCAAAATCATATATTTATACACAAATCGACCAAAGAAAAATAAAAGTGCTTCATTATTTTTTAAAGGGATAGTAATGTTTCACAATAAAATCAGCTCCAATTAACCATCATAGTATTTGGGCCATGGAGAGTGTTATTTCAGTACTGTTGTAGTACAAGAGTAATTCAATGATAAAGTATCCCCCTCCCGTCCCTTTTACCTAGTGTAAGCCCCCTCCCCTCAGATGTGGAATCTGGTCTCTTGACCGGACAGGTCACAACAAGGGACAATCTTCTTATTGTGATCATAAGGAAAACCCTGCCCCCCTTAACAGATTTTTCCTTATGGTCACTGAAGATTGTCCTGTGATCCATCCGGACAGTCTTGCTGCTCTGAGGTGAGCAGTGTTACATCAGTAAAAGGGGCGGGAGGGGGATACTTTATCATTCAGTTACTCTTGTACTACAACTCTGACATATTGAAATAATTCTCCACGTGTACTACGAAGATTAATTGGAGCTGCTTTTATTGTGAAACAATACTATCACTTTAAATAGTTAGATATTATCAATAATACAATTAATCTTTTGGGGAGATTTTTAACCCCTTAACGATCCTTGAGGGTCATGGTACGTCATGGGTAAAAAGTGCCTGAACGACCCATGACGTATTTTGACCATCATGGATTTTAGGGCTCCCCGTGCGGCTGCATGCCATTCGGGGAGCCCTGATTCGGATCGTAAAAAAAAAAAAAAGCTCCGTGGTCCTTTAGTGACTGCCGCATGCCTGGGCGGCCGGTCATTAAGGGGTTAAACAGGCGTAAGATTTGGTTTGTTTCAGGTAGATTATTCCAGGCTTTTGGAGGTCAGAAGAGAAGGCAGATCCTACCAACTTGCGAGAGACTCCGTATGTTGTCAGATGTTACTCACTGAATGCCATTTAGTGAAGAAATAGAACATCGCTGTTTTAACATATTTACACAGCATTTGACTCTCTTTTTCAGGTGTACATGACACTGAGAAGGTTGTTTAGGACTGTGAATTTAGAAACATGTTAAACCGGTAATTTTATTCTAATACATATTGTCGTTACTTATGGATCACGTCAGTTTTGACACGTTGTTATATATTCTGGAACTGGTAACACATTGGGTTCTAGGAAGATAATACAAATAAATATATACTAAGGGGAGAGGGTTAGAGAAACAACCAAGAAAGGGTTAAACATGAGAGTTGGAGAATAAGGGAACAAAGAACCATTGTGCAGAATGGAATTATAACTGCAAACTGAGCTTCCACTGTAAAGAGCCGGTTCTGTTAATGAATATTTATTCTTATTACAGTTTTGTTCCCATTTCAATATAAATAAAATATTTAAAGTGGATCACATATAGATATCTAATGCTCATTAGACAGAGCATTTAGTGAAAAAGTTTAATATGTTAGTCATTTTTGTTATCTACGCAAAAATTCAAGTTTAAAAGGTGCCCAGGAGCCTACTTCCACTTGCCACAAAGAGGCTGCTCCCGTCCGACTACCCAGCATCCTCCGATGACGGAGGATGTCTGTCTCTAAGCTGGAGCGATCTCACTGGCTAGGAATCTATCTCTGCCAATGAGATCGCTCCAGCTTAGAGACAGAAAGCCTCTGGAGGATGCTGGGTAGTGGGACGGGAGCAGAGGCAGTGCTGCAAGCAGGAAGTAGGCTGCTGGGCTCGTTTCGAACTTGAATTTTGGTGCCGATAACAGGGTTTTTAAACTTTTTCGCTAAATGCTCTATCTAATGAGCATTAGATATCTATATGTGATAGATCCACTTTAATTCTCGGAGTGTAATATAGAGCAGAAAGGGCCATTATGCAAATAGCCATGTGGAACATACCAACTGCACCAGAGGGGACTAACAAAGTCCCCCAAATTTCCATTCATTTAACCCCTCCAATGTTGAAGAGGTCTGCACCGCATCGGAGACCTCTCTAGCATTCAAAGAATTAAAAACTCAATTTAAAGGGATAGTAATACTTCGTTTTAACTTTATTTTATTTTGTAGGCATTAAAAAAACATGAAGAATGATATAAGTCTTATCTATCAAACCTTTATGGTTTATGAGATATTCACAAGCAAAGTTTCCCCTCGCGCCTCTTTTACCTAGTGTAAGCCATCTCTTCTCAGATGTGGAATCCAGTCCATAGACCAGACAGATAACAGAAGGGGACAATCTTCTTCCTATGAGAACAATGAAAGCCCTGCCCCCTTTTACCTAGTGTAAGCCATCTCTTCTCAGATGTGGAATCCAGTCCATAGACCAGACAGATAACAGCAGGGGACAATCTTCTTCCTATGAAAACAATGAAAGCCCTTCCCCCCCTTGACAAGTTTTTCAGGTTTTCCCTTATCTTAATTGAAGATTGTCCCTCTCTGCAGTCTACCTGGGCACCTCCCTTCTGAACTGGCTGAACAGGGAGGGGAAACTTTGCTTGTGAACATCTCTTAAACCATAAAGGTCTGAGAGATAAGACTTATATTGTTCTTCATGTTTTTTCAATGCCTACAAAATAAAATAAAGATAAAACGAAGTATTACTATCCCTTTAAATCAATTGCGATCTTTATGTGTCCCCCAGGACTCGGACATTTCACTTCTAGTTCACTGGCCGTAGCCTGCATCTCATTGGTGGGACCGGACCCCTGTGATACAGAATTACTCATGTTTTGCTTTCTGCATATGGCCCCACATTGTATCCTTCCTCCGAGCAGTCGGACTCTCCCCGCCTGCACTTTTTGGTTGGAAGGTTGTGCGATTTATAATGTCTGCGAAGTCCGGATATTTCTGCGAAACGTTTCCCGCACTGAGGACAAGCAAATGCTTTGACCCCGTGGATTTTAATGTGCCTGTAGAGGACAGACGAGTCATTAAAGCACTTTCCGCATCTGGCGCACTGAAATGGCCTCTCCCCAGTGTGGATTCTGTGATGCCTCTCCAGTTTGGTTTGGTCCTGGAAGTTCTTCCCACACTCGGGGCAGGAGAATGTCCTCCCTCTGGATCGAGTTCTGTGGAGCCGGTGTGCGCTGTCTGACTCACTGTCCACACTCACCTCACCCCCACAGGGCTCCTTCCCAGAGTGAACTCTCACGTGTGCTCCGAGCTGGTTCTTCTGTGTGAAGCTTCTCCCACACTCACACGTAAAGGTCTTCCTCCCACTGTGGTTTCTCTGGTGAATTATTAAGTGAGAACCATACGCAAAGCTTTCCCCACACTCATTACACATGAAAGGTTTGTCCACAGAGGTAGTTACTGGTTTTGTTTTGTGTGAGAGGTTCATCTTATAACCTCTACGCTTCTGGGGTTCCACCACAATGTCAGTCTGCTGGTAAGTGACCAGATCCTCCAAGCTCTGTAGTGTGATCTCCTCCTTGAGTTCACTCACACCGTGAGTCCAGGTATTACATTCTGGCTCCAAGTTCCTACACTTACTGTTAGGACTGAACTCATTCACAGTGTGAGTTTCGAGGAGAGGTTCCAGCTCTGAGTTCCCATACTCACTGTTTCTACTACACTTAATCATAATGTGAGTCTTCTGGGAAGATTCAGGCTCTGAGTTCTCATACTCACTATTTGTATTGAGTTCAGTCACAATACAAGTCTTGTAGGAAGATCCTAGTTCTGAGTTCTCACTGTTTGTACTGAACTCACTCACAGTGTGTGTTTGGTGAGCAGGATCTAGCTCTGAGTTCTCCCACTCACTATTTGTACTGAACTTAATTACAATGTGAGCCTGGGGAGATGATTCTAATCTTGAGTCCCCACACTCAATATTTGTCTTGGGTTCACTCACATTATGAATTGTGTAGGGCTGGTCTAGCCGTAGGTGCCCAGACTCACTATTTGTACTGAACTCACTCACAGTATGTGTTTGGTGAGGAGGATCTATCTCTGAGTTCTCATACTCACTCTTTGCACTGAACTTAATCACAATGTGAGTCTGGTGAGGTGCTTCTAGTTGTGAGTGCCCACACTCACTGTTTATCTTGTGGTCACTCACAGTATGAATTGTGTAAGGCTGATCTAGCGCTGAGTGACCACACTCACTGTTTGTTTTGCGTTCACCCACAGTATGAATTGTGTAAGGCTGATCTAGCTGTGAGCGACCACACTCACTGTTTGTTTTGCGGTCACCCACAGTATGAATTGTGTAAGGCTGATCTGGCGCTGAGTGACCACACTCACTGTTTGTCTTGCGATCACCCACAGTATGAATTGTGTAAGGCTGATCTAACGTTGAGTGCCCACACTCACTGTTTATCTTGCGGTCACCCACAGTATGAATTGTGTAAGGCTGATCTAGCGCTGAGTGACCACACTCACTGTTTGTCTTGCGATCACCCAGAGTATGAATTGTGTAAGGCTGATCTAACGCTGAGTGACCACACTCACTGTTTATCTTGTGGTCACCCACAGTATGAATTGTGTAAGGCTGATCTAGCTGTGAGTGCCCACACTCACTGTTTGTATTTAGTTCACTCACAGTATGAACTCTGTAGGGTGGATCATGTACTGCATTCCCACACTCACTGATAATACTGAGTTCATTCTCAGTGTCATTTGTGTAGGGCAGTTCTAGTCCTGAGTCCCCACAGTAAGTGTTTGTATTGAACTCATTCAGCGTGTGAATCAGATGGGGGGATACAAGTTCTATAAGATGTAAAAGGTTCTCTCCATACTCAATGCTTGGATGTCGTTCCTCTACAGTTTGGGGTCCCAGGGGAGTTATCAGCTCTGGGTCCTTTAGAAGGTTCTCCTGACAATCACTGACAGGAAAGGGGCCCACTGATTTGTGGATATCCAAATGACTTATCAGCTCTGGAACCTGAATAGGGTTTTCCCGGCACACAGTGCCTACGTTGTATTCCTCTGTAATGAAAGTCCTACTGGGAGTTGCCAGCTCTGAAGTCAGTATAGGGTTCTCAAGACACTCAGTACTTCCGTTAAGTTCCTCTTTAATTAGAGCCCCTCTGGGAGTTATCATCTCTGAAGACTCTAAATTGTTTGTCCCCAAAGCTACACATGTATTGAGGTCACACACAGTCCAATGGCGAGTTCCCTGCTCTGACCTCTGTAGCTCTGACGTCTCTTCTCCACTGATACAATCATTACTTTCTTCTTTTTCCTGAGTTAATGACTCATTAATGAAGACATTTTCACATTTAGCAGAGGTGAACCGGTTCAGTTTATGTATTTTAGTGTGTTTGTTGTATGCAGCTCGATCGTTGTACATTTGCCCACACTCGCAGACCAAGGTCTTCACTGTCCAGTGGATTTTACGATGACGACGGAGGACAGAAGAGTCATTGAAGCTTTTCCCACATGTATTACATATAAAGGGCCTCTCTCCGGTATGGATTCTTACATGCCGAATGAGCTTGGCCTTTTCTTTAAAGCTTTTCACGCAGTAATCGCACTGATAAGGCCTCTCTGCTGAGTGAGAGCGTTCATGAGTGATCAGGGATGACTTGCGTGTAAAGCCCTTCCCACATTCCATGCACGCATAAGGTCTCACCCCACTGTGGCACTTCCGGTGGACATCCAGATTAGACTGGAAGCTGAAGCTCTTGTCACAGTCAGGGCACGGGAAGGGTTTCACAGTCATATGAGAATTAAAATGTCTAAGCAGCGTTTGCCAGTAGCCAAAAGTCATCCCACAATCAGTGCAGATGTAGAGTTTCTCTGCGGGATTTCTCAGACCTCTTTGGGTTTTAGCACTTTGGTCGCGCACAGCATTGTCTTGCACTTTGAGCTTCTTCCTGGTGGCATTTTTTTTCATATTGCTCATCTCTTTATGGACACGATTGTGTTTTATACCGGTAAAATGACACATGGCAGTCTTCCTCCGTCTTGTTCCGCTGCCGGGTATGTCAAAGGGGATAGATGAAATGTTTTCCTGTTTCACCTTGGTTCCACCGAGGCTCCAGAGAGTTTTATCCTGGTGGCAAGCCTTTCCATCAGTCTTCATGTGTGAGTATACACGTGTCTGAACCGACTTAAATTCCCTTAGCGCCAGATCAGTGGGCAGATCTGCAGGGATGTAATAAGTGACAAAATGAAATTACAATTTATTAGTAACATAGTTGTTGAGGCTGAAAAAAACACAAGCGGCAGTTTTTGCTATGTCACACTTGTTGATCCAGAGGAAGGGAAATCAAAACCCTGTTGAAGCCATTTTCAATTAACCCCCAAGGGCGTAGGAATTCCTTCCTGACTCCAAAAGGCAATCATTACTTCTCTGGATCAACATTTGATCTATACAGAAAACAACTGTCACAATTCGTATTTCTGTTCTGAACTAGAAACTTGTCTGCCATTTTTTTTAAAAACAAACTACAATTTCTGCAAGCACAGCTTCCACAAGCAAAGAATTCCACAACTTTACTGCCCTTACCGTAAAAAAACAGTAGTAGCTCTTGTAGAGGCAGAGTATGAAAGGCTTTTGAAAAATCCAAGTGTACCACATAAACAGCAATACCCTTGGCCAAGTTACCACTTACTGTTCCACAGAATGCAAGTCAAATTAGTTTGACATAAAGGCCTGCTGGCTCCTAGTTATAATATTGTCAATTGTAACGTAATCCTGAATACTGTCGGTTAGTAACCTTTCTAATATCTTACCAACTAAGGAAGTCAAATTCACAGGTCTAAACTTTCTGATTTAGCCCTTGCCCCCTTTTTGAATAATGGTACTACATTAATTTTCCTCTAATCACTGTAAATGATGAAAGTGAATCAATAAATATAAGTATTTTGGTCTTGCTATTACTAAACAAACGCCTTAACGGGTTAGTAATGTTTCATAATAAAAGCAGCTCTAATTAATCATCATAGTATTTGGACTTTGGAGAGTGTTATATCAGTTCTGTCAGAGTTGTAGTACAAGAGTAATTCAATAATAAAGTATCCCCCTCCCGCCCCTTTTACTGATGTAACACTGCTCAGCCAGATCAGAAGGGAGGTGCCCAGGTAGACTGCAGAGAGGAACAATCTTCAATTAAGATAAGGGAAAAACCTGAAAAACTTGTCAAGGGGGGGCAGGGATTTCATTGTTCTCATAGGAAGAAGATTGTCCTCTGCTGTTATCTGTCTGGTCTATGGACTGGATTCCACATCTGAGAAGAGATGGCTTACACTAGGTAAAAGGGGGGCAGGGATTTCATTGTTCTCATAGGAAGAAGATTGTCCCCTTCTGTTATCTGTCTGGTCTATGGACTGGATTCCACATCTGAGAAGAGATGGCTTACACTAGGTAAAAGGGGCGGGAGGGGAAACTTTGCTTGTGAATATCTCTCAAACCATAAAGGTCTGAGAGATAAGACTTATATCGTTCTTCATGTTTTTTTAATGCCTACAAAATAAAATAAAGATATAACGAAGTATTACTATCCCTTTAAAGCGGAACGGTCACCTTCCCGAACCCCCACCCCAAAACCTTTATTTGTCTTTCCTGTAGTAAACCACCCATATAGATTTTTATAATAACTCCTGCACATACAAAAAAAAAATATCTCTGTCTGACATCGAATCCAAGAGGGAGAGTGCTGCCATTTTGCTTATGTTCTCCCTCCTAATAGCCGTTAATTGTGGCAAAACACCTGCGCTCTCCACGTACACAAACACTTAGTCCACCACCGAAGCGCAGGTGGTGGGTGGAGACCCCCCATCAAAGGGGATGGCCATCCTTGAGACTTTTTGCCTGCGGTAGAGCTTGTGCACCACAGGCAAGAAGTCAGAATGATGTAAGCGGTTTTATTTTTCTACTATTTTCTTTCTAAATACAGTGTTTTAAAAGAAAAGAAAACAAAAATTATAGACAGTATTACATGCTGATATATGTCCCATGAAGTTTGTAGGAGATTAAAGTTCCACTTTAAAGGGGAACGCTCACCTCCTTTAAAGTCCTCCTTATTCGATTCTGGCCACCCAATAAATGCTAAAAAATCTGTTTTGTTTGTTTTTTTTAAAGGGGATCTCTCACCTACATACATGTAATGCTCATTAGTTAGAGCATTTATCAAGAAGACTGAAAATATTGTTCATTGTATTAAAAAAACTGTTACATGCGTAAAAATTAAAGTTTAAAAAGTGTCCAGCAGCCTACTTCCGGCTCGCCGAACCTTGCCAACCAGAGGAAGCTCCGTCCCACTACCCATCATCCTCGCATGACGGAGGATTTCTGTCACTAAAGTGGAGCGATCGCATTGGCAGAGATCGATATCTAGCCAATGCGATCGCTCCACTTTAGTGACAGACAGCCTCCGTCATGGGAGGATGATGGGTAGTGGGACGGAGCTGTCTCTGGTCGGCAAAGTTCGGCGAGCCGGAAGTAGGTTGCCGGACACTTCTTAAACTTGAATTGTTGAGCATGTAACTGTTTTTTTAATACAATGAACAATATTTTCAGTCTTTTAGATAAATGCTCTAACTAATGAGCATTACATGTATGTAGGTGAGAGATCCCCTTGAAATGCTCTTTTCACTGATAAATTAGGCTTTAAATTGTAACCGTCACTTCAGGGCAGGATGGCACAGCTCTGTACGGCAACCTGTCAATCTCGCCACTTCCCCTCCCCCGTTATTCCCCATTACCTCCTCCTACGCTGACGAAGGATTTCTGCACATGAGCTGGAGCAATCTAATTGGCAAGACCACCAGATCCCATGGTGGATTCTTCAGTCAGAGGAGGAGGTGGTAACGGGGAACAACGGGGGAGGGGAGGAGGTGAGATTGACAGGCTGCGGTACAGAGCTGTGCCATCCTGCCCTGAAGTGACGTCACACGGTTACAATGTAAAGCCTAATTTCTCAGTGAAAAGAGCATTTAAAAAACAACACAGGTTTAACGTTTATTGGGAAGCCAGAACTGAATAAGAAGGACTTTAAAGGAGGTGAGAGTTCCCCTTTAAGTACTCAGGGGTGTATGCCATCAGGTGCAGGGGTTTTATTCACCAAAATTTATTCCATTCTCTTTTGGACATTGTTCTCAGTAAGCCATGTGTATACAATAGAAGAAAGACAAAAAAGGGGAGCGCGAATATATCTTGTACTATTCTCCGTATCGTCAAAAAATGAATTTGTGTTGAATCCGTGTACTTACTTGTAGATGTTGTAGACCGGAGTAGATAAACTTACTACCGGTCTTGATCCAGTGTCTTGGACTGAATTGTGTAGTTCTCGGTGTGGGTAAACTTCAGACCCCATCTATTACAATTGAGATGATCCACAAATGAAAGGAGGCCTGCAGACCTGGGTCTTTGGATCTATTTGATTGCACATATTATCTGCAGTGCTGAGCTGTGTGAGGTCCGTGTGGGGAGAACCAGCACACTGTGTCCCCACAAGCTTGAAGACCGGTAGTAAGTTTATCTACTCTACATCTACAAGTAAGTACACGGATTCAACACGAGTTCATTTTTTGACGATACGGAGAATAGTACAAGATATATTCGTGCTCTCCTTTTTTGTCTTTCTTCTACTTTATATCGAGAGATTTGTGACCAGGATCTACTCGGGATTGAGGATTGAGCAGCAATTTTGAAGTACCTGTGTGGAGGCAGTGCAGTATCTTCCACATGCTTGAAGCGCTACTATATTGAATATATAAGTAGCTTGGTGGAAATGTGAGTATAATTGCTCACTGATGGTTAACTGATTACTATACAATATTTTTTGAAAATACTACACTATATTTTGCTCCCTTTCTCTTTTTGTGTTTTTTTCTATGTGTATACAATGGAGGACATTCTTTAATTCCCTATTCTTGCCCAAAGCATTTTTGCCATTTATACACTTGAAAACTGTTTACAATTTTTCTTGCTCCCTTTACAAATACTTTTCTCATTTTCAGTTTAGCTAACCATGTTACTTGTTGGCATGTTCTACTGCATTACTTATATATTTAAATAAAACATCTTGCCCTTCTGACTGACATAATTGATGTCTTTGTTAAGTCTCACTGGGCTTAATTTGTTCCTCTTGAATTTATCCGCCATGGTATATACTGAAGAATATATTTATCCAAGACGATATTCAGCAACTTCTATATTTCATGTGAATGATTGTCTTTGCAGCCCACTGAATGTAATCTAATACTGCTGTCAGCATTGTAAAATTAGCCTTTTTTTAAAGTTGAATGTTTTAGTTGAAACCTTGTTAAGGGGTCTCTCACAAAAAGTTCAAAATATTATGGTCGCTGTTGCCCAAATGCTCCCTTACCATTATGTCAGCCATTGCCTTATCCTCACTAATTAATTAATTTAGGACCAGTACCAACCAAAATCTTTTTATCATTTTTATACTTTTGGAAACGATTAGGATTTTTTCTCATTTTCAATTTTAGTTAGCCTAATTGCTGATCTGCAGATTCTATAACATTCTTCATATTTTAATAATGCATCTGACGCTTCTTACTTAAACAATTTAAAAAGCCTGCTTCTTCTTGCCCATTTCCCAGCGAGCATTATTTTTAAGCCATATTGGTCATAATTTGTTCCTCTTGAATTTGTGACTCAACAGTATACATCAATGAGTATTTTTATTAATCTCCGGAACAATAAAATCCTCATCCAGAGTTTCCTCTTTATGTGGTTCATTGTTTCCAGGCCTATGAGAGGCAAACATTGGTTCAATCTTATAAAATCCTCAATATTTGATTTATTTTCATAAACTTCACCTTCCCATTTCCTCAGTGACTTTAGATAGCTGGATTCCCTAGATTATGCAATCTAAGGGCATCAACACCTCACTGTTTGGCTTCACTCTTCTAGAAGCCTTCTTATCAGTGGTCACTAAGATGATATGCTCAAAGCTGCATATTGGTCTAGAAAATCTACTTTTATTTTAAACTCATTCATCATGTCTCTATCACGGTGCCGTGATTGCTGGCTTTTGCTGTCAGTCAGTGGTAAGAGCCCTACATTGGCTGCCTGTCATTTGCCCGCCCAGTATTGCCTATATAGACTGGGCTCAGGCACCCTTTGAGTGCCCTTTCGTGGTGTCTCTATGTCAGTGGTCACCTGCCCTTGGTTCCTGTGTCTTTGGGCCTGCTTATGCTATCTATTTCCAGTCAGTATCTGCGCCCAGGCGTCAGCGTCATTCCTGAGTGGTACCTGTTTCCATTCCTGATCCGGTTTGGCTGACGTTCCTGCTTCCGTTCCTGATCCGGTGTGGCTGACGTTCCTGCTTCCGTTCCTGATCCGGTTTGGTTGTTGCTTCTGCTCCAGTATCCTGTTTGGCCTGCCTGTTGTTCCTGCTCCTGGATCCGGACTGACATTCTCCTTATGACTGTGGTCGCCTGGGCGACATTCTGACTACTGGTTTACTCCATATCACCGGTTGCTAGCTGCCACCATTACAAGCACCGGTAGGGCTTCCATGTTGTCCAGTACGCTGTACTGGTTTACTCCATATCACCAATTGCTAGCTGCTACCATTACAAGCACCGGTAGGGCTTCCGTGTTGTCCAGAACGCGGTACTGGTTTACTACATATCACCGGTTGCTAGCTGCTTCCCTTACAGCACCGGTAGGGCCTCCCTGGCTGTCCAGTACATGATAGCGATTTGCTCCACTATACCATCTATTGCTGATGCTACCTACGTTACAGCACTAGTGGGGCTGTTTCCTCAGTCATTGTGCGAGGCTGCCTTGCCCGGTATATTGGCAAGGCCGGTAGAGCCTCATTCATAGTATTGTGCCACTCTATAATAATAATAATAATAACTAGTATTTATATAGCGCCTTTCTCCCAGTGGGACTCAAAGCGCTGTCAGCGCACGCTCTCGGAATTAACCAAATCGGCAGCTGAAATAATAGGTGTTATTATTACCCAATCAATGGTACTCATTTATCGACCTCGGAAGGATGAAGGGCTGAGTTGGCCCTGCCGGGATTTGAACCTGCAACCCTCAGGTTGAATAGGCTTCATAGTCAGGGAATTTACCACTGAGCTATCTCACCGGCTCTACAGGCTGCCTTGCCCGGTATATTGGCAAGGCTGGTAGAGCCTCATTCAGATTGTTGTGCCACTCCTCAGGCTGCCTTGCCCGGTATATTGGCAAGGCCGGTAAGAGCCTTCTTCATATTGTTGTGCCATCCTCAGGCTGCCTTGCCCGGTATATTAGCAAGGCCGGTAGAGCCTCATTCATCCTGTGTTATTCCAGGCTGCCTTGCCCGGTACTTGGCAAGGCCGGTAGAGCCTACTACTGTATCAGTGTATTTGCTACTATTTTGAACCTATCTTGTGTATGTCGCATATGTGTATGTCTAGGACCTGTGAGGGTTCTTATCAACTTCTCAATAAAGTTTGATTTTTTATCTTACTCCGTGTCTGAGAGTCTAAACAAACCTTGTCTCTTATTATATCATTGCTCAGCTTTAAGCTGGCATAACATGAGGCTTCAAGTCGTGCAATAAAACTAGAAGATTTTATTAAAGTGGAACTATCACCCTAAATTAGGCATATAGCGATATGCTTAGAAACAGTGCTGCGTTATGAAGAAATCCTTCTTCTTCTGAGATTTAGGGCCAGGCTTCTTCCTTTAGAAGCATCTGCTTGCCTGCGCCGTCAGACCCTTCCTGTTACATTCAGGTACCATGAAGGAGACAAGGAAGCACAGGTCAGGCACTCAGGTATCTCTAAGACCAGATGTCTACACGCAAGTCTGGTCACCGGTCTCAGAAGATGAAGGATGTCTTCATAAAGCAGTACTTACTCTCCCATCATATTTTATTTTTGCCTTCACAGTTTGATGTCCCTTTCTGAACATCTGAATTCAGTTATCACCCTACAAGATATCCCACCTACGTAGTCTTATCTGAGTCATCCATGAAAGAAGAAGTGGAGCGGCTGTTTAATAGGGTGGCTAGTACCTGATTGGCTGATCTGGGAATGCTTATGACTTGCAAGTTTTCTGTTACATTTACTCTTCAGGGCCAAAAACTTGCTGAATTGTCTGCACCCTGCTGCTATACATCTGTTTAGACATGATTTCCATTGGCAACTCTCTAGTTATATATGGAAAACTATACATAGTTTTGTTTTTGAGAATGCAGGCACCTCACAAAAACTATATTTTGCATTGTGTGATAAACTATGATTTCATAAATACAAAAAAGTAAATAATTACATATTTTGCAACTATCATGAATATTTCAAAAATATTTATTTTGATAGGGAACTTTTCAATTATTTTTATAAGCTCTGAACCCCTTAAAAAAACACCAAATATGTATAGCTTTACCTACATACATGGGCTGCACAGACCCCTAATTAACAGAAGGGCAAAATATTGTTTTCAGCAATATGAACTAAAATGCAAATTCTATTGGTTAGCTCAATAACTGTATAAAAGCATATTTTTCCTGAAAGTAGATATCCCACTGCATCAAATGAGTGGAAATTTGCCTTCCTACCCCAGCGTGCACAGAAAGTGGCACTAAAGGAAAAAAAAATAGGAATTTGTTTACATTTCCACAACTTCAAATCTACGGAAATCTGAAAAAGAACTATGGGATTTCCTACTGTTCTCATTAGCTACTGCTGTTACAAGAATAATGGCCATTGTTAACTTACTATATAGGGGGTACAGAAGCACAAACCTACAACAACTACAACCACTCTTTTTTTTTTTTACAATTTGCTGCTGCAAACTTCCTTAAGTGAAGTGCTCTCCCTTTCTTTTGCAGCACTGGGATACAATCCTCTTGCCTTGGTCCTCTCTCATTCAGCATCTGAGGTATCGACTGCTGATCAACACACAATGTCCTTGGCTGACCACTGTCAGACCATCTGCCAGACCCTCTTCACCTCTTAGATCAGGAAGCAGGAAGTGGCCATTGATCTTTGGTCCCGCGTTATTCTCCTGGGGATCTTGTTGGGCTATTGTCAACCTCCGACACCCTTCAGACAAACTCGGACCCTGATTTCTTGGCCCTTTCCAGATGCAGTCCCGCCTTTCTCCTGTCTTCTATAGCCTTGAGCTTACTCAGATCTTAAAGGTGTACCCAGTGTTCCATGTGTCCCTTCTCAAGCCCTATGTCCAGGCTTACACCTCTCATCTCCCTTCTTCTCCACCTCTTTAACTGTGGATGACTCTGAAACATTTGTGATATATGCTATCCTATATTCTCAGCGCTTCTGTGGTGGCCCACAGTACCTGGTGAGTTATGGTCCTGAGGAACGGTCCTGGTTAGTGGCTTCAGATGTCCATGCTCCTCCGCTTCCACCATTTCTTCCCTTCTAAACCCTGTTTGGACTCCCAGAGGCAGTCCCTTTGGGGGGATAGTGTCACACTCTGTCCTTTTCTCTGGGCGTCTATTCCATTCCGGGTCTTATTCACTTTCCTTGTTTCCTGTTTTGGCTTTCCATCTTGCTCCTTTGCCTTTATCTAGAACCAGTTTCTCACTAGTCGTGCACAATCTTACCATTCCAGTTGTGTTTACTTGACTCTCTGTCCAGTTCCTGTATCCTGCCCTCACTGCTGACCTTGGCTTGTTCCCAACTACTCCTTTGTCTCTTGTCCTGGTACCTTGCATTCAGATTCCTAATTTTGACTCAGCTTTGTTTCAACTATTCTCCTATATCCTGAATCTGTTCCTTGCTTCTCTTTTGCTGACCTGGCTAGTACAAACATTTTCACTCCTCCAGCACGAAAGAGAAAGTACCTGTTCTGCTTATCTAGTTCCTTTTTGCTCTAGTCTGCCTTTCACTGGCCTCCTCCCCTACCCACCTTTCCTCCTTTCGGCCTTGTCATTCTTCAACTCATCAGTCATTCCCTGCTGAGCCCCATGAGGAAATGCAATTTAGTGTCCATAAAATTAATCCCGATCAATTCTTAAGTGCCTCCTTGAGTTCAGTTATTTTTATGATTCAGTTTTAAGATCAGAAGGATATTTGTAGAAATTTAAGAGATGAAAAAGCTTGTTTATATAATCAGTACATTTTTGATAATATTATTCTGGCCCTATATAACTATAAAACTATTTCAATTATCTTGAATGAGGTTTGATCGACTACTATATCGGCAATGTCTTAACTCCTATAGTATTGGTAGAAATATTGTATCTAATTACAAATTTGCATTGACAGCTCATCTATTATCACACAGTTTATTTTGTATAATTACTGTCATCATGTTTATATCAAAGATGATAATAGCTTAAAACTATACCATGAACAAGTTGATATTATTTGTGCCTTTTATAATCTTTTAATATTAACGTGTAAATCAGATTTTTTTTCTGTATTTTTACTGAGATATTATCTTATAGTGTGATTGGAGATTTTTATATCCCCACTCTATAGTAAGATTTAAATCTTGTATCTTCTATTACTTTATATAAGGGCACTGACATTGGAGACATAATATATATTTAAGATCTTTTAATTCTGACATAGATATCTTTTAAACATCACATGAGGTTAAAGGATATTTGCTTTTTGATATGACACTATATGTTTAAGTATCCATAGATGCACAATTTAACATTTCTTTCTTGATAGTCATTTCTACTATGTACTTAGCTGTTAGTGTTGGGGGGGGGGTTAATGTTTTCCAATTTAGCGGATAGGCTGCCATTAGTTTCAATCCATCCAATGAGTGGATGAATGGAAGGTTTAAATATAGAACAAAGTTGGTATCCTTTGGATACATTGTGAACTGTGATCAAGAAATGTTGAAATGCACATCAGTTTCTCGACAGATCCAACTATAATTTTGGTGTTCCATTTTATATTATTGATGATATTTCTTTTTTATTTCTTACTTGATTTGGGCTATGTTGGAGATAAAAGGGATGACTGTAGTCGACTGAAATGTAGAGCCCAATGTGCGACACTTTTTGACTGCACATCGTAGTGTTACTTCCTCTACGTTTACTGGTTTATTCACTCGGGTCGACTCTGTTGATTAAATTAGTGATGAGACTCCATCCGTTACTTTCTTAATAATTAAATGCATTTTTTTGGAAATTTTCCCTTTGTCTTTATTATTTTTTTCTCCAAGTATACACTCTAACTAGCACATACTGGTAATCCGGTTTTGTGCCCCGGTAACAATATAGTTTGGGTACAGATTATCCATATTGCTTGGCTTGTATTAGTCTATTTTTCTTTAATTTGATTAATACTAGCATTACTGTCAAGGTTACAATATCTGCTATGATCCCTAGCTTTATGATTAAGTATACAACAACCATGTATGTGTCCCGGTTGTTGTATAACCAGGGAATTTCATCATTAAATTGATTTGATTGTGCTTTCTCTCCTAGGAAGGAGGTAATATCTCCTTTCTCGATACTGTGCTAGATAGTCAGTATTAATTTTTGGATACATTATCTGATATATATAATGTATACTGATAAACACTTTGATTAAGCATATAAAATGTGAGAGGCTTCTGGGAATGAACAACAGCACAATGGCCTGTTCTACAGATAGTCACCTCTCAGAAGTATCATGATTTAGCTCTCTAAACTCAGCAAATCAGAGTGTAACACAAGCGAGAGTGACAGAAGGATCACAGGCACTGTGATAGTACCCCCCTCTCAAAGACCCCCTCTCCCAGCAGGAGGTTTAGGTTTATGAGGATATTTAGAGTGGAAGTTGCGTAAAAGTCTGGGCGCATGGAGGTCCTTCATATCAACCCAAGAACGTTCCTCAGGGCCATAACCCTTCCAGTGGACCAAATATTGCAACTTCCCTCTAAGTCTCCTAGAATCAATAATGCTCTGAACCTCGTACTCCTCCTGGCCCTGAACGTCCACCGGCCCAGGAATGACTGGAGTGATAGTGTAACGATTGCAGACCAAGGGTTTCAAAAGAGACACATGGAACACATTATGAATATGCATAGAGGCTGGGAGTTCCAATGCATAAATGACAGGATTAATCTTGCAGAGGATTTTAAAAGGGCCAATAAACCGGGGAGCCAACTTGTTTGAGGGTACCTGCAAATTGAGGTTCCTGGAGGAGAGCCATACTCTGTCCCCAACCTGAAATGAGACTGCTGGCAGCCGTCTACGATTGGCATTACGTTGCTGTCGCTGGAATGACTGACTGAGGGACCTCTGAACCTGTGCCCACGTGGAGCAGAGTTGCGCCATATGCTCGTCCAAGGCAGGAATCTGTTGTGACTGAAACGAGTCCAGGAGCAGGCACGGTTGGAACCCATAATTGATTAGAAACGGGGAGCTCCCGGACGATGAGTTGACTGCACAATTCCTCGCAAACTCTGCCCATGGCAACAGGTCAGCCCAATTGTCATGATGATCGGTTACAAAACAGATCAGGAACTGCTCCAGTCCCTGATTGGCACGTTCAGCGGCTCCGTTGGTCTGGGGATGGTAGGCGGAGGAGAAGGACAATTGGATGCCCATCTGGCCACAGAATGCCCTCCAAAACCTGGACACGAACTGGCTCCCACGGTCGGAGACTATAACTCTAGGTACCCCGTGTAAGCGAAACACCTCTCTAGCAAATTCCTGAGCCGATGGAAGGTCATTGAGGGGCACAAAATGAGCCATCTTAGAGAACCTATCTACCACCATAAGGATAAACGTATACCCCCTAGAGACTGGCAATTCTCCCAAGAAGTCAATGGATATATGAGACCAAGGACGTTCTCCATTAGGCACTGGTTGGAGCAAACCCACTGGGAGGTGTCTAGGGGTCTTGGCATGAGCACAGGTGGTACAAGCGGCAGTAAAAGCTGCACAATCAGCTCTGAGAGTGGGCCACCAGAATAATTGCGAAAGAGACCATACAAGTTGATCCCTACCAATACGCCCAGCCGCTTTTGACGAATGGTAGGTTTCTAACAGACGGGTACGGAAAGGCTCATCCACAAAACACTTGCCAACTGGCGTCTCAGGTGGTGCACTAGAGTGAGATGCCAAAATCTCTTTCTCCAGAGGCGAAGTTATACTAGTACGAATAGTGGCCAGAATGCGATCTGGCTGAATAATAGGTGCAGGGTCTTCCTCCCTCTCAGTGTCTGACCCGAACTGTCGAGACAATGCGTCTGCCCTAATATTCTTAGAGCCCGGAAGGTAGGACACTATGAAATTAAACCGGGACAAAAAGAGTGCCCACCTAGCTTGTCGTGAGGACAATCTCTTAGCTTCAGAGAGATATGTCAAATTTTTGTGATCGGTGAGAATTAATACTGGAGTCTGAGTGCCTTCCAACAGGTGGCACCATTCTTTCAGTGCCAGGATAATGGCCAGAAGCTCTCTGTCACCAATCTCATAGTGGATCTGCGCACTGGACAATTTTTTTGAGAAAAACCCGCAACGTCTCAAGGTGCCACCTCCCACAGGACGTTGGGAGAGTACTGCCCCAACCCCAACCTCAGAGGCATCAACTTCCAACGTAAATGGCAGAGAGGGATTGGAGTGGGACAGCACTGGAGCAGATGTGAAGGCAGATTTCAAGGTCTCAAACGCATTTTCAGCTGCCTCAGACCACTGAGAGGGAGTAGCGCCCTTATGTGTCAAATCTGACAACGGCTTAACAATCGTAGAAAAGTTCTGGATGAACTTTCTGTAATAGTTGGCAAAGCCCAAAAAACGCTGAATAGCTTTTAACCCCTTAGGGCGAGGCCATTGCAAGACTGCTGCCAACTTATCTTGGTCCATAGCAATGCCATCTTTGGAAATTACGAACCCCAAGAATGGTACTTGAGACGTATGGAATTCGCATTTTTCTAATTTACAAAACAGTTTATTTTTGCGAAGTCGAAGCAAGACTTCCGAGACATCTTTAATATGTTGGGAGTGATTGGCAGAGTGAATTAATATATCATCTAGATATACCACCAACAGGATTGAAGCATGTTACGCAGAATATCATTAATAAATTCCTGGAATACCGCAGGTGCGTTGCATAGGCCAAACGGCATCACCAGATATTCATAGTGCCCTGTTCTGGTATAAAATGCCGTTTTCCACTCATCACCCTTAATTCTGATCAAATTGTAAGCGGCTCGCAAATCAAGTTTAGTGAAAATAGAAGAGCCCTTTAACCTGTCAAACAATTTGGTAATGAGTGGAATAGGGTAGGTGTAACGGAAGGAAGTAAGAGGACCGCGGTCGCCTTCCGTCTTTGTTCCCGGGTCTCTCCTTCTCGACGCCGAACTGGCGCCGTCGAGTGCACCGGTCGAACAAATCAGCGTTCCGGAGGTCGACTCAAAGCGGCGTCGAACCTCGGGAAGAACGAATCTGCTCAAAGGATGCGGCTACCGGAGGGGTCACGGCACTCGAACGCCGTCGAACGCGTACACAGGACCGAATCAGGGAAAAGCGTAGCAGGAACCAAGTCTGTATTTCTAGCCGTTCGAGCACTCCGGTGCTCGACTCGAAGGTTGGAGCTTAAGCAGGAATCCAAAGGGCAGAGTCCACGTCGCCGCCTGACAGGATACAAAGGTCGGTAGCGGGATCCTGGCAGCAGACGGACGAACGTACAGGAACCTGGTTCGAATGGGCGGCAGAGTGGCCACTTTTACCACAGGAACAAACAGACTCCAGGACTCTGGTTCACTCCAAACAGTAACACACTTTATTAAAATAGACATTCAACTTTTATACAGTTTACAACATGGTACCACAATAGGAAGGGGAAGGGCCAGGCATTCTAATGCAGGCTTGGCCCAGGGACCAATCCAACACAAAGGGCATACACAACAGACCAATGGTGACAGTGAACAATGGACCAATGGCAGGGGAAACAGAGGGACCAATGGTAGCCCAAGGAAACAAGCCAATGGGAGATGGGCTACTGAACACAATGTGGACACTGTGAGACTTAACATGATTAATTAAGGTCTGGACAAAGACAATGGACTGACTAGAGGGAATACACATCTGAGAACTGGGCCAGGGGTTGAAGCACGTACACACTAGTTTAAATATGCGGCTTCAACCCTGGCCAATCAGCGTGCGCAGTGAGTCGTACGACGGCCAATCCGGCGTCGACTCACTGCCTCCGGTTTCCCGCGTTCGAGACGGCATTGATGCCTCGAACAAAGGACCCGGGGAACCACCGGCTTTGATGATCGTGTATCCCTCGTACATTAAACCATACAATACATTAAACCTTCGACATTCGACAATATAAAACGTACAACATTTGACATAAAACCTTGTAACATAATGATAGGGAAACCCCTATCAGAGTTCACATAAGGCCACAAGGCCATAGTCTTTAAGAAAATTGTTCGTGGTCCAGACAAGGGCCTAAGTAACGGATAACATCCGTTACAGTAGGCATTCTTAGGCATCAGCTTATTCAACCCCCGGTAATCGATACATGGCCTGAGCTCGCCACTTTTCTTCTTCACAAAGAAGAATCCAACCCCCGCCGGGGAAGTAGACTTGCGAATAATTCCCCTCCTAAGGGCTTCCTCAAAGTATTCCTCCATTGCCCTGCTCTCCTCACATGACAGTGGATAAGTGCGACCCCTAGGAGGCACTGCGCCCGGAGGCAGATCAATAGCGCAATCATAAGGTCTATGCTCAGGCAATGCGCTGGCCTCTCCTTTGCTAAAAACGTCACTGAATTCCCCACATCCGGCTGGCACAGCAGGGGAGGTACACATAATCTTGACAGGTAGTGATAGACAGTTCTTAGTACAGTATTCAGACCAAGAATTAACCTCACACTTTTGCCAATCAAATTGAGGATTATGCAATAGTAACCACGGGAACCCCAAAATGACTGCATGGTGAGGATAACGAATAATTTGGAACCGTACCTCTTCTTTGTGAAGAGCCCCAACCGACATCGTGATCGGAATTGTCTCCATAGTAATAAATTCAGGTTCCAAAGGTCTGCCATCGATGGCTTCAATTGCCAAGGGAGATTCTTTCTTACATAATGGAATACTGTGCAAATCAGCGAAAGATTGGTCCATAAAGTACCCGGCTGCACCAGAATCCACCAGTGCCAGGACCTCCACCACCTTGTCTGCCCACGAGAATACCACCTGGATGATGGGATTAACAGTACTAGGATCTAGGGACTGTTGTACACCACCTAGGGCCTGTCCCCCAAGATACCCTAGGTGCGTTCGTTTCCCGGCCGTACCGGACAAGTGCGTAATAGGTGCCCTGGTTTGCCACAATATAAACATAGGCCATACTTCCTACGGTGCGACCTCTCCTCCTTAGTGAGCTTCGTGAACCCCAGTTGCATTGGTTCTGTCGTCTCGGCTGGGCGCTCTGGAGGAAAGGGTGGTGAGGGTGGGTTAAAGAGACTGCCCTGGCCATAACTTCTGGACCTCGCCCTCTTAGCCAACCGTCTCTCACGGATGCGAGAATCAATGAGCATGACATAGTCAATATATTCGTCCAGGTCATTAGGTACATCTCGAGCAGCTATTTCATCCTTAATCTGTTCAGAAAGGCCCTGAGCAAAGGCTGCAACTAAGGCCTCATTATTCCAGCCCACCTCTGCTGCCAAGGTCCGAAACGCGATAGCATAGTCTCCCAGAGTACGTTCGCCCTGCTGAATCTCCATTAACCTCTTGGCAGCAGAGGCAGCCTGCCAGGGACCTCAAACACTCGGCGGAACTTTTTTACAAACTCATTAAAGTTCAGAGAGCAAGGTTTGGCATTCTCCCACAAGGGATTTGCCCAAGCCAAAGCTTTGCCCGTCAATAGTGATATCATGAAGCCAACTTTACTTCGGTCATAAGGAAATGCCTGGGGTGTCAGTTCCAAGAATATCTCCAACTGATTAATAAAACCCCTGCATTGAGAAGGCTTGCCATCATATCTCAATGGTAACGGTGCCGCCGCCGTTAAGCCTCTGGTATGAGTAATAGGAGCTACCGGCGGATTGTCCGGTGTCAAGACTGGGGGGACCACCGGATTCGGACTGGGCTTGTCAAGGTGTACCGTACGCTCCAATAAGGTCTGTAAAGCCAGTGCCAATTGGTCCAAGCGCTGCTCATGGACATCCATTCTCCAATGGATGTTTTACGTGTTACTTTCACCCTTACTGTCTGAGGTCATGGCTCTTTCGTACTGTAACGGTTTTTAGGACACTCAGACCAGTAGGTAAAATAAAGCACAATTTTATTAAAGGAAAAGTAATGCAAACGATCACCCTCTACAGGCAGCAGGAATAATAAACTGTGATGACAGGGATAACCCGAAGGTTCAATACACAGAATGAGGTATACACACTATCTAGGAACAGATAATGGTAAAATGACACAAAGAGTTAAATGCAATAATCAAACAGTCAGTCTCAGATGTGGGGGTTTGGCGCGCCCAAGGTGGTAATAGGAGCTGCTGGGTAGATATAGCCAGCACAGAGTTCTTTGAGGTATAATGCCGTAACCAATCTGTGACCAGTTCTAGATTCAGCAGAACAGTGACCCGAAATAGCCCCTGCGGGCGTACCCAATATGACAACTGATTCTGCGAGTGCAAGAATGGATAGCCCCCACGGGCGTACTAGGTCTTAGCCTGAAATGCACGAGCTGGCATTTAGCCCCCACAGGCGTATAACCGGAGACCAATGTTAACGATAGTTGAGCCAATAGCCTCCACGGGAGTAGACCAACAGGAACCTGCCAGAGCTTGGAGCCTGCCCTTTGCTGCAACACGAGCCAGTAAGCCACAACGGAGTCCACCGGTAAACTGAACGTTAGATCAAGAGCCAATGGCGCCCAAAAGGACCAACTTAACGTGACTACTCTGCAGTTGTATTACTTGAGTCGCCGTCCACACAAGCGGCCGACTCGGCAGATGTAGCACAGCGAGTAAGGCTCTAAACCGGGGAATGAATGCTATGCGAGAGTAAGCAGCACTGCAAGGGTTAAAATGAACGTTTAACAACAGAAGGCTCAGTATGGTATCGTAGCTCTGCAAGCGTACGGAGGCTCTATAGAGGAAGCACAGCTCAGCAAATCAGCACGGAACTCTGCACTAATCGGAGGCAACCAAAGGGTGAAGTGGTCACACGGCAGTTGGGTAACAGCAATAACAGAAGAAGAATGTCGCGGCGGCGACAACAGAACAGGCAGGTCACTGGAACAGGCTGGTAGTCGATCACGGAGCAGGAAGTCAGCCGGGCCGGGTCGTAGCATGAAGGAGGTTCTCATACAAGCCGCGTCATACATGGGCAGGAACGTCAGCCAAGCCAGGTCAGGAAACGGAGGTGGTTCGCAGGCAAGTCGGGTCAATCACGATCAGGAACACTGGAGCCTAGTCAGGACAAGCCAAGTCGGTACACGAGAATCCAGAACACAGGAACACTGCAACAGCACTACTGGCTCAGAAACACCACGAAAGGGCATCTGACAGTTGTCCAGGCCAGGCATAAAAAGGTCACCAGGGGGCGGGCCAAACCAACTCAGCAAATCAGAGTGTAACACAAGCGAGAGTGACAGGAGGATCACAGGCACTGTGATACCGATCTCTAACTGCCCTGGTAAAACTTCTATTTGAATGGGCGCATATATATATATATATATATATACAATGCTTATGTTAACGGCGGTCTGACTTCAAGGTGAATTGGACATATAGGTATAAACTTTACTTACTAGGGGGATAGTGTGCCTAATGCAGACCACCAAGCTGATTTTTGACACAGACCTATAGTGTCATCCATATGCAATATAAATTGATCGGACTTATAGATGATCAAGATTTGAACTGAAGAACACAATAGATTACTTGATGTGGATTTTTTTTTTGTTGTTTTTAAATGTATATATAAAAGATTTTAAGTTTTAATGTCCCCATTCCTGTTTTCCAGTACTGAGTTGGAAATTAAGGAAGTTAATATATGAAACTGTGCTTAGTACTAGTGGTTTCTTTAACCCCTTAAGGACCGGTCGCACACGCACGCGGCGGTCGCTTAAGGACCAGGGACCATTTTTTTTTTTTCCGAATCCAATTCTGGACTCCCCGAAAGGCGTGCAGCCGCGCAGGGAGCCCAGAATTCCATGACGGTCCAGGACCGTCACGGGTCCTTAAGGGTATAACAACCCAGAACCGTCATGGGTCCTTAAGGGTATAACAACCCAGGACCGTCATGGGTCCTTAAGGGGTTAAACTCTCGTTCTCTCATGCTTTCCTGCTGCGCCCTTCAACTTCTTGGCATAGTTAGTCAAACATCGACAAACCCCCAGTCCAGTCAGTCGAACTACGAACCCCCAGTCACAGTTGGTTGAATATAGACCCCCCCAGGCACCGCTGAGCGAACAATGGCACTACCAGTTGAACTTTGACCCCTTGTTCCATTTGGTCGTATTACGACTTCCTGTGATCTCGCTCCTGTACGACCCCCTGTCTGTACTCACCATCTGCTTCTCTGCTGGGCAGCTACTAAACCCTGGGCAGCTATGCTGGGTATAGGTAGGCTCATCCGGTCAGTACTAATCTGGTTTTGTGACCAGCAACTTTAATTTGGCTCGGGACACAGCAAGGCCATCTAGGGGTAGTCTACGCTCGCTAGCTCTGCTCCCCATCCAGCACCCCCTAGCATCTTGCCCGCTGGAGTAGCCTCTAGTTCTGCTCCCTGGGTTCCAGTTCAACTACCCTGCATTAATGTGTATGGGGTTCCCTACCTTTCATATTATATTTGCTGTCAGCTTATCTCTGTGGGGCATCTCCGTCACACGGGCAGGAACCTAACAGCATACAGGCCTACTTTGCCAGTACTGGATGTGCTCTGAGCACTGAATTCACGTAAGATGACAGGGAATGTCTGCCCAATTTTCTCACCTTCACAAAGGTTCCCGTATGGCCCTTTCTTCCGACCCTTTGCTACCATCTCCTCTCCCTGCCAGATTCTCCAAACCGGCTCTGGGTTCCCCACAATGAGATCTACACAGGGAGATTTGTATTGATTAGGACTCGGCACAGACTGTACAACGAAGTATGGAACAAAACTCTGCAATTCGTAATAACACCAAGGGGGAGATTCACTAAGCGGTGATAAAGAGGAGATAAAGTGGAGATGACACCACTTCTCCAGTTCCTGTGTTATTCTATGGAACCTATGAACTAAGATGTCCTCAACTTTGGAGATCATTGGCTCCATAAAATATCATAGGAACTGGAGAAGTGGTAAACTGGAGAAGTCATCTCCACTTTATCACACCTTAGTGAGTCTCCACCCTGGGGGGGGGTTATGCAAGGAATAACAAAATAACAAATTGAACTTCTTTGTTTGAGAAATCGGCAGAACTAGTTATTTTTAGTACTTCACATAGCAATGAGTTCTCAGAAAGGTAGGCAATAAATAAATACAAAGCTTTATTGAAAAAATAAACATAATAGCACACAGAAAGACTAAAACCAATTAAAAACAATCAGTATAAGGCAAATAATATACATGCCCAGCCTTAAATAATAAAAAAATAGAAAGAAAAAAGAATATGTCTACAATATAAATGTGCCCTATAAAGTCTCATCTATAACGAGACAAAGCCAAATATTATACATATATAAAGTGAATAATGCCATATAAATAAAGTGCAAAAGATACAAACATTTAAATAAAGTGCCAAAAGATATAGACATATACTTATCTTAATGAATCTAATTTGTCCTCAGATACACAGTTTTGTGGTTTCCTACTGGATATGCTGCGATTTATTTTACAACACAATTATTTTGTTTTTGATTCAAAATGTTTTTTGCAAATTGCTGGGACTGCAATGGGGGCTAAATGTGCACCATCGTATCCCAACCTGTTTTTAGGTTGGTGGGAACGGGAGATTGTATTTAATGAGAACATGGAGCAATATACTTCCCATGTTCTCGTGTGGTACAGATTCATCGATGATATATTCTTTGTGTAAAGAATTTTTACATAAATTAAACGATAATCTGTATAATATTCGTCTTACTTTTTCCCTCTCAGATCATACAGTGGATTTTTTAGATCTTTCCATCTCGATTGATTCCCATGGACACATTGTTACAGATCTGTTCCGAAAAACAACAGCAGTTGATTCGCTTTTACATTACACCAGTGAACAGTTGTAAACAAGGCATTCCATATGGTCAATATTTGAGAATCCGCAGAAATTGCACTGAGGACACCCAATTTCAACTAAGAGCCAAAGAATTACACAAGAGATTTACAGAAAGAGGTTATCCTAAGTCATGTTTGGTGAAAGGTTTTCAACATGCTTCAGGTATTTCTCGGGATACTCTTTTGAATTCTGGACCACATAAATTGAATCAATCAGATGAGAAGATTCGAGTTGTTACTCGTTTTAATTCCCAGTGGTCTACTATACGTAGTATATTATCTAAACACTGGCATGTTTTACGAACTGATTCTACTCTACTCTACAACGTATATTACCAGTCACGCCTCTTATTACAGCTAGACGCAGCAATAATTTGGCGGATTTATTAGTTCGCAGTCATTTTTCTTCATCTTTTAAGACTGCAGGTTGGAACATTCCCTTGTGGAAGTTGTACAGTTTGTAGTTTTATTTCTAAGTCTAAAGAGTTATATAGCCCAGTATCCCGTACTAATATGTCTCTTCGACGTTTTATCAATTGCCGTACAAAAAATTGCATTTATGCGATTTTGTGTCCATGCAATTTGATTTATGTAGGACAAACTACCCAGATGCTGAAGAGTCGAATCCAAAAACATTTTTCTCTGATTAGAAATGCAGATCGAGATCGAGGACGTGGTGAAAAACTAACTTCAGTAGCAGAGCATTTCTTGTCATGGTGGAAAATTGGACAATCTGCAGGTATTTGGATTAGATAGGGCTACAATGGTTATTAGGAAAGGAGACTTGGCCAAAAGGTTAAGCCAAAGAGAAACTTGGTGGATCTTTATGCTTCAATCTTGTCAGCCGCGAGGCATGAATGAAGAGATGCTTTTTTCTTGTTATTTACCTTCTTTATTTATTTTGGTTCTAATATTTGTTCCTCTTTCTCTCTCTCCTTCTTCCTTTTTAGATCTTTTTGATCCGATATATTGGATGCTGTTTGCGTATGACCGGATGGATTGGAGTTTACAACTGGATGGATTGGAGTTTACATTTATAGGTGGAGGAGATGAGAGATATGAAAGAAGAAAAGAGGAACGAAAAGGAATTAATGGGAATGGAAAAAGGAAAAGGAATAACTAATCTTCAAAATAAATTTGGAATAATAAATCTGCTTCTTTATATTGTTTATGGAGATTGCATAACTTCTCCCTTTATGTGGAAAGTTCCCAGAAGGATATTTGGACATTGGACACATCTCAGGATACATATTGGAATCTTTCTTGTTGTCTAAACTAATTCTGGACAATTTTGAAGTTCTTTGACCATTATTAATAGATTGTATATGCATTTGATTCATCTAATGGATTTGATTGAGTCTATTGATATTTACTACCAATTTGAGATTCGGTGATTATATTTGTTCATTACAAGAAAGAATAATTTGTGACCATTTTTCTCTTTTCGGACTCCAGGTTATAATTCTGTAGTCCTGGACTGATTCTTAATCAATATTTTTCATTATTTGACATGTAGTTTGTTGATGTCCTTTTCTCCACCAGGGTCTTTATTGATATTATTGTATTGTTTGTCCAGTATATTATTACCTATATTTTGGATAATAAATTATTGTGTATGGCCAGTTTATAGTTACCTATGTTGTTTTGATAGGGACATATTTTGTGATTATTGTAACCCAATGAATATTGGTTATTTTGCTATCTAAGCATTAGGGTCTATTATTTGGTTATTTAAGTATTAGGGTTTATAACCCATACTTAATTCTTATGTGATATTTAGTATATTTAAATTTAGGTAGGGACATATATATATTTTCACAACTTATGTTTTAGTTATTTAGGTAGGGCCATACATATTTTTCTTCTTAGTATTACATATGTTTTACTTATTTGGAAACGTGTATTTTTCCATTTTGTCCGCCAGAGATCTTCTTTCTTGCACTACTGTTATATACTGAGTGGTACTGCTTAGATATTAGATGTTTGGTGGTAGATCGCAGTCTGTGTATCTACTGCATATGAAGCGGTAGTGCTTTGAGACTAGATACTTGGTGGTAGATTGTAACTGGTGGGGAGGGGACTTGCTACATTATGACTTCGCCTTCTGTCTTTGTTCAGTTTCGCGTGTCTGTTTCAATCACATGACCACTCCGATTATTTTGATTGGTCACTTTATTAGTTATATACTGTTGGTAGTATTGCTGTTCTCATCATCCCTGACGAAGCTACGATAGTAGCGATACGCGTTGGGTGTTCAGTATTTTGGCTTTTTGATCATTTGACATTCCCAGTGGCTTTATCATAATACTATATTAAGATAAGTATATGTCTATATCGTTTGGCACTTTATTTAAATGTTTGTATCTCTTGCACTTTATTTATATGGCATTATTCACTTTATAGATGTATAATCTTTGGCTTTGTCTCGTTATAGGTGAGACTGTATAGGGCACATTTATATTGTAGACATATTCTTTTTTCTTTTCTATTTTTTTATTATTTAAGGCTGGGCATGTATATTATTTGCCTTATACTGATTGTTTTTAATTGGTTTTAATCTGTGTACTATTATGTTTATTTTTTCAATAAAGCTTTGCATTTATTTATTGCCTACCTTTCTGAGTGCCTCATTTAAATAGGCTTCTTTGTAAGGGATTTGTACCCTTGGCGTCTTTTCCTTGGGTGCTTCCCTTTTGTTCTTGTATTATGTGTTTCTGCCTATGAGTGCACCATGCATATTCATGCTTATTGTAGGTTTTTGTGATTATTATGGCATGTGCAGCAACTTTTCTCTTAATAGCAATGAGTTCTAGCAGATAAAAGCAACCATTGAACAATACCTGCTGATCCTCATGGCTGATAAGCGATTGCATGTTGTCCTTCAGAATGGATGCAAATTTGTTTCTAGAAAAGCACTCACTTTAGTCAGTTGACGTCTCCCAGTATGTTTTTTGGAAATAGATGGCTTAATACAATGGGAATACAGATGTGGTTGTAACAAATGCAATTGTTGCCTGACTCCCACTAAACACTTTAAGTCGTCAGTCGCTGGATCACAAAATAACAGGAAACGGCACATTAATTATGTGACGAGATTTGTTAGTTTTGTGATCAGTTGTACGATTTACAGTACTCAGTATGTGGGTACATACTAACACAGTTAATGAGGCTGAAAAAAAGCCATGCATCCATCAAGTCCAGCCCATACCAATACACCCCTGTTGATTCAGAACAAACATACGTCTGGACTTTTATATTATAGGATGTATTTTTTTTTTTGGGGGGGGGGGTTGTACATTTGTCTCTTGTATTATTTGTGCATATAAATGTGGGTAATAACTTGTGTATATCATCTGGCTGATTTTGATGTTTTAGCCACATTTCAGTTGTGGTATTGAGGTAGAATTATGACTCTGTATTGATCTGGGTCCTCTGTAGACATGCATGGTTGTTGGTATAATTTTTATTAAAATTATTTTTATAATGTTTAGTTTTGAGCAATTGTTTATCATTTTTTTATTCATTAAAGGGATAGTAACGTTTAATTAGAGCTGCTTTTATTATGAATCATCATAGTATTTGGACTTTGGAGAGTGTTATATCAGTTCTGTAAGAGTTGTAGTATAAGAGTAATTCAATGACAAAGTATCCCCCTCCCGCCCCTTTTACTGATGTAACACTGCTCAGCCAGATCAGAAGGGAAGTGCCCAGGTAGACTCCAGAGAGAGATTGTCTCTTCAATTAAGATAAGGGAAAAACCTGAAAAGCTTGTCAAGGGGGGCAGGAATTTCATTGTTCTCATAGGAAGAAGATTGTCCCCTTCTGTTATCTGTCTGGTCTATGGACTAGATTCCACATCTGAGAAGAGGTGGCTTACACTAGGTAAAAGGGGCGGGAGGGGAAACTTTGCTTGTGAATATCTCTCAAACCATAAAGGTCTGAGAGATAAGACTTATATCGTTCCTCATGTTTTTTTAATGCCTACAAAATAAAATAAAACAAAGTATTACTATCCCTTTAAAGTCCTGTTCTGTTGATAAAAGTGCTTGATTTCCTTCTTGAAGTACAGTGTATTGGTTTAGGACACTGTGCTGGGGGTTCTTTTGTGGAGCTGCTGTTCACAAGTGCATTTGACTTGCCCTCTCCCATCCGATGCAAATTCTATCTGTAATTTCATTCTTACATCATCCTGCTCGCACTGCGCGTTTCACAACATTTTCAATTCAAGTCTGGGACTCAGAAGACCATTCCAAAACCTGAAGCTTTTGTGTCTTAAAGTAGTATGTTATATGGTTAATGTTGAGGGATGTTCTGGATCATTGTCTTGTGATACTATCCAACCTCTCTTCAGTTTTTTCGCTGTGAGACATTAGCTTCCAGGATTTGCTGTTACTTAGTAGAATCCCTGCTTCCCTCTGCCCGTACAATATTTCTTGTGCCACTGGCTGCCACACAGCCCCAAAGCACAATAGAGCCACCACATGCTTAACAGAGGGCAAGGTGTTCTTTTCTTCAAATGATTCTCCATTTTGTTCCCTCTAAATGTACCTTTGGTGATTGTAGCTACAAATTTAAATTTTAGCTTCATCAGACCACAGCTCTTGGTTCTAAAATGCCCCTGTCTCATCTCCAGTAGATACTGTATACTTCAGACACTGACTTCTGTGATGAGATTGCAGGTACGGTTTCCTTCTCATGACTTCCATGTACGTCGTGTTTGTGCAATCAGTGCGGCAATGAACTGGTGCACGACCTTTCTTGTGCCAGTTAAACTGTCCTGCAGGTCTTTTTCAGTGATAGAAGGGGTTTTGATTTGCATTCCTGGCATGTCTATGAGCAGTTCCATCAAAGATTTTTCTTGGTCTTTCAGAGCTTGTCTTAATTTCAACAGTTCCCCTTAACATCCATTTTTTAATGACATTTCGGGCAGTGGAAATTGCAAGCTTGAAGCATTTTGATACATTTTTTTATAGCTTCCCCTGCTTTGTAAGAGTCAGTTACCTTTATTTCCCGATACTCAGTCATCTCCTTAGAGGAGCCCATGGTTGGTGAGTGTAAACACTCAGGGAATTTATTGAGCTCTGGAACAGTCATCACCTGACTTAGATCAAGGCCTAATGAGTCAATGAAGTTCTGAGACCCTACAAAAAATAACACTTGTGGAGCAAGTGGAAGGTGCCCAAACTTTTGTACATGCCACAGTATCTGTTTTATTTATTTTTATTAAATTAAATTAAGCAAATAAATAGTCAGTGCGCATTACAATTTGTGGAAATAAGTCATGGTTAATCTTGCTCGCTGCAGGGGTTGTGTTACCTACTTTTCGCTTAGAAGATCAGCAAAACATGTAATTTAGCCAGAAATGCTCAAGATTTTGTACACAATTCTGTATATACCTGTGTTTGTGTGCGTTTTTATCAGTAATGGAAAGGGTGTGTGTGATGATCTCTGGCAATGAAGGTGTGTGTGTGTTGGTATAATTAGGAGTGCACCAAAATTCCGGTAGCCAAAATGTTTCGGCTGAAAATGGCATTTTCGGCAAAAAGCCGAAATAAAAAGAATGTCTGAAACAGGGGAAGCTCTCTTATTTCTCTCACATTGGCTTCAGTGCTTTCCTCCCTGTTCTAATGAATCAAACAGAGCGGAGGTGGAACAAGATCTCCCGAGTGGTAACACTGAGGGTATTTAATCAAGAAGAGTTTAGTGCAGTGATTCCCAACCAGGGTGCCGTGGCAGTTTGGTGTGCCACAGACATCAAGTTAGGGTGCCCCATGTTTTATATGAAAACTAACAAAAATGGACTTTTAAATAAAGATTTATAGAAATTGTTATGCACATTATGTTTACTTATGTTATTATGATTGTACGACCTAATAATAACTGTATAGTTATGTATGGTACCTTCATTATGCCCTTGATATAGTACATTAAATATGTTGGGGGTGCCCCGAATGTTGTAGATTACGTGTTAGGGGTGCCCCAAAAAAAAAAACATTGAGAACCACTGGTTTAGTGCAATCAGCACCCTCAATGTTTCACCTCCGGTCTGTTTAAGGTCAGTGCCAGTTCTCACTGTGCGTCAAGGGTCGGCTCTCCAGCTGCTCACAAATATCAGCACCAGTATCTGAAATAAATCAAACAACCCTCCTAAGAGCAACACCAAGTAATATGCCCCTTTTAAGAGACGCTCAACAAATATATGGAAGCAAACAAATATTAATGCAAATATAATGCTTTATTTCCAACGAGTTTTGCGAGTCCACAAGTCGCATCTTCATGGGATACAAGTGTTTTAGCAAAAAAAAAAAAAAAAGACTTTTATCCCGTGAAGATGCCGACTTGTGGACTCGCAAAACTCGCTGGAAATAAAGTATTATATTTGCATTAATATTTGTTTGCTTCCCTACATTTGTTGAGCATCTCTTAACCCGTTAAGGACTACTGACGTACCCAGACCGTCACACTGGTCCGGCACTTAATGACCAGTGACGGTGCTGGTACATCATGTACTTTTACTCACCGGGGACTGAAGTTGATCGATCCAAAACCAGAGCGATCTCTTTCAGTCCCTCGTTCGGCGAGCCGGCACTGCGATCAGTCATGTGGGGCAGCACGTCAAATTTCCCTATCTGTCCTTAAAGGGATAGTAATACTTCGTTTTATCTT
Source organism: Rhinophrynus dorsalis (assembly GCA_037306005.1). Lineage (NCBI taxonomy): Eukaryota > Metazoa > Chordata > Amphibia > Anura > Rhinophrynidae > Rhinophrynus > Rhinophrynus dorsalis. The sequence continues at coordinate 496,449,787 of CM074723.1, read as the reverse complement.
TATTTTATTTTGTAGGCATTAAAAAACATGAAGAACGATATAAGTCTTATCTCTCAGACCTTTATGGTTTGAGAGATATTCACAAGCAAAGTTTCCCCTCCCGCCCCTTTTACCTAGTGTAATCCATCTCTTCTCAGATGTGGAATCCAGTCCATAGACCAGACAGATAACAGAAGGGGACAATCTTCTTCCTATGAGAACAATGAAACCCCTGCCCCCCTTTTACCTAGTGTAAGCCATCTCTTCTCAGATGTGGAATCCAGTCCATAGACCAGACAGATAACAGAAGGGGACAATCTTCTTCCTATGAGAACAATGAAATCCCTGCCCCCCTTGACAAGCTTTTCAGGTTTTCCCTTATCTTAATTGAAGATTGTCCCTCTCTGCAGTCTACCTGGGCACCTCCCTTCTGATCTGGCTGAGCAGTGTTACATCAGTAAAAGGGGTGGGAGGGGGATACTTTGTCATTGAATTTCTCTTATACTACAACTCTTACAGAACTGATATAACACTCTCCAAAGTCCAAATACTATGATGACTAATTAGAGCTGCTTTTATTATGAAACATTACTATCCCTTTAAAGGACCACACACCCTGGGACTGCTGGTCCTTAAGGGGTTAAAAGAGGCATATTATTTGGTGTTGCTCTTAGGAGGGTTGTTTGATTTATTTCAGATACTGATGCTGATATTTGTGAGCAGCTGGAGAGCCGACCCTTGACGCACAGTGAGAACTGGCACTGAGGTTAGAGAGACCGGAGTAAGCGCTGTCAATCAAGTCACATCCGCCGGCCGCCCACATCCCGCGTGCAATGCAGTTCTGTGCTTTTGCCAAGTGCAGTAGGAATGTGCAGACTCCTTTGTGATTCTCACTGACAAGCAGAGTCCACGGCCTGTGTTCCTGGTGAGGACGTGCTGTCACCTAGAGGGCAGATAACTGAGCGGAGTTGGGAGGTAGGTGGCAGGACCTACACTTCTTTAATACGGAGGGTGTCAGATATGGAAATGCTCACATAATGGGGTGAGGAGTTTGAGGGAGGCCTTGAAAACGTTATGGCGATGGAGGGGAGAGAAGAGGTAAGGACCGGAGCCCGTGGGAAGTCATTTACACTTGCCGGAGAGGAGTATGGACAGGAGCAGTTCTAGGAGGGACACACGGTAGTTTAGGAAGGGAGTGGAAGCCAAAGCGATGGGAGGTCAGTCAGCCATGACACTACTAATTACTCTTGTGCTGATGAGTGGGGGGGAGGGGGTGAAACAGTAATGAGTATGGAGCAAACCACCGGAAGTGATGTGGCTGGTGGGAGGTGGTGAAAGAGAAGGTGCGATGAAGGCAGCGGGGTGGAGAATGAAGCCAAAGGGAGGGTGGGAGTCGGCAGGTTAATGAATAAGGAGTTTAATAACAAAAACTAAAAGATATTCAGTTATTCATGTGAGATGTGTAACAGTAACATTCAGTGAGTGGGGAGACACAGTTATTGTAAGGAGTCTGCAGATGAGGTGGAAACAATACGGAGTGTACAGAGTGGTGTGAAGTAGATACATTAAAGGGACAGTAATATTTGACAAAAACAGCAGCTCCAATTAATCATCATAGTATTTAGGCCATAGAGAGTGTTATATCAATACTGTCAGAGTTGTAGTTCAAAAGTAATTGAATGATAAAGTATCCCCCTCCTGCCCCTTTTACTGATGTAACACTGCTCCCCTCAGATGTGGAATCTGGTCTCTTGACCAGACAGATCACAGCAAGGGACAATCTTCTTACTGTGATCATAAGGAAAACCCTGCCCCCCTTAACAGGTTTTTCCTTATGGTCACTGAAGATTGTCCCTCTCTGTGATCCTTCCGGACAGTCTTGCTGCTCTGAGGTGAGCAGTGTTACATCAGTAAAAGGGGCGGGAGGGGGATACTTTATCATTCAATTTCTCTTGTACTACAGCTCTGACAGAATTGAAATAACACTCTCCATGGACCAAATACAATGAAGATTAACCAGAGCTGCTTTTATTGTGAAACATTACTATCCCTTTAAAGTGGCAGAAGTCATGGGGAACTGAAATAGGGGAGACACAGGGCCACTGTAAAGGATATTAAAGCTGGGATGCACTGTGAATGTGCGGAGTGGAAAGGTGTTTATATGGCAGCAGGTGGAGACTGTTAGTGCAGGACAGAGACTGGATGGTAGCAGTTGTATGACAGGACGCAGAGAGACAACAGTGTATGTGGGCGGAAATAGAAATGTCACTTGTTTTCCAGGCAAGTTGTTACTCTTCAGCCCATGGGACTTTCACTTTGACTGCGTCATGTGCACATGCTCCAATATATTTTTTGTTTCTTTTGTTAGGCATCGCCCTAATTATTAAAAAAAAGTAACTTTCGGTTTTGGTTTTCGTGCCAAGTGCATGCTGACGTTTCGGTTCAGAATTTTCATTTGGGTGCACCCCTAGGTATAACAACAAAGTAATGACCAAAACAATGACAAAATGTGTAATAAAATGTAATGTCAGATATAAACCAAATGCACCATAAGAGGGGGGATAACAGTTCTCATTTACATAAAAGGGCTCCTAACACAATGTGTTAAAAACCACGATTAAATCAATTGCGCGTCCTGTCCTCACCCAGGGAGCGTAGGGTCCGGTAATTGTCCATCATCACCTCCTTGTACAGCTCCTTTTGCCATTCCTCTAAACACTTCCACTCCTCCTCAGAGAAGTACACCGCCACATCCTCGAACGTCATCAGCGGATCCTGGAACACAGAGAAGCCCAGTTCACGTCTCAGCCCCCTGATCAGATTCTAGGGTTCCTGTGCCCCTTCATACTGCCTGCTGGGCTGGATTTCTAATTAAGAAGAGGCTACTGACTAGGGGCACCTAATTTTGAAAAGCACACCCACTGCATGAGACACGCCCACTGTATAGACCAATGGGTGAGGCTAATGCACTTCAAATTTCCTTGTATCATACACATGGCTGCCAGTTTATATGTTGTAAACTTCAGTTTATATACCAATGTAATATACTGGTTATACACCACTTTTTATACCAATGTAATGTCCAGTTTTATATATATACATATATATATATATATATATAACATACACATACAAGTATACTCAGCCTCCATAGACCAAGGAGACAGCACTGAGGATACATCTCTTAGGATAAAATGGCTTTATTCAATCCATGCCAAACGTTTTCAGTCTGCAATCAGACTTTCATCAGGTCTGACTGCAGACCAAAAAAGTTTGGCATTGATTGAATAAAGCCATTTTATCCTAAGAGATGTATCCTCAGTGCTGTTTCCTTGGTCTATGGAACCCCTGAGGCTGAGTATACTTGTGTGTTCATTTATTCTATGGGACGTGCACCAACTATTATCATGTTGTAAAGATATGAGTGCCACTGTGTATTACTTTGTATATATATATATATAATATATAAAAGAAGACTTTGTGCCTGCCAAAACACACCCAGGGGAGGCATAAAGCAGGAGTTACTACTCCTATTGGGTGATTCAGTCATGCAGGGAGTTGGCCCGCCCCCACTATGCAGCCCGCCCACCACTATCAAAGTCAGAAAAAAACAATATGGCCGCCACTTGCTCCTACACCACAGACAAACACACATGCCCCACTCACACACACAGACCACACACACACACACATGCCCCACTCACACAGCACCACACAAACACACACACATGCCCCACTCACACAGCACCAAACAGACATGCCCCCACTCACACACACAGCACCACATACACACACAAAGCCAGAAATACATATGGCTGACACACACACACAGTCACTCACCCTGACTCCCAGAGGCCTCAGCAGGACCTGTACTGCAGCACCAGAGGAACAAAATTGCACTCAAAGGGTTAAGGTAGGTCCTCATTGCTCAATTATTTCTTCACTGTCATCATTTGCCATGCAAGACACAGGACAGACAGCCATCAGATTCACACTTAACCCACTGACTGCCACAGGGTTGTGTATCAAGTTTTACCCCTCAGGGAGTGTGTTCAAACCCCTCACACTGTAAACTTGCATTTCCCTCCCACTTCTCCTCCTTCCCCAGCCTATTACTAACACTTTTCCATATTTATGTTAAGCCCTGCCCCCTACTCACGATTAAGCCCCGCCCCCTTTTAACCCAGATTGCCCCATTGCTCTCTCCACATCAGCACCACATGAGGGACTCCACAAGTAAAAGTTCACAGGTATTACACACTCATGCCCCACTCACACAGCACCAAACACCCATACACACACACAAAGCCAGAAAGAAAGATGGCTGACACACAGTCACTCACCTTGACTCCCAGTGGCCTCAGCAGGACCTGTAGTAAAGCCACTGAATGGTGCTGCATCACCAGGGGAACAAAATGGCACTCAAAGGGTTAAGGTAGGCCCTCATTGCTGAATTACTTCTTCACTGTCACCATTTGCCATGCAAGACACAGGACAGACAGCCATCAGATTCACACTTAACCCACTGACTGCCACAGGGTTCTGTATCAAGTTTTACCCCTCATGGAGTGTGTTCAAACCCCTCACACTGTAAACTTGCATTTCCCTCCCACTTCTCCTCCTTCCCCAGCCTATTACTAACACTTTTTCCACATTTATGTTAAGCCCCGCCCCCTACTCGCGATTAAGCCCCACCCACTTTTAACCCAGATTGCCCCATTTGTCTCTCCACATCAGCACCACATCAGTCCCCTCTAGGGACTTCACAAGTCAGTGTTCCCAGGTATGAACACACTTCCCACTGCTATTTAACTCTGACATGCCTCTCTATACCTTAACCCTTTGAGTGCCAGAGGGGTACACAACTCATGAGCACATGTGTTTCTGCTCATATATGTTGCGTGTCTGTGTGTGTACATCTCTGTTACATATGTGTGTCCATGTGTGCATCTCCAGTGTGTCTGTGTGTACATGTGTTTTGCATGTCTCTGCCGCTCACTGTGTGTATGTGCATACCTCCCAACATTTCACAGGGCCAAAGAGGGACACGTTACTTTTAGGTGATATTATTGGGGGTGTGGCTGGTGGGCGGGGCATTAGTAAGAATTTTTAGGTTATTTCATGACCTATTACTGGCTATTTATGTAACTGAATAAATGATTTAGTTCAAGACCAAAGTATTTAATTTGCACAGACTAATGTATAAACACATATACTGAAGTTTATTGCTTTATTGCTGTAGAGCAAAGTAATACACACCACACAGTCAGGGCTGGTGCAAGGATTTTTGCCACCCTAGGCAAAACCTAATTTTGCCGCCCATTTCGCTCCGCCCCTTGTGTCCCACCCCTTTATACCCTGCCTACTTATACCCAACCTCTTTTCATGATTGTCCTCTCTCGGCCCCCTGAGCCACTCTGCCCCTGTTCTGGAGATGCCTGTAAGAGATGCCCCCCACCAGCTCCAACTTGCCCCTTATCAGCTTCACTTTGGCCCACCAGTTCCACTTTGCCCCTATCAACTCCAACTTGCCCCCATCAGCTCCAACGTGCCCCCACCAGCTCCATTTTGCCCCCTCAGCTCCACTTTGCCCCCTCAGCTCCAACTTACCCCCATCAGCTCCACTTTGCCCCCCATCCTCTCCAACTTACCCCCATCAGCTCCACTTTGCCCCCCATCCGCTCCAACTTGCCCCCACCAGCTCCACTATGCCCTCTCAGCTCCAACTTTCCACTATCAGCTCCACTATGCCCCCAGCAGCTCCAACTTGCCCCACCAGCTCCACTTTGCCCTCCCTCAGCTCCACTTGCCCCCCCTCAGCTCCAACTTGCCCCCCCTCAGCTCCACTTTGACCCTCATCAGCTCCACTTTGACCCTCATCAGCTCCAACTTGCCCCCACCAGCTCCTCTATGCCCCCTCAGCTCCAGCTTTCCCCTAACAGCTCCAACTTGCCCCCATCGTCTCCACTTTGCCCCACATCTGCTCCAACTTGCCCCCTCAGCTCCACTATGCCCCCTCAGCTCCAACTTGCCCCCCATCACATACCTGTATCTACCGCGCAGTCTTCTCTTCAGTAATGCAGAGCGAGGCAGGAGATCATGACTCCCAGCACGCTCTGCATTACTAAAGATCCGACCAGATGAGGGAGCGCTGTAGCAACACAGGCCTGACTGTGTTGTGGTTCCTGGTGTGGTGTGTGGGCGCAGCTCTTCTCCGCTGCATGACCACGCCCCCAGTACGTGTGCGCCCTAGGCCGGCGCCTACCTCGCCTATATGTGGAGCCGGCCCTGCACACAGTCTGACCTCCTAAAAAGAGGGACAACAGGGTGGGAAAGAGGGACAGAGGGATTTGGCCCTCAAAGAGGGACTGTCCCTCCTAAAGAGGGACACTTGGGATGTATGGTATGTGTCTGCCTGTATGCTGCATATGTCTGTGTTTATCAGTGTGTCTGCATTTCACACACATGCGCCCAATGGTCATAACATGACGGGCAACGCCGTCCCATGTTGCTAGTATATATATATATATATATATATATATATATATATATATACACACACACACAACACACATTCTTAGTCAATTATATATTTGAGAAAACACTTATTCAACAAGTCTACATAACCATGCCAATCTCACGGGCTTCTATGGATCAAAACAAGCAAAGAAGAAAATAGAATTCAGCACTCACTAGTATTTAATACAAAACACAAAATAATCCAAAAGTTTATTAAATATCCACCGATCACATCGTATAATCAAGGATTAAAGAATAATCTAATCTCCGTATTTAATAAAAGCAAAATAAAACAAAAAAAAAATCCCCTTCCAAAGGAACGCTGAATACCACTAATTAAATCTCCCCAAAAACAAATAACGGTCAGTCGCATGCTGAGACATAAAATCGCCAAATATATGTTGATAACTATATGCAAAAACACAGATACGAGAAGAAAGTAAATGGAGAAACGACCCAAAATAACAGGACAGTTTATGGTAGATCCAACCTTGTGTCGAGGTCTTTGTCCCCTTCCAATAAACACGTCTTCTGTGATCCTCTGCCACTAAACCGCCTGACCACAGAGCAAGTATTCCTCCAAGTGTATACACTAAGGTCTGCCCATAAATAGGTGTCTCCCATATATAACTTATTTCTGTAAGTCACTGTCATGTCAGTGTGAATTATACCGCTTCATATTCCTTCAGAAAGCCCTTGAATAAGGGGTGAAATGCGCTGAAGAGGAGTCCAAACTGACACCTGAATGCTCATCCCGGTCTATTACGCTAACAAGATACTAATAGATCATATATGAAACTCTATACTTCACACTGACGTGACAGCGGCTTATTGGTGGAAGCTAAAAGTGGACAGAACATTGTTATGCACAGGCCTTAAAGGGATAGTTATACTTTAACTTTATTTTATTTTGTAGGCATTAAAAAAACATGAAGAATGATATGTCTTATCTCTCAGACCTTTATGGTTTATGAGATATTCACAAGCAAAGTTCCCCCTCCCGCCCCTTTTACCTAGTGTAAGCCATCTCTTCTCAGATGTGGAATCCAGTCCATAGACCAGACAGATAACAGAAGGGGACAATCTTCTTCCTATGAGAACAATGAAATTCCTGCCTCCCTTTTACCTAGTGTAAGCCATCTCTTCTCAGATGTGGAATCCAGTCCATAGACCAGACAGATAACAGCAGGGGACAATCTTCTTCCTATGAGAACAATGAAAGCCCTGCCCCCCTTGACAAGCTTTTCAGGTTTTTCCCTTATCTTAAAGGGATAGTAATACTTGAAAATATGTTTATTTTATATTGTAGTCCTTAAAAAAACATGAAAAATGATATAAGTCTTATCTCCCAAACCTTTATGGTTTGGGAGATATTCAGAAGTAAAGTTCCCCTGGAGTGACGTCATTGCTCCACCCTTCAGATTTGGAATCCGGTCTGGGACCGGCTGTGCCTCTCCAGAAGTGCTGAGATCACCATCTTTAAAAAGAATTTCTTAATTGGAAATGTCTACAAAGTGTGCTTTCAAGCCAGGCACACTTTGTAGATAGTTCCAGTTAAGTAGTTCTTTTCAAAGATCGTGATCTCCACACTGCTAAAGAGCTGCCTGTTGCTCTGTGGACTGAATCCCAAATCTGTCCACTAGATGGCAGACTTGGCTGAAACAGCCAGGAAAAGAGAATTTTAATATATTTTATAAGTGAATATCTTCCAAACCATAAAGGTTTGGGAGATAAGACTTATATCATTTTTCATGTTTTTTTAAGGGCTACAATATAAAATACAATTATTTTCAAGTATTACTATCCCTTTAATTGAAGATTGTCCCTCTCTGGAGTCTACCTGGGCACCTCCCTTCTGATCTGGCTGAGCAGTGTTACATCAGTAAAAGGGGCGGGAGGGGGATACTTTATCATTCAATTACTCTTGTACTACAGCTCTGACAGAATTGAAATAACAATTAGAGGAATGCAACACTGCTTTGGAATGGAATTTTTTGGTATTATTTAGGTTTTATTATGTATGGAGATTACTCTTTAAAGGGTTAACACATGGCTCCATTACGGTGCTAATGCCAACATCACTATTGTTCCTCTGATATTATTAATTTTCCCCTCTCGCCTCTTTACAGTATAGGAAGCCACCTCCCCTCAGATCTGAAGACAGATCACAACGAGGACAATCTTCCTTCATTCAGAATAAGGAAAACCATGTGGTCTGTGACAATGGGGTGTAGGTTTTCCCTTATACTGAATGAAGATTGTCCCTCATCGCAATCCTCCTTCAGTTCCGATACAAAGAGACTGACGTCAGCAGAGGGAGCGAGAGGGGGACAATTTATGACATAATATCAGAGGAAATATAGCGATGTCTGCATTAGAGCCATAACGGAGAGCTAGTACACTTTATAAGGAGGGATCCTAGTGGAAATGTTAAGGAAACATTACGACGTGATCGGTGGATATATCATTTTGTCATAATACATTTTTGGGAATATTTTATCTACTTCAGAACATTGCATTCAGTATGTTTTGTATTTAATACTACAGAGTGCTAAATTGTATTTTCTGTTTTCTTATCACTTTTGCACTTATATACCAATGTAAAGTCCAGTTTTTTTACCACTATATATCACCACTTTATATACCAATGTAAAGTCCAGTTTATATACCACTATATATCACCACTTTATATATCACTATATATCAATGTAAAGTCCAGTTTATATACTACTATATATCACCACTTTATATACCACTATATATCAATGTAAAGTCCAGTTTATATACCACTATATATACCAATGTAAAGTCCAGTTTATATACCACTATATATCACCACTTTATATACCACTACATATCAATGTAATGTCCAGTTTATATACTCATGTAATGCCCAGTTTATGTACCATTTTATATACTGCTGTAATGTTCAGTTTGTATACTATTATGTCCAGTTTAAATAACAGTATATATGCTGTTGTAATGTCCAGTGTATATGCTGCTGTAATGTCTAGTTTATATATCAGTGTATACACTACTGTAATGTCCAGTTTATATACCAGTGTATATACCACTGTAATGTCCAGTTTATATCACAGTGTATACACTGCTGTAATGTCCAGTTTATATCCCAGTATATACAATACTGTAATGTCCAGTTTATAAATCAGTGTATAAACTGCTGTAATGTCCCGTTCATAAATCAGTGTATATACCACTGTAATGTCCAGTTAATAAATCAGTTTATACACTACTGTAATGTCCAGTTTACATACCAGTGTATATACCACTGTAATGTCCAGTTTATATCACAGTGTATACACTGCTGTAATGTCCAGTTTATATACCAGTGTATACACTACTGTAATGTCCAGTTTATATACCAGTGTATACACTACTGTAATTTCCAGTTTATATACCAGTGTATACACTATTGTAATGTCCAGTTTATATACCAGTGTATACACTACTGTAATTTCCAGTTTATATACCAGTGTATACACTACTGTAATGTCCAGTTTATATACCAGTGTATACACTATTGTAATGTCCAGTTTATATACCAGTGTATACACTACTGTAATGTCCAGTTTATATACCAGTGTATAAACTACTGTAATTTCCAGTTTATATACCAGTGTATACACTATTGTAATGTCCAGTTTATATACCAGTGTATACACTATTGTAATTTCCAGTTTATATACCAGTGTATACACTATTGTAATTTCCAGTTTATATACCAGTGTATACACTATTGTAATTTCCAGTTTATATAGCAGTGTATACACTGCTGTAATGTCCAGTTTATATACCAGTGTATACACTGCTGTAATGTCCAGTTTATATACCAGTGTATACACTGCTGTAATGTCCAGTTTATATCCCAGTGTATACGCTGCTGCAATGTCCAGTTTATATCCCAGTGTATACGCTGCTGTAATGTCCAGTTTATATCCCAGTGTAATGTTCAGTTTATTTCCCAATGTATACACTACTGTAATGTCCAGTTTATATACCAGCGTATACACAGCTGTAATGTCCAGTTTATATACCAATGTATATACCACTGTAATGTCCAGTTTATATACCAGTGTATATACTGCTGTAATGTCCAGTTTATATACTACTGTAATGTCCAGTTTATATCCCAGTGTTTATACTAATGTAATGTTCGGTTTATATACCAGTGTATACACTGCTGTAATGTCCAGTTTATAGATCAGTGTATACACTGCTGTAATGTCCAGTTTATATACCAGTGTATACACTACTGTAATGTCCAGTTTATAGTAACATAGCAAATTAGGTTGAAGACACAAGTCCATCAAGTTTAACCTTCGCCTCATACCCAAGTATCATGAGAATTGTATAGCTTTCCTGCTGCCAAATAATTTAGTCTTTATCAGACCTTCCTGTTCTTCCTACTAATGTACAGTATAACCCTGTATCTAATCTTCTCTTAAAGGGGAACTACCACCCCGCAATAAGTTCACATTATTCAATTCTTCATCTGGCACCTAGCTGCTTAGTAGCGCTAGTCGCCAGAAATATTACCGTCCGGCTCCAAAAGGGACTGACAGCGCAGGCGCACGGATGTGACTATGACGAGATGTGCGTGCTTCCTGCTACTGTGAGCCCCCGAAAAAGTGGAATATCTTGTAAACCAGGTAATATTTCTGGCGACTAGCGCTACTAAGCAGCTAGTCGCCAGATGAAGAATTGAATAATGTGAACTTATTGTGGGGTGGTAGTTCCCCTTTAAATGTATCCATTGTATCTGCCATTACCACCTCCTTGGGCAAGGAATTGACCGTGTATTGACCTTTCATATACCTGTACTCTTAGTCGTCTTTTCTCTAGAGTAAATAAAAATAGTTGTTCCTCATACATCAAGTCCTTCATTCCCTTAATTAATTTTGTTGCTCTCCGCTGTACCCTCTCTAGATCTAGTATATCCTTTTTCAGAACCGGTGCCCAAAACTGCACTGCATACTCAAGGTGAGGTCTTACCAATGATTTGTATAATGGCAAAATAATGTTATCCACTCTTGCTTCAATACCTCTTTTTATGCAAGACAGGATTTTGTTTGCTTTTGCTACTGCTGTTTTACACTTCCCCACATTAAACTTCATATTCCATTTGTTTTCTCAATCTGTCATTTTATTTAAACCCTCTGTAGAGAGCAAATATCCTGTTCTGAATTAATTACCCTGTATAATTTAGTATCATCTGCAAATATTGATATTTTGCTTTCTATATCTATTTCCAGGTCATTTATAAACATGTTAAAAAGCAGCGGACCTAATACTGAACCCTGAGTTACTCCACTCTCCACTTTAACTGTATTGGAGAATTGTTCATTTACAACCACACACTGTTTCCTATCCTTCAGCCAGTTTTGTATCCAATTGCAAAGGTCATCTCCTAGCCCCAACAATGTAAGAAGGAGGTGCTAGACTTGGAAACAATTATATATACACTATATCAGATCACTCCAATCTTCACTGTCCAATAGTGGTGGGACTGAAAAATAGAAGAATAGCACTCTGGGTAGTCTAAATAAACATATTTATTCTAATATAAATAAAAAATATATATAAATATACCATACATATAATATAGTATAAATCGTTCAGGTACCAATTAGTGACGTCACTTAAAGAACGATAAAATACAATAAATAAGATGAAAACATAAAATGGAAACAGTGTACTAAGTATAAGTAAGACAAGATAAGTATACTAGCCCAGATAGGGATAAGTCTGTAGTAATAATCCGGTAATACGCAAGCCACTAAATGGCTATAGAATAGTTTGTGAAGCGTACAGTAATGCGGCAGTCCAATATAAGAATATAGTCTCTGAAATCTTGGATGATATAACAGGCAGGTGTAACAATAGAATGAGCTTACTCTCCCGTCCTTTGGAGCCATAGTAACATAGTTGGTGAGGCTAAAAAAAGACGTGTCCATCAAGTCCAGCCCATGCCAAAAACACCCCTGTTGATCCAGAGGAAGGCAAAAAAAATCCCTCTGGAGCCATTTTCAATTTAGCCCCAAACAGAAGAAAAACAAACATTCCTTCCTGACTCCAATTGGCAGTCAGATAGTTCCCCAGATCATCATCCTATCTGATTTGAAGCCATCTGTCATAATTGTCAATATTGTTCTGTGCTAGATAGACATCCATTGCTTTTTTGAAAGCAGCTGCATTATCAGCAAGCACAACATCCCGAGGCAAAGAATTCCATAGCCTTACCGCCCTTACTGTAAAAAACTCCCTGCCATTGTTTTAGTCAAAAGCGCCTTTACTCTAGTCTTAACGGATGAACTCTTGTTCTTAGCTCGGCTCTTTGTATAAATAACTCATTGGATAGTTCTTTGTATTGACCTTGTATATACATGTAAATGGTAATCATATCACCCCTTAGACGTCACTTCTCTAATGTAAACAAACCCAGTTTGGCTAGTCTCTCTTTATAACTCAGATCCTCCAATCCCTTTATCAGTTTTGTTGCACGTCTCTGCACCTTTTCCAGTTCAACAATGTATTTTTTTAAGAACTTGTCCCAATACTGTACTCCATATTCTAGATGAGGCCTAACCAAGGATTTATACAGAGGTAGGATAATATTCCCATCCCGTGCATCTACACCTCTTTTTATGCAGGCTAGTACTCTATTTGCTCTTGCAGCAGCTGAGTGACACTGCACACTGCTGTGAAGTCTATCGTCTATCAGTACACCTAAATCTTTCTCTAATGAGGATTTCCCAAGTTGTTTCCCATTTAGAGTATATGTAGAGTGTATGTTTCTACAGCCCAAATGCATAACCTTACATTTATCTACATTAAATGACATCTGCCACTTTTCTGCCTATTCACTTAGTTTATCTAAATCCTTCTGTAGGGAAAAATCATCCAGCCCTGTATGTATTTCCTTACATAGCTTAGTGTTATATATGGACTACTGTGTGTACAATCTATACACTAATATACATTATATCCAGCTCTGTATGTATTTCCTTACATAACTTAGTGTTATATATGGACTCCTGTGTGTACAATCTATACACTAATATACATTACATCCAGCTCTGTATGTATTTCCATACACAGCTTAGTGTCATCAGCAAAGACTGAGACGCTACTTTCAATTCCCACTTCTAGATCTATATATATAAAAGAAGACTTTGTGCCTGCCAAAACACACCCAGGGGAGGCATAAAGCAGGAGTTACTACTCCTATTGGGTGATTCAATCATGCAGGGAGTTGGCCCGCCCCCACTATGCAGCCCGCCCACCACTATCAAAGTCAGAAAAAAACAATATGGCCGCCACTTGCTCCTACACCACAGACAAACACACACATGCCCCACTCACACAGCACCACACAAACACACACATTCCACACACACACATGCCCCACTCACACAGCACCAAACACACATGCCCCCACTCACACACACAGCACCACATACACACACAAAGCCAGAAATAAATATGGCTGACACACACACACACACACTCACTCTGACTCCCAGTGGCCTCAGCAGGACCTGTAGTGCAGCAGCAGGGGAACAAAATGGCACTCAAAGGGTTAAGGTAGGCCCTCATTGCTCAATTATTTCTTCACTGTCATCATTTCCCATGCAAGACACAGGACAGACAGCAATCAGGTACACACTTAACCCACTGACTGCCACAGGGTTCTGTATCAACTTTTACCCCTCAGGGAGTGTGTTCAAACCCCTCACACTGTAAACTTGCATTTCCCTCCCACTTCTGCTCCTCCCCCAGCCTATTACTAACACTTTTCCATATTTTTGTTAAGCCCCGCCCCCACTCACGATTAAGCCCCTCCCCCTTTAACCCAAATTGCCCCATTGCTCTCTCCACATCAGCACCACATGAGGGACTCCACAAGTTAACGTTCCCAGATGTTACACACACATGCCCCACTCACACTGCACCAAACACCCATACACACACACACAAAGCCAGAAAGAAATATGGCTGACACACAGTCACTCACCCTGACTCCCAGTGGCCTCAGCAGGGCCTGTACTACAGCCACTGAGGAACAAAATGGCACTCAAAGGGTTAAGGTAGGTCCTCATTGCACAATTATTTCTTCACTGTCATCATTTGCCATGCAAGACACAGGACAGACAGCCATCAGATTCACACTTAACCCACTGACTGCCACAGGGTTCTGTATCAAGTTTTACCCCTCAGGGAGTGTGTTCAAACCCCTCACACTGTAAACTTGCATTTCCCTCCCACTTCTCCTCCTTCCCCAGCCTATTACTAACACTTTTCCATATTTATGTTAAGCCCCGCCCCCACTCACAATTAAGCCCCGCCCACTTTTAACCCAGATTTCCCCATTTGTCTCTCCACATCAGCACCACATCAGTCCCGTCTAGTGACTACACAAGTCAATGTTCACAGGTATGAATACACTTCCCACTGCTATTTAACTCTCACATGCCTCTCTATACCTTAACCATTTGAGTGCCAGAGGGGTGCACAACTCTTGAGCGCATGTGTTTCTGCTCATATATGTTGCGTGTGTGTTTGTGTACATCTCTGTTACATATGTGTGTCCATGTGTGCATCTCCTGTGTGTCTGTGTGTACATGTCTTTTGCATGTTTCTGCCGCTCACTGTGTGTATGTGCATACCTCCCAACATTTCACATGGCCAAAGAGGGACACGTTAGTTTTACGTGATATTGTTGGGGGCGTGGCTGGTGGCCGAGGCATTAGTAAGAATTTTTTGGTTATTTCATGACCTATTACTGGTTATTTATGTAACTGAATAAACGATTTCGTGCAAGACCAAAGTATTTTATTTGCACAGACTAATGTATAAACACATATACTGAAGTTTATTGCTTTATTGCTGTAGAGCAAAGTAATACACACCACACAGTCAGGGCTGGTGCAAGGATTTTTGCCACCCTAGGCAAAACCTAATTTTGCTGCCCATTTCGCTCCGCCCCTTGTGTCCCACCCCTTTATACCCTGCCTACTTATACTCAACCTCTTTTCATGATTGTCCTCTCTCTGCCCCCTGAGTCAGTCTGCCCCTGGTCTGGAGATGCCTGTAAGAGATGCCCCCCACCAGCTCCAACTTGCCCCTTATCAGCTTCACTTTGGACCACCAGCTCCACTTTGCCCCTATCAGCTCCACTTTGTCTCCCATCAACTCCAACTTGCCGCCTCAGCTCCAACTTGCCCCCCATCAGCTCCACTATGCCCTCCATCACCTCCAACTTGCCACCATCAGCTCCACCTTGCCCCCCATCAGCTCCACCTTGCCCCCCATCAGCTCCAACCTGCCCCCATCAGCTCCACTTTGCCCCCCATCTGCTCTAACGTGCCCCCACCAGCTCCATTTTGCCCCTTCAGCTCCAACTTGCCCCCTCAGCTCCACTTTGACCCCCATCCTCTCCAACTTACCCCCATCAGCTCCACCTTGCCCCCCATCCGCTCCAACTTGCCCCCACCAGCTCCACTATGCCCCCAACAGCTCCAACTTGCCACCATCAGCTCCACCTTGCCCCCCATCCGCTCCAACTTGCCCCCATCAGCTTCACTTTGCCCCCCATCTGCTCTAACGTGCCCCCACCAGCTTCACTTTGCCCCCTCTTCAGCTTCACTTTGCCCCCTCAGCTCCAACTTGCCCCCTCAGCTCCAACTTGCCTCCATTAGCTCCACTTTGACCCCCATCCTCTCCAACTTACCCCCATCAGCTCCACCTTGCCCCCCATCCGTTCCAACTTGCCCCCACCAGCTCCACTATGCCCTCTCAGCTCCAACTTTCCCCTATCAGCTCCACTATGCCCCCCAGCAGCTCCAACTTGCCACCATCCGCTCCAACTTGCCCCACCAGCTCCACTTTGCCCCCCCTCAGCTCCACTTTGCCCCCCCTCAGCTCCAACTTGCCCCCCCTCAGCTCCACTTTGACCCTCATCCGCTCCAACTTGCCCCCACCAGCTCCAACTTGCCCCCATCATCTCCACTTTGCCCCACATCCGCTCCAACTTACCCCCTCAGCTCCACTATGCCCCCTCAGCTCCAACTTGCCCCCCATCACATACCTGTAGCTCCCGCGCAGTCTTCTCTTCAGTAATGCAGAGCGCGGCATGAATCTCAGCGCGATCTGCATTACTAAAGATCCGACCCAATAAGGGAGCGCTGTAGCAACACAGACCTGACTGTGTTGTGGTTCCCGGCGTGGTGTGTGCGGGCGCAGCTCTTCTCCGCTGCATGCCCGTGCCCCCAGTACGTGTGCACCCTAGGCTGGTGCCTACCTCGCCTATAGGTGGAGCCGGCCCTGCACACAGTCTGACCTCCTAAAAAGAGGGACAACAGGGTGGGAAAGAGGGACAGAGGGATTTGGCCCTCAAAGAGGGACTGTCCCTCCTAAAGAGGGACACTTGGGATGTATGGTATGTGTCTGCCTGTGTGTTGCATATGTCTATGTTTATCAGTGTGTCTGCATTTCACACACGTGCGCCCAATGGTCATAACATGATGGGCAACGCCGTCCCACATTGCTAGTCATTAATAAACAAAGTACAAATCATTGGGCCCAGGACTGAACCCTGTGGCACCCCACTTATAACTTTATACCAACCTGAAAAGGTTCCATTTACACCAACTCTCTGTCATAAATCATTTAAAGGGGAACATTCACATCTGTCAAACTAGCGTAGGTGATTTTTTTTTAATCTTACTGACCTAGGACTAGTTATGCAGCGTTAAAATCCGGTACTTCTGCAATGTGAGACACTCCTCCTTAGGACTTACAACCACCCTCCCAGCTGCCCTAGGGAGCGAGTTCACGCTTCCCTTCGTAGCTGTCTGTCTGTGGTGTAGCTTTACAGCAAGCTCTGTTTACCATGCTACTGAGGTTGCAAGATGTCAAGTCACCAAATTTCTGCAGACCTGACACAAACACACAGAGACAACGGTAAGGAGGAGTCATGCAAATCTCATCTATATTGCCTGCCCCATTTCTGCAATCATGGGGGCATGATTACAACAGAAGTGGACCCTGGCCACTCCTGTCAAAATCTCTGCAAGGAGATGCAGGATTTACAATTCCCCCTTCTGCCTCTATACAGAAGATATCTTCAGCCCATCCTGTATATGTCCATAGAGGATATCATGGAAGGTGTTGAGCACTGTGCATGTTCCTACTTTGTCCTGTGATGATCAGTGGTGAGGAGCAATGTCTTCACCTCTTCTGGACTCTGAAAGATTAAGACTACCATAAAGAGTGGGTGGTCCTGCTGGTTACCATCATGTTTGCCTCCCAGAAAAGATATCAAGTACTGACGAACATGTTATCTCTTCAATCAAAAGCTCAGTGTGTTACTGCACCCTCAGTACAATCTGTTCAGCCCTAAGGGGCACAGGTTCTAGTCCCGGAAAGGTCAGCACGGCCTTTCATCCTCCTGATATAGACAAAATGACCACCAGGTGATAAAGAGACAGTCTCTGTGTATCCTTCCTTACTCCGCTTTCACATCATTTTCTGGGCATAATAAGGTAAATATGTCCCTGGTACTGTGGCCATACAATAAAAAGGACAGCTCTCTGCTCCAACTCTTATCCCATGATGACCAGATTATTGCCAATAACTAGATTCCTGCCAATCACCAAATCCCTGCCAGTAACCATATCTACCAATTCCCAGATCCCTGCCAGTCATCAGATCTACCAATCCCCAGATGCCTGCCAGTCATCAGATCTACCAATCCGCAGATGCCTGCCAGTCATCAGATCTACCAATCCCGGATCCCTGCCAATCACCAGATCTATCAATCCCCAGATCCCTGCCAGTCATCAGATCTACCAATCCCCAGATCCCTGCCAGTCATCAGATCTACCAATCCCCAGATCCCTGCCAGTCATCAGATCTACCAATCCCCAGATCCCTGCCAGTCACCAAATCTACCAATCCCCAGATCTCTGACAGTCACCAGATCTACCAATCCCCAGATCCCTGCCAGTCACCAGATCTACCAATCCCCAGATCCCTGCCAGTCACCAAATCTACCAATCCCGGATCCCTGCCAGTCACCAAATCTACCAATCCCCAGATCCCTGCCAGTCACCAGATCTACCAATCCCCAGATCCCTGCCAGTCACCAGATCTACCAATCCCCGGATCCCTGCCAGTCACCAGATCTACCAATCCCCAGATCCCTGCCAGTCACCAGATCTACCAATCCCCAGATCCCTGCCAGTCACCAGATCTACCAATCCCCAGATCCCTGCCAGTCACCAGATCTACCAATCCCCAGGTCCCTTCCAGTCACTAGATCTACCAATGAAAAGTTCCCTGACAGTCACCATATCAAACAATCACCAGGCCTACCAAGCACCAGATCCCTGCCAGCCACCAGATCCACCAATCACCAAGACCCTGCCAATCACCAGGCCTACCATTGACCAGATCCCTGCCAATGACCAGGTCTACCAATCACCAGAGCCACGCCAGTCACCAGAACTACCAATTACGAGAAAGACTCTTCCTGGTGAAGTAACACCTTCTGATAATAATGGCTTCCCTAGGAACTTCCCCTTGTGCCTCTATACAGAAGATATCTTCAGCCCATCCTGTATATGTCCATGGAGGAGACTATGGTAGGCGCTGAGCACTATATATGTTCCTTCTTTGTCCCGTAATGATCAGTGGTGAGGAGCAATGTCTTCATCTCTTCTGGACTCTGAAGGATTAAGACTGCCATAAACAGTAGTCACCAGATCCCTGCCAGCCTCAATATCTAACATTCACCATATTCCTGCCAATCACCAGGTCACTGCCAGTCACCAGAACTATCACCAAATTCCTACCAGTTACCAGATCTCCCAGTCACCAAATGCCTACCAATTACCAGATCCCTGTCAGTTGACAGATCCCTGCCAGATTTATCAATGGATATCTTCCAGTCACCAGATCTACCAAACACCAGATATCTGCAAGTCACCTGATTCATGCCAGTCACCAGATCTAGCAAACACTAGATTCCTGCCAGTCACCAGATGTAGCCAGATCACCAGGTCCTCGCCAGTCACATTAATGGAAGAAAGACACCAATTCACCCTCATTACACCTTCATCCTCCAGACAACTAAGAGAGACGCCTGCATGGATATGAGTGTGTGCCTATATCAGACTGGCATAATCATACTTCAGCTGCCTGGTATTCCACACTTACATTTAGCCCTTAGAGATACCATCTTTCCCTGGTACAATGCTGCTCCCAACACATACCCATCCAGTCAAACCTACCAGCGCTGCTCTCCTCCAGACACATGAAAATGTAGTTCCGATCCCCTTACCTAGTGATGCACTTCCTACATCACCACCAGCAGCAGCGTTCTATAGTGCCAGTCAGTGCCGGAAGCTTAATCCTTTGTCCAGTTACGCCCACCCCTTACCCCAGAAGCCATGTTGTAGTGCCAGTCAATGCCCACTGGTCCCCTTCTCTAACCCCAGAAGCCATGTTGTAAAGTGCCAGTCACTGATACCCTCCTCCTACCATAGTAGCCATGTAGTGCATCAGTGCACAGCAATACCCTCCTCTTAACCCAGTAGATATGTTCTAGTGCCAGCTGTTGCCCAGTGATACCCTACGTATCCCAGTAGCCATGTTGTAGTGCCAGTCAGTGCACAGCGATACCCTCCTCTTAACCCAGTAGAAATGTTCTAGTGACAGTTGTTGCCCAGTGATACCCTACTTACCCCAGTAGTCATATTGTAGTGCCAGTCAGTGCACAGCGATACCCTCCTCTTAACCCAGTAGAAATGTTCTAGTGCCAGTCGTTGCCCAGTGATCAGTGCACAGCGATACCCTCCTCTTAACCCAGTAGAAATGTTCTAGTGCCAGTCGTTGCCCAGTGATCAGTGCACAGCGATACCCTCCTCTTAACCCAGTAGAAATGTTCTAGTGCCAGTCGTTGCCCAGTGATACCCTACTTACCCCAGTAGAAAAATTGTAGTGCCAGTCAGTGCCCAGTGATGCCCTACTCTTACCCCAGCAAAAATGTTGTAGCGCCAATCAGTGCCCAGCAGTACCCTTCTCTTACCCCAGTAACCATGCTGCACTGTCAGTAAGTGCCCAGTGGTTCCCTCCCCTTACCCCAGTAGCCATGTTGTACAGTGCCAGTCGGTGCCCAGTGATACCATCCCTTTACCCCAGTTGCCATGTTGTACAGTGCCAGTCAGCGCCCAGTGGTTGCCTCCCCTTACCCCAGTAGCCATGTTGTACAGTGCCAGCCAATGCCCAGTGATACCCTCCCCTTACCTCAGTAGCCAAATTCTGCATTGCCAGTCATTGCTCAGTGGTACCCTCCTCTTGCCCCAGTAGCCATGTTGTACTGTGCCAGTCAGTTCCCAGTAGTACCCTCCTCTTGCCCCAGTAGCCATGTTGTACTGTGCCAGCCAATGCCCAGTGATACCCTCCCCTTACCCCACTAGTCATGTTGCAGTACCAATCAGTGCCCAGTGGTACCCTCCTCTTGCCCCAGTAACAATGTTATTCAGTGCCAGTCAGTGCCCAGTGGTACCCTCTTCTAGCCCCAGTAACAATGTTATTCAGTGCCAGTCAGTGCCCAGTGGTACCCTCCTCTTGCCCCAGTAACAATGTTGTTCAGTGCCAGTCACTGCCCAATTGTACCCTCCCCTTACCCCAGTAGCCATGTTGTACAATGCCAGTCCCCCCCAGTGATTCTCCTCTTACCCCACAAGTCAAGTTGCAGTGGCAGTCATTGCCCAATGGTACCCTCCCCTTACCCCAGTAGCCATGTTGCAGTGCCAATCAGTGGCCAGCAGGTCCAGGCGGCCAAACAACTGACAGATCAGTGCAGAAGTATAATTAGATCGGCGGACGAGAGGCGGAAAGGACCCGCACTGCATTCTGGTACTTGTAGTTCCTGGGTGCTAGGAGTCGCTCTGATTCCAGTCACTGCGCTTACATCGGAACTACAACTCCCAACATCCACCGCGGTGTCCGCGCCGGAGATCTCCGCCGGCTGCAGAATGTGACTCTCCGGTGCCGCTCCGCAAAGTGTGATGGGTACAAGTCATAATAATAATAATAATAATACAGATTTATATAATAATAATACAGATATAATAATAATATAAGTGTGATGGGTACAAGTCATAATAATAATAATTATACCGATATAATAATAATATAAGTGTGATGGGTACAATTCATAATAATAATAATACAGATTTATATAATAAGAATACAGATATAATAATAATACAGATATAATAATAATATAAGTGTGATGGGTACAAGTCATAATAATAATAATAATAATACAGATATAATAATATAAGTGTGATGTGTACAAGTCATAATAATAATAATACAGATTTATATAATAAGAATACAGATATAATAATAATACAGATATAGTAATAATATAAGTGTGATGGGTACAAGTCATAATAATAATAATACAGATTTATATAATAAGAATACAGATATAATAATAATACAGATATAGTAATAATATAAGTGTGATGGGTACAAGTCATAATAATAATAATACAGATTTATATAATAAGAATACAGATATAATAATAATACAGATATAATAATAATATAAGTGTGATGTGTACAAGTCATAATAATAATAATACAGATTTATATAATAATAATATAAGTGTGATGTGTACAAGTCATAATAATAATAATACAGATATAATAATAATATAAGTGTGATGTGTACAAGTCATAATAATAATAATAATAATACAGATATAATAATAATATAAGTGTGATGTGTACAAGTCATAATAATAATACAGATATAATAATAATATAAGTGTGATGTGTACAAGTCATAATAATAATAATACAGATATAATAATAATATAAGTGTGATGTGTACAAGTCATAATAATAATAATAATAATACAGATATAATAATAATATAAGTGTGATGTGTACAAGTCATAATAATAATACAGATATAATAATAATATAAGTGTGATGTGTACAAGTCATAATTATAATAATAATAATACAGATATAATAATAATATAAGTGTGATGTGTACAAGTCATAATAATAATACAGATATTATAATAATAATAATAATATAAGTGTGATGTGTACAAGTCATAATAATAATAATAATTATAATAATACAGATATAATAATAATATAAGTGTGATGTGTACAAGTCATAATAATAATAATACAGATTTATATAATAATAATATAAGTGTAATGTGGACAAGTCATAATAATAATAATAATACAGATATAATAATAATAATATAAGTGTAATGTGGACAAGTCATAATAATAATAATACAGATATAATAATAATAATATAAGTGTGATGTGTACAAGTCATAATAATAATAATAATACAGATATAATAATAATAATATAAGTGTAATGTGGACAAGTCATAATAATAATAATACAGATATAATAATAATAATATAAGTGTAATGTGGACAAGTCATAATAATAATAATAATACAGATATAATAATAATAATATAAGTGTGATGTGTACAAGTCATAATAATAATAATACAGATATAATAATAATAGTACAGGTTTATATAATAATAATAATATAAGTGTAATGTGGATAAGTCATAATAATAATACAGATATAATAACAATAATAATATAATGTGCACAGTCATAATAATAATAATACAGATAAAATATTAATAATATAATGTGCACAGTAATAATAATAATAATACAGATATGATACTAATAATAATATATCTGATGTACACAAGTCATAATAACAATAATAATAAAGATATTATATATTAATAATATAAGTGTAATGTGCACAAGTCATAATAATAATAATACAGATATTATAATAATGTGTGATATGAACATCATAATAATACAGATATAATAATTATACAAATATAATAATAATAATAGTACAGATTTATATAATAATAATGTAAGTATAATGTGCACATCATAATAATAATATTATAATAATATGTGCACAAGTCATAATAAAACAGATACAGTAATAATAATACAGATAAATAATACAGATATAGTAATAATAATACAGATATAATAATAATAAGATAAATATAATGTGCACAAGTCATAATACATGTATAATAATAATAACACAAATGTAAGTATAATGTGCAAAAGTCATAATAATATAGATATAATAATAATAATAACACAAATATGAGTATAATGTGCCTATCATAATAGCACAGATATAACTATAATAGTAATATTATCAAAAATATAAGTGTAATGCACATGTCACAATAATACAGATATAAGCATAATAATACTAACATTAATAATATGTATTGTAATAACACAAATATACATATAATGTGCACGTCATAATTGTAACGGGCCATAGGCCGTTACTGGGACTGTGGACTGGTGGGACTATCAGTTTATCCAACCCTGTGTCGTATAGGGCATTTTTTCGACCAGTAGGCGAAACCCTGGACTGAGTCTGTACGGTTGTTCAACTGTCATAAACCAGCCTTAAGACACATATTGCCGATTCTCGGTCGAGGAACCCCGGGACGGAGGGAACGCTCAACACGGTGTCGCACGACCTCAACATCCATCAACGGGATTGGGCGAACAGGAACTATGCAACCTACAGATTGGTCGAACAAAAAGGCGGGATATTTCGAACTACTAGTAACGGTTTCTTGGGCTACTGTCTTTGTTCGACTAATGTGTATTGGGACTCTTTGTGAACTGTGCCCCCCACTGTGTAGTAACTCTATCAAGTCTGGCCACTCTGTGTCTCATGCTCCACCCTAGTCAGAGTGAGTTCTGGAAATAGACCAGTCGGGTTACACCTGGTCTGGTCGCTCCCTAGGTTAACTCCAGCCCTTAGTGTATTTGGCCCCTCCCAGGTCATTGTTCATTGTGTAAAATATGTATAAAAGGCCGTGTGTTCTGGCTAATAAAGTGTGTTTGTGTGGAGTAAGCAGTCTCCGTGTCTACTTCTTGCCTGGATGGTCTAAAGAGTCCACTCTGACTCCCATTCTCCAAGGGCATTCAAGCTGATTCACTCTTAGCCTCCAGAAGTACTCAACGTCAACCCACTCCTTCCTCGACCTTCGCTCAGCGCTGCTCGAGTCGATTTCCATTCTTCGACGCCTGACCAATAAGACCCACTCGACTTGGTGTCGAGACTCGGAGGTGACCACCGCTGAGTTAGTCGACTCAGCTGTTTCCCTGTTCGGCCGAGGCGTTCGACACTTCAGTTTCACGGTTCGACGGAGGCGTCAACGATTTCCAGGCGACCTCTGCAGAAAGCACCCGGTGACAACGGACCAGGACCTCCCAGTGTCTTGTGTTCCCGTTATAATAATAACACAGATAGATGTGTAATAATACAAATATTAATAATAGTATGTTTTGTAATAACACAAATGTATTTGTAAAGTGCACAAGTCATAATAACACAGGTGTAACTATAATAACAATAACACAAATCTAAGTATAACACAGATATAAGTATAATGCACATATAATAATAATACAGATATAGGTATAATTCTAATAATACTAATGTGCATCCTAACAGTACAAATGTAAGTATATTACACATGTCATACTAATACAAATATAAGAATATTATATTACTATTAATCATACTAATATGTATCCTAATATTACACACACAATATATAGAGGTGAAACGAACGAGTATTCCAGTATGTAGTGATACCTAATTCCTTTTTATTGGACTAACATTACGTTTAATGGAGACAAACTTTTGAGAGATATTCTCCCTTTATCAAGTCTAAAGAATACACCGCTGGACTAACACGGAGAACCCAAGTTTTATATTAATTTGTAAAGTAAGAATGCTTTAAAAAATAGACATGTTAATAGTTTATTTTTATCAATTAATAAAATGCATAGTGAGTGAACAGTAGAAAAATCTAAATCAAATCAATTATTTGGTGTGACCACCCTTTGCCTTCAAAACAGCATCAGTTCCTCTAGGTTCACTTGTACACAGTTTGTAAGGAACTCGGCAGGTAGGTTGTTCTAAACATCTTGGAGATCTAAATAGTTCTTCTGTGGATTTAGGCCCCTCAGTTGCTTCTCTCTCTTCATGTAATCCCAGACAGACTAGATGATGATGAGATCAGGGCTCTGTGGGGTCCATACCATCACTTCCAGGACTCCTTGTTGTTCTTTACACTGAAGATAGTTCTGTAACATTTCAGAACAGGAACCATCCTTGTAAGCTGCTTGGTAAACTTGACAAGGAATAGGGTCCTGCCAAGAGCTAGTAATATAGAAATAAAGAACAACAGTGACAATACGAGTTTATTGGTGGGTGGGCCTCAGTGAGCAAGATGCTGGGGGGCACAGGTTAGAGAATGGTGCTGGGGATCATGGGCTGCCCTAGAAACGCCTTGCTGGCATGGAAGCAACGCACCAAAGACGGCCCATGGACGTCTGAGGTGGACACCCAAGAGCGCTTCTCTGGGCCATAGCCCTTCCAGTTTACTAGATACTGCAAGGTATCACGGGAGGGGCGAGAGTCCAGGATAGCATCAATGATGAACTCCTCTGAGTCTTCCAAAGAGACGGGGGGAGGAGGAGACGAGGAGGGGTGAGCATCATGAGCCCGTACATACAGCTTGAGCAAGGATACATGAAACACTGGATGAACCCTGAGAGTATGCGGAAGGGTCAACCATTAAGATACAGGGGAAAGGCGAGCCTCCACCTTGAATGGTCCCAGGAATCAAGGACCCAGTTTATCCGATGAGCGACTAAGCTTGATGTGCTTTGAGGAGAGCCAGATCAGGTCTCCTGGATCAAATCGGGGAGCTAATGACCAATGATCGCCGGCTGCCTCCTTTTGACGAACTTCAGCTGACAGGAGAGTATGGCGGATGGACTGCCAATGATTGGCCAAGTCCTGGCCGTGGGTCTCTGCAGAGGGAACCGCTAGGTGGGTGGACAGAAAGCAATCACAGGAGGGTTATACCCGAGTGCAGCAAAGAGTGGGGAACACTTCAGAGACGTCTGTAATAGTGAATTATAGGAAAACTCCACTAATGGTAGCAGACGAGTCCAATCATCTTGCTGATGGGAACAATAACAGAGGAGAAAATGTTCCATGCTCTGATTTAATCTCTCAGTCTGACCATTCGTCTGCAGGTGATATGCAGACGAATGCTGGAGGTGAATACCCAATCAGGCACAAAATGCCCTCCAAAAACGAGACACAAATTGAGATCCAAGATCAGAAGCAATGTGCTGCGGTATCCCATGAACAAACAGGTCGGCCAATTCAGAGGCAGAAGGCAGTTTGGGCAATGTTACAAAATGTCCTTGTTTGGAGAACCTGCCCATGATGACCCAAATTACTGTATTCCCAGAAGAACAAGGTAAATCCACCACAAAATCCATAGAGATTTGTGTCCATGGAAGCATGAGTACAGAAAGTGGCTGGAGGAGTCCTATGGGTCGAGAGCGTGGTGTCTTCATTCATGCACAGACCAGGCAGGAGGTTACAAAGGATACCACGTTGACTTCAACTCAGGCCACCAAAAGTACAAGGACCAGCGAGCCTGAAGAGCGTTCAAGCATTTGGCAGATGCCAAACATTGGAGATTCTGATGGTCGGTGAGAATATTGACCACGTGCGGAGAACCCTCCAATAAATATCTCCATTCTTTCGAGGCCAACTTTACTGCTAAAAGCTCCCTATTCCCTGTGTCGTAGTTTCTCTCTGCCTGAGAGAACCGTCTGGAAAAGAAGGAACATGGATACAGCAACCTCCGAAGTGTTCACCTCCAATGTGAAAGGTGCAAGAGGATCCGGATATGTTAATATTGGGGCAGAGGAAAAGGCGGTCTTGAGATCCTTGAAGGCCTGTAAGGCCTCAGGACTCCAATGTTGAGAGTCAGCACCCTTGTGGGTCATGGTCATGATGGGAGCAATAAGTTTGGAAAAGCCCTTGATGAATCTATGGTAATAGTTGGCAAAGCCAACAAATCGTTGGATAACTTTCACCCCTGTAGGTGTGGGCCACTCCATAAGGGCAGATAGTTTACCGGGATCCATGACGAGACCTTGATCAGAAATAACGTAACCCAGAAAGGTTAATGAGGATTGCTCGAATTCGCACTTCTCTAACTTGCAGTAGAGATGATTCTCTCGAAGGTGACTTAGCACTTGCTGGACGTGAGACCAATGTTTCTCTAGTGTGAATGAAAAGACTAGAATATCATCCAGATAGACGATGACAAAGGTCAGCAACAAGTGCCTGAAAATGTAATTCACCAGGCACTGGAAGACCGCTGGGGCATTACACAGGGCAAAGGGCATGACACAAACCTGGAATTGAAGGCGATCTTCCACTCATCTCCTGACTTGATCCTGGCCAAATTCTAGGCTCATCTTTGGTCCAATTTGGTGAACACACTAGCCCCTCTCAGTCTGTCAAGCAGTTCTGGAATTAATGGAAGTGGATAACAGGTCCTGTGTGTGATTGAATTCAAACCCATGTAGTTTACACAGTGATGAAGACCCCCATCTTTTTTTCATGATGAAAAACATCCCTGCCCCGGCAGGGGATGTAGATGGGCGGATAAAGCCCTTAGCCAGGTTCTCTTTAATGTATTCCACGGGATAAACCCTGCCCCGAGGTGGTGTGGAGCCAGGGAGGAGGTCTTTAGCACAGTCATTTGACCAATGCGGAGGTAATGTTTCAGCTCTCACTTTGCAGAACACATCAGAGAATGTTTTATATACTTCAGGAATAGTAGGCTTAGCAGGATTAACCACATCCAAGGCAGACAAATTCACCTGAGAGATGGACTCAACAGGAGGAGGCAAATGAAGAGAGGCAGTAGTCCAATCGATTACGGGATTATTTCTCTGGAACCAAGGGAATCACAGGATCAATGGGTTCGTGGGACAGGATATAAGATCAAATGTTAGTGTGGAGAAACAGGAGGTTCAACTTTCATGTCCCTGTGATATATGAGGACTGTGGGATTACATGGACATTCCAGCAACACATCTGTTATGGACTTTTCCTATCTCAAGTCCTTTGAACTCAACCTCGCCATCTATTGGTTGACCCTTGCATTGCAGCATTGTGCTATGCACTGCCATCTATTGGCTGAACCTTGCATTGCAGCATTGTACTATGCACTGCCATCTATTGGTTGAACCTTGCATTGCAGCATTGTACTATGCACTGCCATCTATTGGTTGAACCTTGCATTGCAGCATTGTGCTATGCACTGCCATCTATTGGTTGAACCTTGTATTGCAGAATTGTACTATGCACTGCCATCTATTGGTTGGTGACCTACATTGCAGCATTGCTGTGTCCCATGCGAGTATGCAAATATGTCAGTGTTGCATTCTGGGACCTTCAGTTTCTCTCCAATGTTTTCATTATACTCCCCCATCCTACACCCTAAAATTGTTATACCCTGTTATGTTTGTTGTATGTCTTGTCTTCTGTGTATTATGATATTTTGTTATAGTCATGTCACCTCAAGTTAAATGAAGGCTGTGAAAGGCCTGGTATTCCATTTCAATAAACTTAGCTGTTTTTTCCTACTCCTGAAGGAGATGTTTAGGCTCTGTTATTGGGGGCGGGGAGGGGATTAGTGACAACAGGCCCGTGTAGCCAAAAGCGCCTTGTTAAAAGCAATGTTGTTTTACCAGGGCAGAGGGGACTGAACCTGTTCTCCAGAATAAGGCAGAGTGGTCAGTGCGTGCCCAGCAGAGACTTTGCATTAGAGGGGACGATAACTGCTCTCCATTGGGCTGGCTGCACCTGGAGGTCTTCCAATCCGGTTGACCGCTCCTCCTCTGGGTGGTGCAGCTAGATCCAGTGGCAAATGGCCCAGGTCTGTCCGGTGGTCCTCTGAGGCCGGTCCGGTGTACATGACCTGGTAGGCGCCCACCTAACGCTACAGGGGCGGGCGCCTGCCATGGGGGGCCGTCACAGTTAGGACCTCAGTATGTGAACTCTCAAGGTCCAAAGTGATGGGAATAGTTATGTTGGTAATGAGACCCAAACCCAAAGGAGAGCCGTCAATGGCAACTATACATGTAGGAATTTCTTTCCTAACGGAAGGGATATCATGATATGCTGCAAAGGCAGAGTCCATGAAAAGACCAGCCGCCCCGGAATCAATTAAGGCAGGTGCTGGTATTGTCTTTGTAAGAAAGTCAAAATGGATCAAATATGACTTATAACAGGGGTTTCTCTGTGGAGGTGTATATGTGTGTTTATGGATGCATACAGGTCTGTATCTCTATGGATATAGATAACAATGAAGCCGAGCACTCTTCTATAATAAAAATAATGTATTTTTATTTAAACATATTACAAGCCCAACGTTTCAGTCCTCATTCGGACTTTCATCAGGGGCACTCACATCACCTGTTTCCCATCGTACCTTGTTAAAATACCTTTTCAAACCTGGCGCCGGAATACTGCGTGTCCAGCTGCCATAGCAACCGCCAACGCCGTCTCCCGTCCAGGTTTTACCATGGCTTGTTTGACAAACTCAAATGGAAAACATTTCAAATCTCGAACACAATGTTGCTGCTGTATACAGTGTCTAGTAACAGGAGAACGCGTAAGCTGTTCAGCGGTTAGTGGTAATCTGGCAGGCAACAATCCAGGAGTGGTAACTGCAGCATTAGGAGAAGTTCCTCTACTACTTTGGGGTGTACCAGAAGCCACAAAGTGTTGCTGCATGTGCTGGAGCATATTGGCTATGGACTCCAGTTTGGAGTCAATTTCTTAGATCTGCACAGAGTGTTGTTCAAGTCTGGCCCCTTGTTGAACCACCACTCTGGACATCTCTGCATGATCAGGATTCATGGCGTGATCTAAAGGTAACATTTCACATCAGGAAGCACCCTTGTAAGCTACTGGGTCAACTTGACAAGGAATAGGGTTCTGCCAACCGGTGACAAGAAGCTATTAAAGGGACTAACCTCGACCCCTCCTGTCTCTCTAACTATTGACCTGTCTCCCTTCTGCCACTTACCTCAAAACTCCTAGAACGCCTGGTCTTCTCCCAAATAACCAAATTCCTCAACTCTAACTGTCTTTTGGATCCGATGCAGTCTGGTTTCCGGTGCGGTCATTCAACTGAGACCGCTCTCTGCAGGGTGGCTAATGATTTCCAGACTGCAAAAGCCAAAGGACAGTTTTCAATACTTATACTACTCGATTTATCCTCTGCCTTTGACACAGTTAACCATTCTCTGCTTGCTCAAATTCTCCACAGTCTTGGTTTCCGAAATCAAGCTGCTTCATGGCTCTCCTCCTATCTCTCACAACGTTCCTTTTTTGTGTCCTCTAACAATAACACCTCCTCCACGGTCCCTCTGTCTGTGGGGGTGCCTCAAGGCTCCGTTCTGGGTCCTCTGCTTTTCTCACTGTACACTCTTTCATTGGGTGAACTTATTAGTTCATTTGGCTTTAAATACCATCTATATGCTGACGATACCCAAATTTACATCTCCACTCCTGATCTTTCACCACAAATCCAGCTGCAAATTTCAGACTGCCTCTTGGCCATTTCCTCCTGGATGGCACAGCGTCAGCTGAAGATTAACATGGCCAAAACCGAACTGCTAATCTTCCCACCAAGACCTTGCCGAACCCCTAGCTTCACCATTACAGTTGATGGAATTGATATTGATCCGGTCAGCTCAGCACGCTGCCTTGGGGCCATATTTGATTCCTCTCTTTCCTTCTCCCCTCACATTAACTCTGTGGCTAGATCATCTCGCTTCTTTCTCCGTAACATTGCTAAAATCCGCCCGTTCCTCTCCCAACAAACTACTAAAACTCTTATACATGCTCTCATTCTGTCCCGCTTAGACTATTGCAATATCCTACTAACTGGCCTCCCTGCTACTCATCTTTCACCTATGCAATCTGTTTTAAACTCAGCTACACAAATCACCACACTCTCCCCAAAAACTGAACCTGCCCACATAATTCTCAGACATCTGTCATGGCTCCCAGTTCAGCAGCGCATCAATTACAAAGTCCTTCTTCTCACCTTTAACGCTCTCCACACTGCTACCCCTCCTTACATCTCTTCCCTCATCTCCTATTATGTTCCTGGCCGCCTCCTTCGCTCAGCACACAATGCACTTCTTGTTGCACCATCCACACCCTCTGCCCTCTCCCGTCTCAAACCTTTCTCGCTTTCTGCTCCATACCTATGGAACTCCATACCCCTCTCCTTACGCCTAGAAAAATCCCCCTCTGTCTTTAAGTCTACCCTGAAGTCTTATCTTCTGGAGCACTAGGACCATGCACTGCCTTTGGCCAAACTCAGCACTTGTAATCTCAGCACTTAACACCCTCTTACCCCATTGTATGTCTCCCTTTATCCATTTAGACTGTAAGCTCCTTGGGGCAGGGAACTCTCTCCCATTGTTTCTATGAATGTCGCACTTATTTCATCCCCTCTTATTTATTGTAACATATGTCTATTGTAAGGCGCTGCGTACACTGTGTGGCGCCATATAAATAAAGATACATACATACATACATAGTAATGTTTCAAAATAAAAGCAGCTCCAGTTAATCTTCATAGTATTTGGGCCATGGAGAGTGTTATTTCAGTTCTGTCAGAGTTGTGGTACAAGAGTAATTGAATGATAAATTATCCCCCTCCTGCCTCTTTTACCTAGTCTAAGCCACCTCCCCTCAGATGTGGAATCTGGTCTTAAGACCAAGCAGCTCACAGCAAGGGACAATCTTCTTACTGAGAGAACAATGAAAGCCCTTCCCCCCTTGACAGGTTTTTCAGGTTTTTCCCTTATCTTAATTGAAGATTGTCCCTCTCTGCAAGCTATCTGGACACCTCCCTTCTGATCTCAGGTGAGCAGTGTTACACTAGGTAAAAGGAGCGGGAGGGGGGTACATTATCATTCAATTACTCTTGTACTACAACTCTGACAGTAATGAAATAACACTCTCCATGGCCCAAATACTATGAAGATTAATTGGAGCTGCTTTGATTGTGAAACATTGCTATCCGTTTAATATGGAAATAAAGAACAACAGAGACAATATGACTTTATTGCTAGGTAGGCCTCAGTGAGCAAGATGCTGGGGGCGCAGGTTAGAGACAGGGGCAGACTGACCAATCGGGCATTCGGTCACGGACCGGGGGCCCGCAACCAAGGAGGGCCCGCTGCCATCACCACCATTTATATATATACAGTTTTTACCTGCCTCCCGTTTAGGGGCCCGCTCAGATTTTAAAAAGTGTCGGCACTCAGTGAGGCCGCACATTATTGCCAGTGCCACCCACACATGATCCACCTCAAGACAGCATGATACAACAAATCAATAAGCGTTACTTATTACCAGACTCACTCCATTACTGTCTGGCAACAAGCATTGCTTTGAAGCAAGTACTCTTCCCTTCCCTCTGCTGTTCACATGCCTACTCGGCCTCTTGGTCTGCGCAGCATGTGTATTGATGTTATCATGGCCCTCAGAGGTGCATGATGATGGGGGGGCAGGGGAGTCTGTCAGAGCCAGGGGACATTACGTGGGGCCTGCAGCTTACCAAGGAGGACATGCATGACTGAAGAAAGATCAAGAAGGATCAGGCTCAGGACAGGAGGATTCACTCACCCCAGGCCCCAAACATAAATCCACAGCAGGGAAAAGCCAGTGACAGAAGACCCACGCAGCACACACACACAGGTAAGCCAGTACCCCTCCTCCCCCATCAGGGGGGTGGGGGAACCAGACCTCTTTTTGGACCAGGGGCCTTGGGTCCTGTCAGTCCGCCCCTGGTTAGAGAGCGGTGCTGGGGATCATGGGCTGCCCTAGAGATGCCTTGCTGCCGCCAAGACAGGGTTTAAAGGTGCAGGATGGCATCTCTAGTTACAGACTGCTACTCACCGAGAACAGGAAACAGAAAGAGTCGAACCTACCAGAAACTAAACTTATCTCTGTTGCAGCTCAGGAACTCTAAGGGGAAATTCAGGCGTTGAACAGGAACTCTTCGACCTAGGAGGCCACAGGAACCAACTACAGGGAGTAGAATACCAGGAGCTCAGGGAATTGTATGCAGGATGAACGACTAGTCAGAGTCAAACTGGTTCGATTGAGGAGGAAATAAGTCGTATTCAAGTCGAAGGTCGTAATACTGGAGTCGAAGCTCGAATAAACAAAGGGAAAGGATGCAAGGGTGTGTCAGAAGAAGCATCCACAAGCCGGGTTGGAAATCAGTGGTGCAAGATGGAGCCAAAGGGAGAGACGGTGGATAGTCAAGCAGGTCGGAGTTGATAACCAGTCAGACAAACACAGTACCAAGGAACAAGCAGGAGAATGGTCTGAAGAATGAAGACAAAGGTCGAAGAAGAGGAGATACACAGAAGTTTAATCGCCAGGCAGAGAGTTAGTCAGGAATAGCCGGGTCTGGAAGACAGGAAAACACTTGATCAAGGCTGGATACAAGGTCACGGCAGGAACGCTTAGATCGCAAGGCACCAGCGCTAGGTAAAGGGTCAGAGGGACTGGGCAGGGAAAAGGAACCAAAAGTGAGACCAGAAAGCTGGAACCAGATTCCAGTAAAACATGGAAAGCAGAGAATCATGATAAGTTCTTAATGACTTTGGGGTCGTTGTCATGTTTCTGAGTAAATCTGGGGCCAAGAAAATGCCTCCGTGATGGTATTGCATGATGGATAAGTTTCTGCCTGTACTTCTCAGCATTGAGGAGACCATTAATTCTGACCAAATCCCCAATTCCATTTGCAGAAATGCATCCCCAAACTTGCAAGGAACCTTCACCATGCTTCACTGTTGCCTACAGACACTCATTCTTGTACCACTCTCCTGCCTTCGCGAACAAACTGCCTTCTGCTACACCCAAACATTTCAAATTATGACTCATCAGTCCAGAGCATCTGCTGCCATTTTTCTGCACCCCAGTTCCTGTGTTTTCATGCATAGTTGAGTCGCTTGGCCTTGTTTCCAAAATGGAGAAATGGTTTTTTTGGCCGCAAGTCTTCCAGGAAGATCACTTCTGACCAGACTTCTCCAGACAATAGATGGATGTACCAGGGTCCCACTGTTTTCTGTCAATTCTGAGCTGATGGCACTGCTGGACATCTTCAGATTGCGAAGGGAAGTAACCATGATGTGTCGTTCATCTGCTGCACTAAGTTTCCTTGGCCAGCCACTGTGTCTACGGTCCTAAACGTTGCCAGTTTCTTTGTGCTTCTTCAAAAAGACAGCACATCTGGAAACCCCTGTCTGCCTTTAAATTTCTGCCTGGGAGAGACCTTGGTGATACAGTATAACTGCCTTTTGTCTTGCTGCTGTGTTCAGTCTTGCCATGGTGTATGACTTTTAAACTGTCTTCAGCAACCTCACCTTGTTAGCTGAGTTTGGCTGTTCCTCACCCAGTTTTATTCCTCCTACACAGCTGTTTCTGTTTCAGTTAATGATTCTGTTTCAACCCACAGATTTAATTGAAGAAGCACCTGTTTGGTATAATTGTGTAATCATACACCTGACTATACGCCTACAAAATCCCTGACTGTGTGCAAGTGGCAAAGAGTCTTCACAACAGATATTAATTTGTGTTACATTTTTCTTCTGTTCACTCGCTATGCATTTTGTTAACAGAGAAATGTAAACTAATAACGTCTATTTTTGAATGCATTCTTACTTTACGGCATTTTTACACACCTGCTTAAATTTTTGCACATTACACTAATATGTATCCTAATAATATAAAGAAATATTGTATAATACAAATATGTACCCTAATAATATAAGTAGAGATGTAATCATACTAAATATGTATCCTAATAATACAAATATATACTGTATAATATTAGTATAAAATACTAATATATATATATATATATATATCCTAATAATACAAATATATATTATATAATATTAGTATATATCCTAATAAAGAAATACATGTAAAATACTAATATATATATATATATATATATATATATATATCCTATTTATACAAATTTATATGTAATAATACTAAGTATGTCTCCTAATAATTTCAATTTATATATAATAATAATAATACTAAATATATATTCTAATAATACATTTTGTCATAATAAAATGTATCCAAATAATGCAAATCTATATAATAATACTATGTTTCTAATAATACAAATATATATTATAATGATACATATTTTATAATAATAAATTATTATTATAATAGTACTAATATGTATATCCTAACATAAATATAATTAAAATAATTAAAATATAATACTATATTTTATAGTATTGTACTAATATTATCATAATACAAATATAATAATAGTAATATAAATCTCACTATAATTAAAAATATTATAATAATATCAATATAATAATTCAAATGTCTATTAAAATAATACACACATAGTAATATAAATATCATAATACTAGCAACATGGGACGGCGTTGCCCGTCATGTTATGACCATTGGGCGCATGTGTGTGAAATGCAGACACACTGATAAACACAGACATATGCAACACACAGGCAGACACATACCATACATCCCAAGTGTCCCTCTTTAGGAGGGACAGTCCCTCTTTGAGGGCCAAATCCCTCTGTCCCTCTTTCCCACCCTGTTGTCCCTCTTTTTAGGAGGTCAGACTGTGTGCAGGGCCGGCTCCACCTATAGGCGAGGTAGGCGCCGGCCTAGGGCGCACACGTACTGGGGGCGGGGGCATGCAGCGGAGAAGAGCTGCGCCCACACACACCACGCCAGGAACCACAACACAGTCAGGTCTATGTTGCTACAGCGCTCCCTCATCTGGTCGGATCTTTAGTAATGCAGAGCGTGCTGGGAGTCATGATCTCCTGCCTCGCTCTGCATTACTGAAGAGAAGACTGCGCGGGAGATACAGGTATGTGATGGGGGGCAAGTTGGAGCTGAGGGGGCATAGTGGAGCTGAGGGGGCAAGTTGGAGCAGATGTGGGGCAAAGTGGAGACGATGGGGGCAAGTTGGAGCTGTTAGGGGAAAGCTGGAGCTGAGGGGGCATAGAGGAGCTGGTGGGGGCAAGTTGGAGCTGATGAGGGTCAAAGTGGAGCTGATGAGGGTCAAAGTGGAGCTGAGGGGGGGCAAGTTGGAGCTGAGGGGGGGCAAGTGGAGCTGAGAGGGGGCAAAGTGGAGCTGGTGGGGCAAGTTGGAGCGGATGGGGCAAGTTGGAGCTGCTGGGGGCATAGTGGAGCTGATAGTGGAAAGTTGGAGCTGAGAGGGCATAGTGGAGCTGGTGGGGGCAAGTTGGAGCGGATGGGGGGCAAAGTGGAGCTGATGGGGGTAAGTTGGAGAGGATGGGGGGCAAAGTGGAGCTGATGGGGGTAAGTTGGAGCTGAGGGGGCAAAGTGGAGCTGAGGGGGCAAAATGGAGCTGGTGGGGGCACGTTGGAGCTGATGGGGGCAAGTTGGAGTTGATAGGGGCAAAGTGGAACTGGTGGGCCAAAGTGAAGCTGATAAGGGGCAAGTTGGAGCTGGTGGGGGGCATCTCTTACAGGCATCTCCAGAACAGGGGCAGAGTGGCTCAGGGGGCAGAGAGAGGACAATCATGAAAAGAGGTTGGGTATAAGTAGGCGGGGTATAAAGGGGTGGGACACAAGGGGCGGAGCGAAATGGGCGGCAAAATTAGGTTTTGCCTAGGGTGGCAAAAATCCTTGCACCAGCCCTGACTGTGTGGTGTGTATTACTTTGCTCTACAGCAATAAAGCAATAAACTTCAGTATATGTGTTTATACATTAGTCTGTGCAAATTAAATACTTTGGTCTTGAACTAAATCATTTATTCAGTTACATAAATAGCCAGTAATAGGTCATGAAATAACCTAAAAATTCTTACTAATGCCCCGCCCACCAGCCACACCCCCAATAATATCACCTAAAACTAACGTGTCCCTCTTTGGCCCTGTGAAATGTTGGGAGGTATGCACATACACACAGTGAGCGGAAGAGACATGCAAAACACATGTACACACAGACACACTGGAGATGCACACATGGACACACATATGTAACAGAGATGTACACACACAGACACGCAACATATATGAGCAGAAACACATGTGCTCATGAGTTGTGTACCCCTCTGGCACTCAAAGGGTTAAGGTATAGAGAGGCATGTCAGAGTTAAATAGCAGTGGGAAGTGTGTTCATACCTGGGAACACTGACTTGTGAAGTCCCTAGAGGGGACTGATGTGGTGCTGATGTGGAGAGACAAATGGGGCAATCTGGGTTAAAAGTGGGTGGGGCTTAATCGCGAGTAGGGGGCGGGGCTTAACATAAATGTGAAAAAGTGTTAGTAATAGGCTGGGGAAGGAGGAGAAGTGGGAGGGAAATGCAAGTTTACAGTGTGAGGGGTTTTAACACACTCCATGAGGGGTAAAACTTGATACAGAACCCTGTGGCAGTCAGTGGGTTAAGTGTGAATCTGATGGCTGTCTGTCCTGTGTCTTGCATGGCAAATGGTGACAGTGAAGAAGTAATTCAGCAATGAGGGCCTACCTTAACCCTTTGAGTGCCATTTTGTTCCCCTGGTGATGCAGCACCATTCAGTGGCTTTACTACAGGTCCTGCTGAGGCCACTGGGAGTCAAGGTGAGTGACTGTGTGTCAGCCATCTTTCTTTCTGGCTTTGTGTGTGTGTATGGGTGTTTGGTGCTGTGTGAGTGGGGCATGAGTGTGTAATACCTGTGAACTTTTACTTGTGGAGTCCCTCATGTGGTGCTGATGTGGAGAGAGCAATGGGGCAATCTGGGTTAAAAGGGGGCGGGGCTTAATCGCGAGTAGGGGGCGGGGCTTAACATAAATGTGGAAAAGTGTTAGTAATAGGCTGGGGAAGGAGGAGAAGTGGGAGGGAAATGCAAGTTTACAGTGTGAGGGGTTTGAACACACTCCCTGAGGGGTAAAACTTGATACACAACCCTGTGGCAGTCAGTGGGTTAAGTGTGAATCTGATGGCTGTCTGTCCTGTGTCTTGCATGGCAAATGATGACAGTGAAGAAATAATTGAGCAATGAGGACCTACCTTAACCCTTTGAGTGCAATTTTGTTCCTCTGGTGCTGCAGTACAGGTCCTGCTGAGGCCTCTGGGAGTCAGGGTGAGTGACTGTGTGTGTGTGTGTCAGCCATATGTATTTCTGGCTTTGTGTGTGTATGTGGTGCTGTGTGTGTGAGTGGGGGCATGTCTGTTTGGTGCTGTGTAAGTGGGGCATGTGTGTGTGTGTTTGTGTGGTGCTGTGTGAGTGGGGCATGTGTGTGTGGTGGTCTGTGTGTGTGAGTGGGGCATGTGTGTTTGTCTGTGGTGTAGGAGCAAGTGGCGGCCATATTGTTTTTTTCTGACTTTGATAGTGGTGGGCGGGCTGCATAGTGGGGGGCGGGCCAACTCCCTGCATGACTGAATCACCCAATAGGAGTAGTAACTCCTGCTTTATGCCTCCCCTGGGTGTGTTTTGGCAGGCACAAAGTCTTCTTTTATATATATAGACTAATATTATATAGAATAATACTACTAACATAATACGAACATTATAATAATACAAATGTCATAATTCAAAAATAATAATACAAATATTCAGTATATTATAATACAATTATAATAAATAAAATGTTTATAATACAAATCTCATAATAGTATTAATTTGTAATCACAATAATATTAACATGCTGATATAAGTCTCTGTCACATAATCTCCTTTTATTTTCTGCTTTCCACTTGTACACACCAAACACACAGAGACATAATACTGCAATTCTGCCCGAAAGTAAAGGAAATAACACTGATTTAACACTTTCATGAGCATACGGGGGACGGCAAAACGGTGTGAAGGTCCTTAGAGGGCTACATTTGGCTTCTAACGCTCTGAATACTGCAGATATTCACTTCAATACAACATTGTTACCTACACAGCACTGTAACCCTCCTACACTAATCCCAGGGTGCACACAGCCCCCACTACTACACAGCACTGTAACACTCCTACACTAATCCCAGGGTGGACACAGCCCACACTACTACACAGCACTGTAACGCTCCTACACTAATCCCAGGGTGCACACAGCCCACACTACTACACAGCACTGTAACGCTCCTACACTAATCCCAGGGTGCACACAGCCCACACTACTACACAGCACTGTAACGCTCCTACACTAATCCCAGGGTGGACACAGCCCACACTACTACACAGCACTGTAACGCTCCTACACTAATCCCACAGTGCACACAGCCCACACTACTACACAGCACTGTAACGCTCCTACACTAATCCCAGGGTGCACACAGCCCACACTACTACACAGCACTGTTGATGCACACAGCCCACACTACTACACAGCACTGTAACACTCCTACACTAATCCCAGGGTGGACACAGCCCACACTACTACACAGCACTGTAACGCTCTTACACTAATCCCAGGGTGGACACAGCCCACACTACTACACAGCACTGTAACGCTCCTACACTAATCCCAGGGTGGACACAGCCCCCACTACTACACAGCACTGTAACGCTCCTACACTAATCCCAGGGTGCACACAGCCCACACTACTACACAGCACTGTAACACTCTACACTAATCCCAGGATGCACACAGCCCACACTACTACACAGCA
This sequence comes from Rhinophrynus dorsalis, assembly GCA_037306005.1. Classification (NCBI taxonomy): domain Eukaryota; kingdom Metazoa; phylum Chordata; class Amphibia; order Anura; family Rhinophrynidae; genus Rhinophrynus; species Rhinophrynus dorsalis. The sequence continues at coordinate 496,409,589 of CM074723.1, read as the reverse complement.
CTGTAACGCTCCTGCACTAATCCCAGGGTGCACACAGCCCACACTACTACACAGCACTGTAACGCTCTTACACTAATCCCAGGGTGGACACAGCCCACACTACTACACAGCACTGTAACGCTCCTACACTAATCCCACAGTGCACACAGCCCACACTACTACACAGCACTGTAACGCTCCTACACTAATCCCAGGGTGGACACAGCCCACACTACTACACAGCACTGTAACGCTCCTACACTAATCCCAGGGTGCACACAGCCCACACTACTACACAGCACTGTAATGCTCCTACACTAATCCCAGGGTGCACACAGCCCCCACTACTACACAGCACTGTAACGCTCCTACACTAATCCCAGGGTGCACACAGCCCCCACTACTACACAGCACTGTAACGCTCCTACACTAATCCCAGGGTGCACACAGCCCCCACTACTACACAGCACTGTAACGCTCCTACACTAATCCCAGGGTGCACACAGCCCACACTACTACACAGCACTGTAACACTTCTACACTAATCCCATGGTGCACACAGCCCACACTACTACACAGCACTAACGCTCCTATACTAATCCCACGGTGCACACAGCCCACACTACTACACAGCACTGTAACGCTCCTACACTAATCCCAGGGTGGACACAGCCCACACTACTACACAGCACTGTAACGCTCCTACACTAATCCCAGGGTGGACACAGCCCACACTACTACACAGCACTGTAACGCTCCTACACTAATCCCAGGGTGCACACAGCCCACACTACTACACAGCACTGTAACGCTCCTACACTAATCCCAGGATGGACACAGCCCACACTACTACACAGCACTGTAACGCTCCTACACTAATCCCAGGGTGCACACAGCCCACACTACTACACAGCACTGTAACGCTCCTACACTAATCCCAGGGTGGACACAGCCCACACTACTACACAGCACTGTAACGCTCCTACACTAATCCCAGGGTGCACACAGCCCACACTACTACACAGCACTGTAACTCCTACACTAATCCCAGGGTGGACACAGCCCACACTACTACACAGCACTGTAACGCTCCTACACTAATCCCACGGTGCACACAGCCCACACTACTACACAGCACTGTAACGCTCCTACACTAATCCCAGGGTGCACACAGCCCACACTACTACACAGCACTGTAACTCCTACACTAATCCCAGGGTGCACACAGCCCACACTACTACACATCACTGTAACTCCTACACTAATCCCAGGGTGGACACAGCCCACACTACTACACAGCACTGTAACGCTCCTACACTAATCCCAGGGTGGACACAGCCCACACTACTACACAGCACTGTAACACTCCTACACTAATCCCAGGGTGGACACAGCCCCCACTACTACACAGCACTGTAACGCTCCTGCACTAATCCCAGGGTGCACACAGCCCACACTACTACACAGCACTGTAATTCCTACACTAATCCCAGGGTGCACACAGCCCACACTACTACACATCACTGTAACTCCTACACTAATCCCAGGGTGGACACAGCCCACACTACTACACAGCACTGTAACGCTCCTACACTAATCCCAGGGTGGACACAGCCCACATTTCTACACTCAGATCCTACAGATCCGGGGGACCAGCAAGAGCCTGAACCTCCACACACGGGGGGCAGCTATCACTGTGTCAGTATCCCCTCTGTGTGTGTGTGTATGTCTGTTGTGTGTGTGCATGTCTGTTGTGTGTGTACATGTCTGTTGTGTGTGTGTGAGAATGTCTGTTTTGTGTGTGTGTGTGTGTGTGTGTACAAATACATCTCTGTTACATGTGTGTACATGTGTGCATAGGGTTGCCACCCAGCCGGTATTTTACCGGCAGGCCGGTAAAAAATTGGCTTCTCTCCAATGTTAAGTCTATGGAGAGAATGCCATGGCCGGTATTTTTTTTTAAGAAAAGGTGGCAACCCTACGTGTGCATCTCTGGTGTGTATGTGTGCGCATGTATTTTGCATGTCTCTGCAGCTCACTGTGTGTATGTACATACCTGTGTGTTGCATATGTCTGTTTTCATCTGAGTTTCTACATTTCACACACGTACATCCAACGATCATAACAAGACGGGCTGTATGATTCAGATATGATAGATAATATAAATATAAAAAATAATGATACGAATCTCAATAAAACAAATATAATAATAATCAGTAATTCAAATATATAATAATACCAGTATCATCTAATAATAATACAAATAAATAACAGTACAAAAATAATAACAAGAATTCAAATATAATACTGAATTTTTACTTTATTTAGAATGTTTGACCTTGAAGAATACATTGAGATTTCTCTCATTACCAGTCATGTCCTGGAGAACATTTACTCTTAAATTACACATCTTCACAAAGAGAAGAAATACAAAACTATCACAGTAACTGTTATGTACACTTACGTGTCTTTAAATACCAACAAGTTGTTATTTTTAGTAATTTTAAGCTTGCAGTCAATTTTATTTTTTCCGGCAGGTAATTCCAGGATTTCGAGTTTTGTAGGAGAAGTCAGATCGACCAGCTTCCTTCTTGTGTCTTGAATTAATTTGTAGTTGAAATATTAGTCCAATTTTATTAATACGAAGTTAGAAGTACTTTCTTGTTTGGTGATACCTTTTTTATTTGGACTAGCTGTTTATATTTTAATGCAAGGTTTCGAGAGGTCAACACAACCTGAATCATAAATTCTGTACAACCACACCGTCTGTTTAAAACAATACAGAGATCCAAAGTTAGATCACAGTCTAGGATGTGTATAGGGAAAGCTTGGAGAGGATGAAAATAAGTTGATATCTATATAACTGGAGAGGGCAATAAATAAAGGGTGTCTGGGTAGTGGTGGCAGAGCAGAGAGATGATGAGAGGGATGGGAAAACTACAGAGGAGGCACTGGTTATAGAAATTCCTGACACAAGAATCCTAGATCTTTATGAGTGAGCCCTGTTTCATGAGTTTTAAAGGGAACTATCATCCTTAGTTCTTAGTTTCTTTCTTTCTTTCTTAGATTCTTTTAAAAAATACTTTGGGGTAGTACCTTGTAAAACGTACTCTGGGGCATCTGAAGAAATGTTGGGGGGGGGGGGGCAAAGCCATAATATGACCCCCAGGCCAGCCCGGTGCTATTTTCATATGGAGGGCATAATGTTTTGTTTAGAATGTTTGGGGCATTTTAGAATTCATGGGGACACATTTTTTTCAGCTTTGGCATTTTCTAAACTATTGACCCGCACATCTAATTAAGAAGGACCAGAGGAAGGAAGAAGAGAGAAGAAAAGAAAAGAAGATGGAAGGTAGAAGGAGAAGGACAGTGATGACAGGTAAGTGTGGATCGGCGCTTAACAGTGTGTCAGGTACAGATCGTTGGCTATATTCCTTTTATGGAATCAAAAAAACAAAAAACACAGAGTGCTTCTAGGGTTGCCACCTTTTTTAAAAAAAAAATACCGGCCATGGCATTCCCTCCATAGACTTAACATTGTACAGGAGCCAATTTTTTACCGGCCTGCCGGTAAAATACCGGCTGGGTGGCAACCCTAAGTGCTTCATAGTGTAAAACTGTGAAATTCCTGATATAAAATACAATGAAATGGTACTGACAGGTGAGTTGGTCAGATAAATCCGACTCTTAGTCAGATGGAGAGATTAAAGGAGCAGTAAACTTTTTTTTTATGAAAACATATTTTATAGAGTTTTTACTGCTGAGTAAAACAAGGTAACTCCCACTGCTGTCAGATGTTTTATTCAAACTAGTTGAAGAGTCCATTACACAGGCCACAGTGCCACTGCCAGCCGGTTGCGGGGCAGTCATGCGTAGTAGAGACTGCCCGCGCCGTGGCTGATACAGCTCTGTATCAACAGTGGAGCGGGCAGTCTCTACTGCGCATGACTGCATCATGCACAGCAGTGTCTACTGCGCATGACGCGGCGTTACACACGTTTTAGCGAATTATTATATAGGATTTATAACAGTTTAAATAACCAGGAAGTGAATTTACTGTGTTTACTTCCTGATAGTTCTAACTGACAGGAAGTGAATTTACTGTGTTTACTTCCTGGTAGTTCTGACAGGAAGTGAATTTACTGTGTTTACTTCCTGATAGATCTAACTGACAGGAAGTGAATTTACTGTGTTTACTTCCCGATAGTTCTAACTGAGAGGAAGTGAATTTACTGTGTTTACTTCCTGGTAGTTCTGACAGGAAGTGAATTTACTGTGTTTACTTCCTGATAGTTCTAACTGACAGGAAGTGAATTTACTGTGTAATTACTTCCTGATACTTCTAACTGACAGGAAGTGAATTTACTGTGTTTACTTCCTGGTAGTTCTGACAGGAAGTGAATTTACCGTGTTTACTTCCTGATAGTTCTAACTGACAGGAAGTGAATTTACTGTGTTTACTTCCTGATAGTTCTAACTGACAGGAAGTGAATTTACTGTGTTTACTTCCTGATAGTTCTAACTGACAGGAAGTGAATTTACTGTGTTTACTGCCTGATAGTTCTAACTGACAGGAAGTGACTCAGCAGTTTCTATCACATTCTATGGAGAACTGTATGTCTCTGACTTTTCTGACTTTCCTCTCCTTTAGAATCTAACAGAAATCTAATTAGAATTTGACAACTAGAGGGCACTGCTAATGTAAAAAACATGGGTTTAAACTGTAATAACTCTGGAAATATCAATCTCTCGGTAGTGGAAGTACCCTTATTTTACTCAATAGGAAAATCCCTACAGTATATATTTTTTCATAAAAAAAAGTTTACTGCTCCTTTAAGCCATCTCCACTCATGTGCCTCCAGTGAAACAGGAATCCTCCGATCTCTCCAAATGCAGGAACGTTAAGATCCAAATCAGCACAGAGACACCAGCTTGGTACTGTGTCCGAAGGCTCCTTCTCAGCGGATGCCCCACACCTCCATGTGCATGCCCCAAGGCAGGGCACAGCTGGCCTGCGATCAGCGAGTGCTGGGGATCACAGATCGCTGTTGGTACATCTGCCCAGTCCCCGGCTCCCCCTGCTCTGATCTCTCCTAGTAAGACATTCCCATTATTGCTTCTATGTAGCTGCTTTTTGGGAACTTAAAGGGGAACTACCACCCCGCAATAACTTTACATTAATTAATTCTTCATCTGGCGACTAGCTGCTTAGTAGAAACATTACCTAGTTTCAAAGATTTTCCAGTTTTTTGGAGGCTCACATTAGCAGGAAGCATGGACATCTCATCATAGTGACGTCCGTGCGCCTGCGCTGTCAGTCCCTTTTGGAGCCGGCCGCAAGACCTTCTGACCACAAGACCGTCTGTTGTGCTTTCAGCTGGCAGGGCAATTAAATAGCTCATTAGCACTTTTTGCTAACGGGCCGCTATCCAATTTTGCCCTACCGGCTGTTTTCCCGGGCTGAATTGAATCGCGCTCTTAATCCCTTAAAAGCTTGAGTTAAAGTATAAACAGTCCAAATAAAAAGGTATCAACGAATCCCAAAGTACCCAGAGGTGGCTACTAAACAGTATTTCATTATAGATGAGGCCAGAGGCAAAGCTATTAATGTAGAAATTAAAAAGATCTTAAAGTTGTGGATAATTGAAGAGTCACATAGCAACTGAAACAGGCAAGTTGGGTTATTTCCAAAGCCTGATGGTCCCATCCTATATTGCTGTGATTTTTGCAATTCATGTACCATATCAAAATGTAATAAACCCCCTTCTCCCGTGCCTAGCGTGCATGAATTGGTGGAAAGTTTAGGTATGCCCAGATACCTCACAACATTGGACCTGACTAAAGATTCCCCTTACAGAACAGGCAAAGAAGAAGCCTCTTCCACATCTGAAAGTGCTGGTCAGCATAAAGTCCTGCCCTTTGTATTACACAGAGCTCCCGCCACAAAGAATGAAGGACCAGATTTTACAATCACATAAACAACATGACACAGCCTATCTGATAGTGATCCATAGCACAGACTGGGAATCACACCTTACAAAGGTCCAGGCAGTACTGAATTCCCTCCATGAGGAAGGTCTTACTGCTATCCCTGATCATACCTGGGAACTTTTGATACAGGGCTACCCGGAGGGTAACCCTGTCAGTGCCGACCTGGGAGGAAAATGACACGATTCATGTCATAAAATGGGTGGGGCTTAGTCGCGGAGGGGGGCGGGACAAAAAAACCCTGAAAATGTCATCTAAGAGGGCAGGTGTCACGGTTTATTATGACTCTCAGACACAAGTTTTAGGTAAAAAAAATCAATTTTATTGAAATAATAAATGATAACTTAGGATGGCAATAACATACATATATATATATATACAGAATATAGCACAGACAGAAGGCAGACTCTACCGGTCCTGTCAATATACCGGACAGGACAGTCTTTAGGCTCTACCGGCCTTGCCAATACCGGGTAAGGCAACCTGCAGATGGAATAGCATAACGGTTTTACCGGCCTTACCAAATTACCGGGCAAGGCAGCCTCAATAGATACACAATGTAGGCTCTACCGGCCCTGCCAATACCGGGTAAGGCAACCTCAGATGGAATGTGGCAAAAGGTTCTACCGGCCTTACCAATACCGGGCAGGGCAGCCCAGAGATAATAGCAGCAGTCAGATGGAACTGGCAAATTAGCAGAATCGTTAAGCAGCAAGGCTTTGGAGCAAACCAGCGTCCGCACGCTGGAAACAACACTGAATAGTATAGCCGTTAGGCTTAGCTAGCAAACCAGTGACCGCACACTGGAGTAACAAGCGAGTAGTATAGCCGCAAGGCTTAGGAGCAAACCAGCGTCCGCACGCTGGGACCAACACAGATTTGTATAGCTGATAGGCTTTGGAGCAAACCAGTGACCGCACACTGGTGTAACAAGCGAGTTTGTATAGCCGCAAGGCTTAGGAGCAAACCAGCGTCCGCACGCTGGGACCAACACAGATTTGTATAGCTGATAGGCTTTGGCGCAAACCAGTGACCGCACACTGGTGTAACAAGCGAGTTTGTATAGCCGCAAGGCTTAGGAGCAAACCAGCGTCCGCACGCTGGGACCAACACAGATTTGTATAGCTGAAAGGCTTTGGAGCAAACCAGTGACCGCACACTGGTGTAACAAGTGAGTTTGTATAGCCGCAAGGCTTAGGAGCAAACCAGCGTCCGCACGCTGGGACCAACACGGAATTGTAGCAATGTCACCAACGCGACCAGGCAGAAGGTCGCCAGGATACTGAAGACAGGTGATGAGATGACAGGAACCAGCAACGATCAGTCAGGTCAGAAAACAGCAGAGAAGTTCAGCAGGAACTGCAACACCAGAGACTAGGCCGGAACCAAGACTGGAAGTACTTCAGCATGCAGGAAACACTGGAACAGTAGAGATCAGGAACTCAGGAACACATGACATCAGGAACTCAGGAACACTGGAACAGAGGCCCAGCTATCACTAGCATAGTGATAGCAAGAAGGTCAGAAACAACACGAAAGGGCACTCAAAGGGTGCCCAATCCAGGTTTAAATAGTCAATAAGAGGCGGGCTATCTGCAGACAGCCAATAGAAGCCCCCTACTGGTGACAGACAAGTAACTGCAGCAAATCACAGGCACCGTGATAGTACCCCCCTTTCAAAGACCCCCTCTCCTAGAATAGGGTTTAGGTTTCTGCGGGTAATTGGCATGAAAGGCCCTAGTTAACCTAGGTGCATGAAGGTCCGTACTATCCACCCATGATCGATCCTCAGGACCATACCCTTTCCAATGTACCAGGTACTGTACCCTTCCTCTAAGCCTACGGGAATCAATAATGCTCTGAACCTCGTACTCCTCCTGGCCCTCGACCTCAACAGGTCCTGGCACCACAGGTGTGGTAGTATAGCGATTGCAAACCAGAGGCTTAAGAAGGGACACATGGAACACATTATGGATACGCATGGATGCAGGTAGGTCTAGTGCATAGGAGACAGGGTTAATTTTGCGAATAACTCTGTATGGACCAATAAACCGAGGAGCCAACTTATTAGACGGAACCTGCAGCTTGAGATTTCTGGAGGAAAGCCATACTCTATCCCCAACCTGAAAGGAAACCGCTGGAAGCCTTCTGCGATTAGCATGGCGCTGATGACGCTGAAATGACTGACCAAGTGCCCTCTGAACTTGTGCCCATGTGGAACGGAGTTGCTCGATATGCTCATCCAGAGCTGGAATCTGTTGCGTCTGAAATGAGTCTGGAAGCAAACAGGGCTGGAACCCATAATTAATCAGAAACGGAGAGCTCCCAGATGAAGAATTGACCGCACAGTTCCTGGCGAACTCTGCCCAAGGCAACAAGTCGGACCAATTATCATGATGGTCAGTAACGAAACAACGGAGAAATTGTTCCAAGCCCTGATTAGCTCGTTCAGCGGCTCCATTGGTCTGGGGATGGTAGGCAGAGGAGAAGGACAGCTGTATGCCCATCTGTTGGCAAAATGCCCTCCAAAATCTAGACACAAACTGGCTCCCCCTGTCAGACACCAGTACCCTAGGCACTCCATGCAACCGGAATACTTCTCTGGCGAACACCATTGCCAATTCCTTCGCTGAAGGAAGACCACGGAGGGGCACGAAATGAGCCATTTTAGAAAACCTGTCCACCACCATGAATATAAAGGAGTACCCCTTCGACATAGGCAACTCTCCCATAAAATCAATGGAAACATGAGACCAGGGGCGTTCGCCATTAGGCACCGGTTGAAGCAAGCCCACAGGGAGATGTCTCGGGGTCTTAGCGCGGGCGCAGGTGGCACAGGCATTCGTAAATTCGGCACAATCGTTTCTCATGGAAGGCCACCAAAATAACTGAGAAAGGGACCATAACAATTGGTCTCTACCAATATGTCCCGCAGCCTTAGAGGAATGGTAGGTTTCGAGCAGCCTAGTACGAAATGATTCAGCGACAAAACATTTGCCCACTGGGGTTTCATGGGGAGCGGACCCCTGAGAGGCCAGGATCTCCTCCCCTAGAGGAGAAGTGATACTCGTGCGTATAGTAGCCAGTATTCTATCAGGTTGGATGATAGGAGCTGGTGCTTCCACTCTGTCACTGTCGGCCTCAAATTGTCTTGACAGTGCATCAGCCCTGATATTTTTTGACCCTGGTAAATATGATACAATGAAATTAAATCGAGACAGGAACAGTGCCCACCTGGCCTGACGAGAGGACAATCTCTTGGCCTCCGAGAGATAGGTCAGATTCTTATGATCTGTTAGGATTAAGACAGGATTCTTAGTACCTTCAAGCAAATGACGCCATTCCTTAAGAGCAAGGATAATGGCCAATAATTCTCTGTCACCTATCTCATAGTGGCTTTGAGTGACAGTCAACTTTTTAGAGAAAAACCCACAAGGTCTGAGAGTTCCACCTTTCTCGTGTCGCTGCGAAAGTACTGCCCCGACCCCAATATCTGAGGCATCAACCTCTAACGTAAATGGAAGTAAAGGATTGGGGTGGGATAACACAGGAGCCGCAGCAAATGCCAGCTTCAAATTCTCAAAGGCTTTCTCAGCAGATACCGGCCAACAAGAAGGATTAGCACCCTTGTGCGTAAGATCGGACAGAGGTTTGACAATGGAAGAAAAGTTCTTAATAAACCTCCTATAATAATTAGCGAAACCCAGGAAACGCTGTATGGCTTTAAGACCCTTGGGTTTTGGCCATTGTAGGACAGCTGACAACTTTTCTTTGTCCATGGCAATGCCATCATTGCCAATTATGAACCCCAAGAATGGCACACTGGTTCTATGAAACTCACATTTTTCCATTTTACAAAATAATTTGTTCTCACGGAGTCGTAGCAATACTGCGGATACATCTTTGATGTGCTGTGCCATGTTTTGGGAGTAAATCAGTATATCGTCGAGGTACACCACAACACATGTCTGTAACATATCTCTCAGAACATCATTTATCAGTTCCTGGAAAACTGCGGGTGCATTACACAGCCCAAAAGGCATTACTAGATACTCGTAGTGCCCAGCTCGAGTATTAAAGGCAGTTTTCCACTCATCACCTGCTCGAATGCGAACCAGATTGTAAGCGGCCCGTAGGTCCAACTTGGTAAATATCGAAGCGCCCTTAAGCCTGTCAAAAAGCTCGGTGATGAGTGGTATTGGGTATGCGTTTTTTGCCATTAGTTTATTCAAGCCCCGGTAGTCAATGCATGGTCTTAATTCGCCATTTTTCTTTTTTACAAAAAAGAACCCAGCCCCAGCTGGAGAGGTAGATTTACGTATGATCCCTCTAGCAAGGGCATCAGAAATGTAATCCTCCATAGCCTTATTTTCATCACAAGATAATGGATAAGTGCGTCCTTTCGGAGGTACTGCACCAGGCTGCAATTCAATGCAACAATCATAAGGTCTATGCTGGGGTAGCATACTAGCCTCTCCTTTGCTAAAAACATCGCCAAACTGTTGGTACACATCCGGCATAGCAGAGGAGGTGCACATGACCTTAATAGGCTGGATGACGCACTTGTCCATACAAAACTGGGACCAAGCAGCAATTTCACACTTTTTCCAATTGAATTGTGGGTTATGTAACTGTAACCACGGAAATCCCAATATCACCGCATGGTGCGGGGAATTAATCAGTTGAAACTGCTGCTCTTCTCTGTGAAGTGCCCCAATAGTCATAGACAATGGCATAGTTTCAAATATAACCTGAGGCGGTTCTAAGGGTCTACCATCAATCGCTTCAATAGTCAAGGGGTTTTCTCTTTCAATGCGTGGAACTCCGTGCAATTCAGCAAAGGTATTATCCATAAAATACCCTGCTGCACCGGAGTCAATCAAGGCCAAAACCTCCACAGAGCGTTGTGCCCAAGACAATACCACCTGTATGGTGGGTTTCATTATGCCCGACACTGGGGACGATTGTACACCACCTAGGGCCTGTCCCCCAAGATACCCTAGGTGTGTGCGTTTCCCGGACGTACCGGACAAGAATTTAGCAAGTGCCCTTTTTTACCGCAGTATAAACATAACCCTTGTTTTTTGCGATATAGTCTCTCTGCCTTGGATAGTCTAGTGAAGCCTATTTCCATAGGTTCACTTGTTTCCCGTACTGGTTCACTAGACTTCAATGCCAAGGGAGGGATGGGTGGGCAAAACATGCTACTAGGCTCATTATTTTTTGACCGTAACTTACGATCTCTGGCAATTGATCTCTCACGTATTCTGGAGTCAATTATCATAACATACTCAATGTAATCATCTAGATCAATAGGTAGATCTTTAGCAGCGATTTCGTCTTTAATGTGGTCATTCAGGCCTTGAGAGAAGGCTGCCAATAATGCCTCGTTATTCCAACCTACCTCTGCTGCCAATGTGCGGAATTCGATGGCATAGTCGCCCACTGTACGCCTGCCCTGTTGTATCTCCATAAGGCGTTTGGCAGCAGAGGTGGTTCTACCAGGAGGCTCAAACACTCTTCGAAAGGAACGCACAAATTCACTAAAGTTCTTAGTACAAGGTTTAGCATTCTCCCACAAGGGGTTAGCCCAAGCCAATGCTCTGCCAGTGAGCAGTGATATCGTGAACCCCACTTTACTACGATCATTGGGAAATGCGTGTGCCGTCAATTCCATAAAGATTTCGAGTTGATTGATGAACCCTCTGCAGAGACTAGGGTCACCATCATATCTTAGCGGCAAGGGTGCAGAAGCCGTTAACCCTTTAACAGTACCCCCTAGGGGTCTGGTATCACTTTCCGGTGTCTGACTTGGCGAGACCACCGGGCTAGAGCTAGATTGGTCAGCAGGTACCGTGCGTTCAAGGATCGTTTGAATTGCAACTGCCAACTGATCCAAACGTTGCTCGAGCACATCCATCCTCCAATGGATATTCTGTGCGTTACCTTCACCCTTGCTGTCTGAGGTCATGGCCCTTTCGTACTGTCACGGTTTATTATGACTCTCAGACACAAGTTTTAGGTAAAAAAAATCAATTTTATTGAAATAATAAATGATAACTTAGGATGGCAATAACATACATATATATATATATACAGAATATAGCACAGACAGAAGGCAGACTCTACCGGTCCTGTCAATATACCGGACAGGACAGTCTTTAGGCTCTACCGGCCTTGCCAATACCGGGTAAGGCAACCTGCAGATGGAATAGCATAACGGTTTTACCGGCCTTACCAAATTACCGGGCAAGGCAGCCTCAATAGATACACAATGTAGGCTCTACCGGCCCTGCCAATACCGGGTAAGGCAACCTCAGATGGAATGTGGCAAAAGGTTCTACCGGCCTTACCAATACCGGGCAGGGCAGCCCAGAGATAATAGCAGCAGTCAGATGGAACTGGCAAATTAGCAGAATCGTTAAGCAGCAAGGCTTTGGAGCAAACCAGCGTCCGCACGCTGGAAACAACACTGAATAGTATAGCCGTTAGGCTTAGCTAGCAAACCAGTGACCGCACACTGGAGTAACAAGCGAGTAGTATAGCCGCAAGGCTTAGGAGCAAACCAGCGTCCGCACGCTGGGACCAACACAGATTTGTATAGCTGATAGGCTTTGGAGCAAACCAGTGACCGCACACTGGTGTAACAAGCGAGTTTGTATAGCCGCAAGGCTTAGGAGCAAACCAGCGTCCGCACGCTGGGACCAACACAGATTTGTATAGCTGATAGGCTTTGGAGCAAACCAGTGACCGCACACTGGTGTAACAAGCGAGTTTGTATAGCCGCAAGGCTTAGGAGCAAACCAGCGTCCGCACGCTGGGACCAACACAGATTTGTATAGCTGAAAGGCTTTGGAGCAAACCAGTGACCGCACACTGGTGTAACAAGTGAGTTTGTATAGCCGCAAGGCTTAGGAGCAAACCAGCGTCCGCACGCTGGGACCAACACGGAATTGTAGCAATGTCACCAACGCGACCAGGCAGAAGGTCGCCAGGATACTGAAGACAGGTGATGAGATGACAGGAACCAGCAACGATCAGTCAGGTCAGAAAACAGCAGAGAAGTTCAGCAGGAACTGCAACACCAGAGACTAGGCCGGAACCAGGACTGGAAGTACTTCAGCATGCAGGAAACACTGGAACAGTAGAGATCAGGAACTCAGGAACACATGACATCAGGAACTCAGGAACACTGGAACAGAGGCCCAGCTATCACTAGCATAGTGATAGCAAGAAGGTCAGAAACAACACGAAAGGGCACTCAAAGGGTGCCCAATCCAGGTTTAAATAGTCAATAAGAGGCGGGCTATCTGCAGACAGCCAATAGAAGCCCCCTACTGGTGACAGACAAGTAACTGCAGCAAATCACGGGCACCGTGATAGCAGGGAGTGGGAGGAACCAGGCGGGACGGAGCACAAGTGGGCAGAGTTTCTATTTAAACCCACCCGGTGATCCACACATTCCAGAGACCCAGTAATTCAGTCTGAAATCCGGAGTCTCCGGGACAAAACCGGAGAGTTCCCAGGTATGTCCCTGATTAATCTTCCATAGACTTAGAAAAAGCAAAACACTTTGGGTACACTATTGAGACTGGCTTCGTCACACCTCAAACATCAGAGATAGATGCAATACAGCATTGGCCATGGCCTGTTTCCTAGAAAAAATTAACTTTCCTACAATTGCAGCCCCCTTGCCAGACCCTGTTATGGTAAAATAGACATCTGAGGCAGAACAAGTGTTGAAATCTGCTCTACGTGCTAAACCAGTGTTGTCTACAAGTCTATTGTACAAAAGTAGGCATGTGACGTTGGTTTGGGGGCAGCGCTGTGTCAGGAAGTTCAGGGTGAAGAACATCACATTCTGAGCACGAAGTTGATCTCCCAGACGGACGGCTCCTTTGTAGAAAAATAATAAGCATCCAAAACAATGGGGTCTTATGGGAACCTGAGAATCCCTCCATTGTAATGCAAATCGACAGTCACTGGAACTTCACTCACCCAAGCCGGTAAGAAGACGCCACTGCAGTACGAACGTATCAGCAGTGTAACATTGACCAGTGCACGTCTATCAGAGAGTCCACCTCCGACAATACAAAGTGCAGCATACAGGAACAGCAACACGACTTAATAACATCTTCACGTCTATTGAAATGTGGTAAAAACTTGTCTCAAGGAGTTCAACAGTGACAAACAGCACACGCCTTAAACACCTAACGCGTTTCAGACCGGAAGATCCTTAGTCACCTATGACTAAGTGGTATTACTATATAATAAGGGGTAGTTAGTGCAGGTTAGTAGGTCCCTGTGGTATTACTATATAAGAAGGAGTAGTTAGTGCAGGTTAGTGGGTCCCAGTGGTATTACTATATAAGAAGGGGTAGTTAGTGCAGGTTAGTAGGTCACAGTGGTATTACTATATAAGAAGGGGTAGTTAGTGCAGGTTAGTGGGTCCTTGTGGTATTACTATATAAGAAGGAGTAGTTAGTGCAGGTTATTGGTCCCAGTGGTATTACTATATAAGAAGGGGTAGTTAGTGCAGGTTAGTGGGTCCCTGTGGTATTACTATATAAGAAGGAGTAGTTAGTGCAGGTTAGTAGGTCCCTGTGGTATTACTATATAAGAAGGAGTAGTTAGTGCAGGTTAGTAGGTCCCAGTGGTATTACTATATAAGAAGGAGTAGTTAGTGCAGGTTAGTGGGTCCCAGTGGTATTACTATATAAGAAGGAGTAGTTAGTGCAGGTTATTGGTCCCAGTGGTATTACTATATAAGAAGGAGTAGTTAGTGCAGGTTATTGGTCCCAGTGGTATTACTATATAAGAAGGGGTAGTTAGTGCAGGTTAGTGGGTCCCTGTGGTATTACTATATAATAAGGAGTAGTTAGTGCAGGTTAGTGGGTCCTGGTGGTATTACTATATAATAAGGAGTAGTTAGTGCAGGTTAGTAGGTCCCAGTGGTATTACTATATAAGAAGGAGTAGTCAGTGCAGGTTAGTGGGTCCCTGTGGTATTACTATATAAGAAGGGGTAGTTAGTGCAGGTTAGTGGGTCCCAGTGGTATTACTATATAAGAAGGAGTAGTTAGTGCAGGTTATTGGTCCCAGTGGTATTACTATATAAGAAGGGGTAGTTAGTGCAGGTTAGTGGGTCCCTGTGGTATTACTATATAATAAGGAGTAGTTAGTGCAGGTTAGTAGGTCCCTGTGGTATTACTATATAAGAAGGAGTAGTTAGTGCAGGTAAGTGGGTCCTGGTGGTATTACTATATAATAAGGAGTAGTTAGTGCAGGTTAGTAGGTCCCAGTGGTATTACTATATAAGAAGGGGTAGTTAGTGCAGGTAAGTGGGTCCCTGTGGTATTACTTTTTGAGAAGGGTCACATAGGGCTGGTAAATGGCCATATGGTGTTACTATATAAGAAGGGGTAGGTATGGCAGGTAAGTGACCCTGTGGTATTAGTAAATAAGAAGGGGTGGTAGGTAGAACAGGTAGGTAGCCCTGTGGGGCAGTCTGTGCTGTGTAGGCCCCTCTGGGCTGTGTCTCCTCTGTTTACAACACGACGTGAAGCACAGACCACAGCTCCCAGCATGCACTGCCGCACCTCCCCCTGTCAGATTGCGCTCAGCTGCCGCGGGTGCTTCTGGGATGTTAGTTTTCGGTTGAGGATCAGTGCAAGAAGCCGACTGTAGCATAGTGCAGAAAGACTACAATTCCCAGCATGCAGCGCGATCCGCCTTTTCCCGGAAGTTGTTCTCTGTGAGTTTCTAGATTTGAGCGTTTTCCTGCAGAATGGCTGATTGGGTAAGATGGTGAGACAGTCTGCAGGGGTAAAGTGGTGTGACAGTCTGCAAGAGTAAAGTGATGTGACAGTCTGCAGGGTTAAAGTGATGTGACAGTCTGCAGGGTAAGATGGTGTGACAGTCTGCAGGGGTAAAGTGGTGTGACAGTCTGCAAGAGTAAAGTGATGTGACAGTCTGCAGGGTTAAAGTGATGTGACAGTCTGCAAGAGTAAAGTAATGTGACATTTTGCAGAAGTAAAGTGGTGTGACAGTCTGCGGGGGTAAAGTGGTGTGACAGTCTGTAAGAGTAAAGTGATGTGACAGTCTGCAGGGGTAAGATGGTGTGACAGTCTGCAGAGGTTAAGTAATGTGACATTTTGCAGAAGTAAAGTGGTGTGACAGTCTGCGGGGGTAAAGTGGTGTGACAGTCTGCAGGGTTAAAGTGATGTGACAGTCTGCAAGAGTAAAGTGATGTGACAGTCTGCAGAGGTAAAGTGGTGTGACAGTCTGCAAGAGTAAAGTAATGTGACATTTTGCAGAAGTAAAGTGGTGTGACAGTCTGCAGGGGTAAAGTGATGTGACAGTCTGTAAGAGTAAAGTGATGTGACAGTCTGCAGGGGTAAGATGGTGTGACAGTCTGCAGAGGTTAAGTAATGTGACATTTTGCAGAAGTAAAGTGGTGTGACAGTCTGCGGGGGTAAAGTGGTGTGACAGTCTGCAGGGTTAAAGTGATGTGACAGTCTGCAAGAGTAAAGTGATGTGACAGTCTGCAGAGGTAAAGTGGTGTGACAGTCTGCAGAGGTTAAGTAATGTGACATTTTGCAGAAGTAAAGTGGTGTGACAGTCTGCAGGGGTAAAGTGATGTGACAGTCTGTAAGAGTAAAGTGCTATGACAGTCTGCAGGGGTAAAGTGGTGTGACAGTCTGCAGGGGTAAGATGGTGTGACAGTGTGCAAGAGTAAAGTGATGTGACAGTCTGCAGGGGTAAAGTAGAGTGACAGTTTGTGGAGGTAAAGTGGTGTGACATTCTGCAGAGGTAAAGTGATGTGACAGTCTGCAGGGGTAAGACGGTGTGACAGTCTGCAGGGGTAAGATGGTGTGATAGTCTGCAGGGGTAAAGTGCTGTTACAGTCTGCAGAGGTGGGGGAGGTAGAACAAGGACATGGCCAGTGAATGGTTGTGGGGTTAGAAAATCTGGGTCAGGGATAATAGAATGGGGGGCAGGGGTAATAGAATGTGGGCAGGGGTAACTGCAGGGTGACAATGGTCATTGCTAGAAGGAGTAATAATCATGTACAGGGGATAAAACTGGGTGCACCACAGGGGACATATACACAGCCTGCACTCTGATACAAATGGGGATCTTCACCACTTCTCCCTTTCAGTTGTAGAGATGAATTGAGGTTCAAAATAGGGACACCTTACTTACACACACACCTAACTACCTACACACACCTTCCTACACATCTACCCACACCACACCCCTACGTACACACACACACACCTCCCTACCAACCTACACATCTACCCACACCACACCCCTACGTACACACACACACCTCCCTACCAACCTACACACACCTCACTACCTTCCTACACATCTACTCACACCACACCCCTACCTACATACACCACTCCCCTACCTACACACCTACCTACATACACCACTCCTCCCTACCTTCCTACACATCTACCCACACCACACCCCTACCTACATACACCACTCCCCTACCTACACACCTACCTACATACACCACTCCTCCCTACCTTCCTACACATCTACCCACACCACACCCCTACCTACATACACCACACCCCTACCTACACACCTACCTGCATACACCACTCCTTCCTATACATCTACCCACACCACACCCATACCTACATACACCACTCCTCCCTACCTTCCTACCTACCTACATACACCACACCCCTACCTACATACACCACTCCTCCCTACCTTCCTACACATCTAACCACACCCCTACCTACATACACCTTCCTACACATCTACCCACACCACACCCCTACCTACATACACCTCCCTACCTTCCTACACATCTACCCACACCACACCCCTACCTACATACACCACTCCTCCCTACCTTCCTACACATCTAACCACACCCCTACCTACATACACCTTCCTACACATCTACCCACACCACACCCCTACCTACATACACCTCCCTACACATCTACCCACACCACATCCCTACCTACATACACCCCTCCTCCCTACCTTCCTACACATCTACTCACACCACACCCCTACCTACACACCTACCTACCTACATACACCCCTCCTTCCTACACATCTACCCACACCACACCCCTACCTGCATACACCACACCCCTATCTACATACACCACACTCCTACCTACACAAACACACTCCTACCTACCCTCACAATACCTCCTTTGCTGGCTCCTACTGGGGGCCACTCACCCCCCAGCTCCTGCGACCATAGACCACCCCCTCCAAAATAAAAGTCACATAACCAAAGATGGACAATGGTGTTTTAGGAGTGTGGCAATACCAATGGTTTTGTTATGACATTTACACCTCTTTGTGTAACGTAATAAATTATTTAGAACATGACCAAAGTGTTTTATTTACACAGAGTAATTTACAATCACACCTGTAGTGATGTTTATACAGACATAATGTGATACACTTATATACACGCCACACAATCTTATCTCCTAAACACAGGGACACCAGAGTGATACACTTATATACACACCACACAGTCTGATCTCCTAAACACAGGGACACCAGGGTGATACACTTATATACACACCGCACAGTCTGATCTCCTAAACACAGGGACATCAGGGTGATACACTTCTATACACACCACACAGTCTGATCTCCTAAGCACAGGGACACCAGAGTGATACACTTATATACACACCACACAGTCTGATCTCCTAAACACAGGGACACCAGTGTGACACTTTTATACACAGCACACAGTCTGATCTCCTAAACACAGGGACACCAGGGTGATACACTTATTACACTTATATACTCACCACACAGTCTGATCTCCTAAACACAGGGACACCAGGGTGATACACTTCTATACACACCACACAGTCTGATCTCTTAAACACAGGGACACCAGGGTGATACACTTATATACACACCACATAGTCTGATCTCCTAAACACAGGGACATCAGGGTGATACACTTATATACACACCACACAGTCTTATCTCCTAAACACAGGTACATCAGGGTGGGAAGGATGAATGGAGGGATTTGGGTCTCATAGATGGTCTGTAATTCCTAAAGAGGAATTATTGGAAGGTAAGTACTCCTAACATCTCCTGCTTGGGAGGTGTGGAGCCCTAATCTCATACGAAGAGGGACACTTGGGGTACGGACCCCTAATATCTCCTAAAGAGGGACACTTGGGAGGTACAGACCCCTAATATCCCCGATAAAGAGGGACACTTAGGAGGAATGGACTCCTCATATCTCCTATAAAGAAGGGGGTACCTGGAGGTATGGACCCCTAATATCCCTGTTACAGAGGGTACCTGGGAGGTATTGGGAAAGAACATCCAGAGCAGGTTTACACATCAGACCCTAATAGTCTACAGGACCTCAGTAACAGACATCCCCCCGGTGTAGTGCTCTCCCACAAACACTTGGTGAGGCTGGTATACTGAACAAAAGTGGTGCAAGCTGTCTGCGCTATGGGAGAGAATTAGACTATTCAAAAACTCTAATAGATAGAAATGGTGCTTTAACCCATTGAATGCTGGAGCTCTCCAGTGCATTGATTTGTGAGGAGTCTGAGACCCTTCATAATTCAGTGGATTATACGCTCCATTTGGGTTTCTTCTCTGTGATGAATTAGTTGCCCCGGTATTGCTCCTCTTGTGTGCGTGTGGACAGGGGTGCTCTGTCTTCCAGCCCTGCAGATTAAGGAGAGCCGCAGGAGGCACTAGTGATTACTGGGTGTTAGTGTCTCTAGTCCAGATCTTAACGTACAGGAAACCCTTTATTTGAAATTATTTATATTGCGCCACTTCTTTCTACTAAGACAAGGCCCCCCACACACACGCACTCATTAGGAAAAGGCCTCACTCAAAACTTATTTGCACTTCTGATATTTTTTGAGCATTTACATTGAAGATATTTTTTGCAGCCAGGTGGCACTGTTGCATTTACTGCCTGTGAAAAGCTGCGTATCCCACACACACTTCCCACACATGGATGTAGCAACCGCGACACAGGCTTCACGCTAACTTCATCTCAAGTTATCAACAAAAAGTCATTAACTTTTGAACAAAGCACCTTCCAGTGTTTGGAATAGCAATAAGAGGATACACATTTGGATTATCATATCTAATAAGAGGCTACTCGTTCGGAATATCAAATCCAATAAGTGTTTACTCGTTTGGAGTATCAAATCCAATAAGTGGCTACGCATTTGGGGTATCAAATCCAATAAGCGGCTATGCATTTGGAGTATCAAATCCAATAAGCGGCTACTCATTTGGTGCATCAAATCCAATAAGCAGCTACTCATTTGGAGCATCAAATCCAATAAGCGCCTACGCATTTGGAGTATCAAATCCAATAAGCGGCTACGCATTTGGAGTATCAAATTCAATAAGCGGCTACTCATTTGGTGCATCAAATCCAATAAGCAGCTACTCATTTGGTGCATCAAATCCAATAAGCGCCTACGCATTTGGGGTATCAAATCCAATAAGCAGCTACTCATTTGGTGCATCAAATCCAATAAGCAGCTACTCATTTGGTGCATCAAATCCAATAAGCGCCTACGCATTTGGAGTATCAAATCCAATAAGCGGCTACGCATTTGGAGTATCAAATCCAATAAGCACCTACGCATTTGGAGTATCAAATCCAATAAGCGACTACGCATTTGGAGTATCAAATCCAATAAGCGGCTACGCATTTGGAGCTTCAAATCCAATAAGCAGCTACACATTTGGAGCTTCAAATCCAATAAGCGGCTACGCATTTGGAGTATCAAATCCAATAAGCGGCTACGCATTTGGAGCTTCAAATCCAATAAGCAGCTACGCATTTGGAGCTTCAAATCCAATAAGCAGCTACGCATTTGGAGTATCAAATCCAGTAACCGCCTATGCGTTTGGAGCATCAAATCCAATAAGCGGGATACGCATTTGGAGCATCAAATCCAATAAGCGGCTACGCATTTGGAGTATCAAATCCAATAAGCAGCTTCGCATTTGGAGCATCAAATCCAATAAGCGCCTATGCATTTGGAGTATCAAATCCAATAAGCGGTTATGCGTTTGGAGTATTAAATCCAATAGGTGGCTACGCGTTTGATGTAGTCTTGTGTTATTCACTAGGAAAGGGCTATTTATTTTATATAATTTCATGTTGAGGTTTAGTTGATGGTCTGAGCACCGTGTAGCATATTGGTTCACAGTCCATTGCACAACACTCTGATCCTTAAATGGTTATAACACCTTTCTCCAAACCCTGTGCTGCCCCTTTATGTAACATAAACTTGTCATTTGTATTGTCCACACCACTTTACCGAATCCCAGGTCCATGAGGAATCCCCTCTAATACCGGACATTTTAATCCCCCCCCCCCCCCCCCCCCGTTATGCTAAGAGGTGCAATTCCGGGGTATACCAACTACAACACAGGGGAGAAATAAAAAGTCTAGGGAGTTAAATGTGGGTATTTAACCCCTTAATTGCTACAGAGCTCTTTGTCAGATTGGCGTGCAATTCATCAGAGAACTCTCTAGAATTCAGACAGGATAAAAGCCCCAATTTATTCCCTGGAAATTTGGGGACGTTTTATTTTTCCTGTACGGTGCAGTTGGTTTGCCCCAGACGTAGTTCCCTATCTCGGCCTTCAGAGCCCCAGGGTGCTGAGCGTGGCTCCCTCTGTGTTCCAGGAGCCCGTGACGTTTGAGGACGTGGCGGTGTACTTCTCTGAGGAGGAGTGGGAGTGTTTAGAGGAATGGCAGAAGGACCTGTACAAGGAGGTGATGATGGACAATTACCGGACCCTGCGCTCCCTGGGTGAGGACAGCACTTTTGTGTAATGATTAGTAAAGTCCGTTCCACATGCAACTGATTCTTGTCTTATACACCCTCACATTTCCTATTGCACTGATCAGGTACATGTCGAATGAAAGTGAATCTGTGGCCTTAAAACATGTTTAGTTTGTAAAATGTACCTTTATCTTGTACTGACCATTTCTCTGTAAAATGAATGGTTTCTGAGGGTTTAACCTTTACGTATTGGTGACGCAGACCCACACTACACTGTCTGCCAGTCCAGTCTTGTTACATTGGTACCACAGACCCACATTACGCTGTCTACCAGTCCAGCCTTGTTCCACTGATACCCATAGACTCACACTACCCTGTCTACTAGTCCAGTCTTGTTACATTGGTACCACAGACCCACATTACACTGTCTACCAGTCCAGCCTTGTTCCACTGATACCCATAGACTCACACTACCCTGTCTACTAGTCCAGTTTTGTTTCACTTGTAACCACAGACCCACATTACACTGTCTGCCAGTCTAGCCTTGTACAAGACTGGATTGGCAGACAGTGTACAGTTGGTTCTGTGGATACCATCCACTTGTAGCCATATAACTACACAATCTGCTAGCTCTGCCTTCTTCCACTTGTATCCACAGAGCCAACATATGCTGGTTACAGCTTGTTGAACAACATGATCCGGCCAGTGGGCCTTTGAGAGAAAAAAATTGACTCCCCTGGATTTTTACCCCTTGAATTCCTGAGAGGGTCCATTGGAATGCACAACAATACTTTGGAGACCTTTTTTGACGTCCAAGGGGTTAATAAACATATGGTTCTTGTCAGGGTATGTTGAAGTGTAGGCTCCAGAGCAGCTGCAATGTCTTGTGTACACAGGGCCGGCGCCACCTATAGGCGAGTTAGGCGCCGGCCTAGGGCGCACAAGTGCTGGGGGCGCGGGCATGCAGCGGAGAAAAGCTGCGCCCGCACCCACCACACCGGAACGCAACACAGTCAGGTCTGTGTTGCTACTGCGCTCCCTCATCGCTGTCGCTCTTTAGTAACGCAGAGCGTGCTGGGAGTCATGATCTCCCGGCGCACTCTGCATTACTGAAGAGAAGACAGAGCGGGAGCTACAGGTATGTGATGGGGGGCAAGTTGGAGCTGATGGGGCATAGTGGAGCTGCTGGGCACAAGTTGGAGCAGATGGGGGGCAAAGTGGAGCTGATATAGGCATGTTGGAGCTGAGGGGGCATAGTGGAGCGGATGGGAGGCAAGTTGGAGCTGAGGGGGCAAAGTGGAGCTGGTGGGGGACAAATTGGAGCTGGTGGGGGCAAGTTGGAGCTGATAGGGGGCAAAGTGGAGCTGGTGGGGCAAGAAAAGAGGTGGGGTATAAGTAGGCAAGGTATAAAGGGGTGGGACACAAGGGACGGAGCCAAGGGGCAGCAAAAGTAGGTTTTGCCTAGGGTGGCAAAAATCCTTGCACCGGCCCTGTGTGTACAGTACCAGTTACTGTTCCTCCACTTCCCTGTGGCCCTGTCTTCCTCTGCCACTCTGTAACAACATGCTCTTCAGCAGTTCTTTGACCACACGTTTCTCCGTCCCCCTGTGGCCATATGTTCTTCCTTCATTCCGTAGTCACTTGTTCCACCACCATTCTCTGTTCTGTTACTGTCTCTGTGGCTGGCTGCATGTTCTTCTTTACACATAGTCTGGTGATGAGTTCCACCTCCAAAGGACTTCATGTTAATCAGGAACTTGATTTTTTCTAAGTTATTGAGGGATGTAGGGACCATGGGGTACAGACAGTCTACTTTAAGGAGGCAGGGGACTCAAAATAAAGATTCTCCATCTGCCCACCCTCTGTATTCCAGCACTAACCAGAGATCAGTGTTCTGAGTGACCTCTAGGAGGCAAAGCTGTTTCTCTGCTATGGGAAACCTTGTCTGGCTCGCATTTTTTCTTTATGTAATTTCCTTCTGTTTTCACACGTTGGGAACCCTTACGTAATGAGGAGAATTCCTGGGACTTTTTTGTCCTGTCCTTTTACTCCACTTTCCCATAGGGATCGTGGAGCAAGGGATCACCATTGGCATTTGGACGTGCATCCGGAGTATCCAGAGCATGTTGCTCTGGCTTGGAGCAACTCCTGCTTGGTCCTCTTTCATCTGTAGTTTGCCAGCGTTTGTTCGGAACGTGCGAGGTATCTGGAACTTGCTGTTGTCGGGGACTAGGCAGGCAATACGTTGAAGTGCTTTCTTGCGCTTCTTGATGGTTACTGTGGAGTGCATCCAGATTTTCCGGATCGCGCTTTGCTGGTACATTCTGTAAAGACACTGCTCTGGTTGTGGAGCACCACCTCTTTTCCCTTTGTCTACATTTGGGTGTGCATCTGGAACACGCATTTCCTTTTTTACTCTGTGCAGGAATTGCTCTTATAGTGCAGCTTCTCCGACCGAAGGCCGGTTGCTGCATTGTACTGTCTCGGATCATGTTGTGTCATGCATTCCCCTTGGAGAGCGTGTATCGCGGTGCCCGTGATTCCTTGTTTATATTTTTTCTGTCAGTTATCCAATGTGAGGTCCTCATTGGTTGCCCTGTGTTAAGCCCGCCCAGTATAGCCTTTATATACTGGGCTCCTGCACCCACACATTGCCCTTTTGTGGTGTTCCTGTGCCAGTGCTACGTTTGTTTATGAAGTTTCCAGTGTACCGACTTGGCTTGCCTGACTACTCTCCAGTTCCTGCGCCTGTGTACTGACCCGGACTGCCTGACTATTCTTAAGTGTTTGTTCCTGTGTATCGACCCGGCCTGGCTGACGTTCCTGCTACTGTGTACCGACCCAGATTGGCTGACGTTCCTGCTCCTGTGTCCTGACCCGGCCTGGCTGACGTTCCTGCTCCTGGACTCCAACTCGGCAGATCTCCGTTTTGGTCCTGGTCTCCTCGGCGACATTCTGACTTCCGGTGCCTTACCTTGTTGGGCACGTCTGCACCCGTAGGCTTGCCTAGTATTGTCCCATTTTGGCTCTATGGAGCGCCTCTGGCCTAGTCCTCCATTCTGCAAAACCAGTTGCCAGCGTTGCCTCCGTGATAGCACCGGTACATTGCCATTGGCTACGCTCCACTCTGTCAAAACCGGTTGCCAGTGTTGCCTCCGTGATTGCACCGGTACATTGCCATTGGCTACGCTCCACTCTGTCAAAACCGGTTGCCAGTGTTGCCTCCGTGATTGCACCGGTACATTGCCATTGGTTATGTTCTACTCTGTCAAAACCGGTTGCAAGTGTTGTCTCCGTGATAGCACCGGTACATTGCCATTGATTACGCTCCACTCTGTCAAAACCGGTTGCCAATGTTGCCTCCGTGATAGCACTGGTACATTGCCATTGGCTACGCTCTACTCTGTTCAAAACCGGTTGCAAGTGTTGCCTCCGTGTCAGCACCGGTAGCGCTCCTGTTTACTTCAGTGGACTGGTACTCGCTGTGAACTCAGTCTTTGGCGTGTTTAAGAATCAGCTCAATACCTTCACATATGGGACTGTTTTCCTATCTGGATGTACGTTAACTCCTGCATTGCTGAAACCTGGAAACCTTATCATCTGCCTGACCCGTGTCAGCATAAACTGTTTGTCTCCTATATTTGTGCTGGACCTGTGTGGGCCTAATTTACCTGTCGTGTCTGTACTATCAGTTGTATATTACAGGACCTGTGAGGGTTCTTTATGTATTACTGTATTTAATAAAACTGTGTTTTTATCCTAACTCTGTGTCTGTGAGTCAAACAAACCGTTACAGCGTGTGACATCTCAGTTGTCATGGCGACACTCCATTACTTGGGAGCATTGCACATGTGCACTTCTTCCTATATCAGATGGCTTTGCTTCTGCTCATTTCTATTAATCTTTTTTACTATATCTGTGTCTCAGGTTACTGAGGTCAGACTTAATCCTCCAAGTCGTGTGTGTGTGGGGACAGTTTTCAGAGCAATAAGCTTCATGCTCCTGGGGTCATTCGTTTGAGTCAAGGCCTTCTTTCTGGCCATCCTGAGGCTAATTTGGCCACTGTTGTTGCAGGACCCTCTCTTCATCCTCCGTATGCTGTTTCTCTGATTGTGGATTCCGAATGGGCCAAACATTTCGACTTGGTTTGTTTCATCGATGGACAAAGTCCTGATTAAATGGTTGGTTGAGCCAGCTCATTGTTAGCCCAAGGATCCTTGGCTGACGGATCTTTTCTTGTTTCTTCCACGTTGTCCAACTCCCCCTCTTCTGAGGATGAGAGGAAGCTTTTGAGTGATGGCCCAGCCATTTTGCTTTCCACGTCGTATTTGTCTTCCAGGGATGAGGAGGATTGTGACTTGGTTGAGCTATAATTTAATTGAGGCTATATTGGAGGTTCTCCAAGTTTCAGAGAGTAGTTCCCAACGGGGATGACTATATTCTGCTTTATATGCACAATACTCACAGTAAGGTGTGGTCAAATTGATGATATTAGCAAGTCTGACAGCAGAGAATTAAACCTGTCTCCATTCAGGTGGTAAATATTTCCAGGACCATCCAGTATGGATAGATCAGAGGCAGGGCTTCCTCATAAAAAATGTTATTGGATGATCAAAAACATACGTTTTTATTTTGTGTTATTTGAGGTTTCAGTCTTTGATAAAGCGGCTTGTTACCGTGCAATGTGTACGATTTTAAGATACATATTTATTATATTTTATGTTTTTGATCATCCAATAAAAATGTTTATGAGGAAGCCCTGCTGCTGTTCTGTCCATATCGGATGGTCCTGGAAATGCTTACCACCTGAACGGAGACAGGTTTGATTCTCTGCTCTCAGACTTGCTGATATCGTCAGTCTGACCACACGTTATTGTGAGTAGCGCTCTTGTTGTTTCATTTCACTGCGTTTACAGTGTCAAACTATCAGCTGCCTTCTATCTTTTTTTTTATTTTTATGAGAAGAAGCTGGACTGTCTTACCAGGCTGATTTTTTGTGGGGTCACAGAGCTATCTTGATTGTTGCTTTCGCTTCTGCTCGGAGAGTACTCTTTAGCTCTGAATGTGGAACGTTAATGCAGCATCTAAGAAAGCCTTGATGGAATTGCTCTTCAATAGATCCCTTTTCTTTGGTCCAGGATAAGATGGTCAGTCAGGCTACTGGGAGCAAGTGGAAGGATTCTGCATCATGTGTTTTCAGGGTTCCTCCCTTTTGTCGGAGTCATTGGCGGCTGGTTCGTCCTTTCGGGTCCTGGATAAGATGGTCAATCAGGCTACTGGGGACAAATGGAAGGATTCTGCATCAAGTGTTTTCAGGGTTCCTCCCATTTTTTCGAGTCATTGGCAGCTGGTTCGTCCTTTCGGGGAAATCTAAGTCTGCTTGGGCCTCAAAAAAGTTGGTTCCAAACTCCCAGAATCCCTAGCCCCCCTTGGCATGAAGGTGGGGGCTCGAAGGCTCCAAAACATCCTCCTTTGGAGGGAGGTCACATCCGTCACTTAGTTCATCTCTACAGAACTAAATTTCAGATGTATAGGTACTGCGTTTGCTGGTTGAGGGTTATCACATCTCTCTCTTGCAGTCCCTCCACGTTTTTGTTTTTGGGTCACATGTTCCTACAACTCAACACCTAGTTCTGGCTTTTCATCGGGCTATTCAGTCACTTTTGAAAGCCAGATGCGTGGTCCTGATTCCTCTGGATCAGAGGTGCCAGGGCTTTTATTCCAATATTTTCTTTGTTCCTAAAAAAAGGATGGAGGCTTTCATCCTGTCTTGAATCTCAAGACATTGAACAACTCTGTTCATGTACACAGATTCAGAATGGAGTCTGTCAGGTCAGTTATCAGTACCGTGGTTCCAGACACGTTCATGGCATTGTTCGACATGAAGGCTGCTTATCGTCATGTTCCTATTTGGCCAGGCCATCACCGGTTTCATTTTATCATATTTGTTTTAACACTTAATGTGAATGTTTGAGACACTTTGTATCTTAACCCTTTGAGTGCCAGTGGGGTATCTAATTGTTAGAGACCAGGAACCAGGCAGACACAAAAAATATAAAATGCAAAACACCTTTATTAAAGTAACAAAAATTAAACAAAACAGAATTGTGATCCAGGAGCATAAACCAATGACAAGCCAGGGTCAGGAACCAAGACAGGTACTTAGCCAAACCGGAGTCAGGAACACAGAAGTCTGCAATGTCAGGAACAAGCCAGGAGTCAGGAACACAGATGTTCACAATGTCAGGAACAAGCCAGGAGTCAGGAGCACAGAAGTCAGCAATGTCAGGAACAAGCCAGGGGTCAGGAACCAGAAAGCTCTTCAGAGGAAGCCAGGTCATGCACAGATAAACAGGAGCTCAGTAGAATCCACAGCAGTCAGCAACAAACACAAGGAAAATCAGGAAGTAAGCCAAGCTGCTTTAAATACCCTGAAAGGATTGGCTGATAACAGTCAGGTGAGTAATCACAGAGAGGTCAGCTGATTCAGCCTAACTGAGGAAAGGAAAGACTGCAGCAATCAACAGCAGAGCTCTGGAATAGCTCAGGCATCAGAATCAATCAGCAGAGTAGAGCAGCTCAGCCAAACCTTGACACTAATGCATTGCAGAGCAATGTGCTGGGCACCCCTCTGTCACTCAAAGAGTTAATCTGGGTAGAAAATCATCATGTCCACTATGATTCAATGTGTGTTTGGGTTGGTTCTGCAGAATCAATCTTTAGTTACTGTTGGATACCGTGTCCATTAAGACAGATGTGATTGTGTGTTGCCAGACTCTTGAACCGTAAACTCCATCCATTCTTCCTAAAGAGGATAGTGATAGAAATTGGGGTCCTGGAGTTTCAGACCAAATAATCTTTTATACCCCATGGGTATGATATCCAGTAGTAACATAGTAGATAAGGCTGAAAAAAAGATATGTGTCCATCAAGTCCAGCCCATGCCAAATCACCCTCTTCACCTAGAGGAAGGCAAAAAAATTAACAATTAAGCCCCAAAATTAACCAAAAACTACACTTAAGCCCCAAGTGATAGATTACTAATGACAGATTAATTTTTGGGGCAGTTGATCACCATAGAACTTATATTTAGTGGTTATTAATTTAATGTAAGATATATTTTCATTACCAATATTTGTCAATTGCAGTTTTTATTTCATTTTTTCTTTGAATCAGATGGTGCATCATGGGAGACCGTAACAGCCAAAGACCGTGACTTGCATCTGAATTCTCCAGCCCAGAAAACGGAAACAACTTCCAGCAATGTCCAGGGAAGAAAAAGTGATGGAAACTTCTTATCCCCACATGTATATATGTGCCAGAAAGCCTCTCCTTCTAAAATCCTAAGCCTGACAAATAGAGGTCTGACTGAGACAAATGATTCATTAGGAGATATGAAAACAAGTGTCCAGGACAGCATAGATACTGTGTCAGTAATCTTGTATATATGTTGTGTGTGTGGAATGACGTGTAGTGGAGAATCAGAGTATAAAGCTCATTGGAAAATCCATGTAGAGGGCAAACCCAGTAATGGTCAGGAGTGGGGGGAACATCTCTCAGACAGACCCAGGCGTAGTGGACATCAGAAAACACATGGAGATGTTTCATATTGTTCTCATGTGAAAAGTAATTTCGTGGAAAAACGAAGTATGCTCAAAGATAATAGGAAGATCTCCCAGGTGTCACTTCTTTCTGGTCATCAGAAGCTTCAGTCAAAGAAGAAAACAAATCCACGCAAAAACTGTAAGAATAGCTTCTCCAAAGGATCATGTTTAACTGACCCCCAGAAATCTAACTCAAAACAAAAAGCAGATGTATGTGCCAAGTGTGGGAAGAGGTTCTCACAGTTATCATCTCTCATGGTTCACCAGAGAACACACGCAAAAGAGCAGAAGTATGGATGTACCGTGTGCGGGAAGAGCTTCTTCCAGAAGTCACTTCTCATCAAGCACCAGAAGATTCACTCAGAACAGAAAACCTACTCATGTCCCGACTGTGGGAAGAGCTTCTTCTTAAAATGGCTTTTTAATGATCACCAAAAAATTCACTCAGAAGAGCAAACCTATGCATGTTCAGAATGCGGGAAGAGCTTCTTCCAGAAATCACTTGCCATCGATCACCAGAACACACATTCAGGACAGCAGACTTATTCATGTATCAAGTGTGGGAAAACCTTCTTCCAGGAATCACTTCTCATTGATCACCAGAAAATACACTTGGAAGAACAAACCTATCCATGTGCTGAGTGTGGGAAGGTCTTCTTCCAGGAATCATTTCTTACTGATCATCAGAAAACTCATTCAGGAGAACAAACATATTCCTGTTCTGAGTGTGGAAAGAGCTTCTTCCAAAGATCTCTCCTCACAGATCATCAGAAAACTCACCTTGAAGAGCAATCATTGCCTCTTAGTCAATATAATAGACATGGTCACCAGACAACACACACAGTGGAAAGTCTTAATCCACCTAATGGATGTGAGGATGCTCTCGGTGATCAGGTAGACCATGCAGAGAAGATCCACAAAGAAGAAATTTCACATTTAAGTACAGAACATGGGAAAAGCTTGGAACTCCAATCAAAACTGTATAGTGGTCAACAAGCCCGTGCCAGGAAGAAGATACATTTTTCCAGGTTTGGAGAAATCTTCGATACATTGAACTTATCAGGATCACAGTCTGACATTAGCGACATTGAGGACTCTGGGTCTGAATTTCTGCCATCAGAGGCTCTATCCGATCAGAGTATCACAGACAGTGATGAGCCCCAGACTAACACGGGACCAGAAGAACAATTTCTAACTAAGGAAACTGCATCTTCCCGCAGGACACAGGATGAGGAATATGAACTGGATTCTCCTGAACTTGAGCAGACACTTCTTAATGAATGTACAGTACCTGATCCAGATGTAGATGCTTGCTTCAGTGAGTCTTTAGAGAGAGATTATTCATGGAGAATTCCAAACTACTACACCCCAGAGATCCCTCCTTTCTCTGGAAATACTGGCATACATGTTGAGAAGCCTAAGTTAACCCCCTTAAATTATTTTCAGTTGTATATAACCGATAGTTTGTTGGAAGATATAGTTACCCAGACCAATTTGTATGCCCAGAAGGTTATTTCTACTCACGATTTGCCTGAAGCCTTGGTTTGGGTTCCCACTGATATATCTGAGCTAAAGAAATTTTGGGGTCTTTTATTTGCCCAGAGCTTATCAAAAATGCCCAGCATTAGTTCCTTCTGGGCAACCCATCCCGTTTCTTCCGCCCCGCTCTTCCCATCTGTGATGAGCAGTAGCCGATACCGGATGCTGCTGAAACTGCTATGTTTTAGTGGGAGTGCACCATCTCTACCTAAAGGCCATCCTGACCATGATGCTCTTCATAGAATCAGACCACTAGTTGATCACCTTTCCACCAAGTTTTCTGAGATTTACACACCTTCTAAGAATGTCACAGTGGACAAACCTTTATTAATTAACAAGGGAAGTGCTGGGCCTCGGCAGAACATCCATAAGAAAAAATTGCGCGGAGAGCTAAAGATTTATAAACTGTGTGAGAGTTCGACCGGCTATACTTTGTACTTCCGCATCTATGACAAGAGCTTCGCACACATTGATCCTCCTGGTTGCCCACCCTGTCTGACCTCCACAGACAAGATCGTATGGGATCTGGTACAGCCCATGTTAGGTTCTGGTTACCACCTCTACCTGGACAGTTTGTATACTAGTGTACCTTTATTAGAGACCCTGTACTGTCTCGATACTA
The DNA here is from genome assembly GCA_037306005.1 of Rhinophrynus dorsalis. Lineage (NCBI taxonomy): Eukaryota > Metazoa > Chordata > Amphibia > Anura > Rhinophrynidae > Rhinophrynus > Rhinophrynus dorsalis. Next base: position 496,378,052 of record CM074723.1, on the reverse strand, counting down.
TGGCTTGTGGCATGATAGAGAAGCACAGGAAGTGGTTACCAAAAGAATTGTTGGAGAATCAAAAACACCGGGATATATCTGCTCTTCGTTGCAACGAGCTGCTGGCTGTGAAGTATACTCACAAGAAAGATATGTATTTCCTAAGTACAATCCATGATGAATCCACATGTAGAGTTCCTGTGCATGGTCAGAGGACTCGTATAACTCAGCCATGCTGTATGTTGGATTACACCAAACATATGTCTTGTGTAAGCAAGATAAACCAGATGTTACAACCTTACAAAGGCACCAAAAAGCCATTGCCGTGGTACAGAAAAGTGGCCCTTTATTTAGTGCAGGTCGCAGTCTACAATTCGTACGTCGTGTATAAAGCTGCCTCACCCAACATAAAGGTCACCTTCTTGGAATTCCAGAACGAACTCATTTCTGCTCTGTTGCAAGTTGACAAAGAGGGGCCAGAGACTCCCAAGACGGAAAATTTAGACAGGCTGACCGCAAGACACTTCATAAAAAAATTGCCCCCAACAGCCAAGAAGCCTCGCAGCCAGAAGCCGTGCAGGGTTTGTTCTAAGAAGGGCTCTAGGCGAGACACGAGGTTTCACTGCCCCCAGTGCCCTACGAAACCAGGACTCTGCTTAGAGGATTGCTTTGAAAAATATCACACGCTGGAGAACTTCTGGTGTGATTAACGTTTGCCCTGAAGAGGGCGCCACCCAGTCAGGGGAAAAACAGCAAAGCTGCAGAGAAAGAGGAAACAAAATGATGATGGTGCATTCTAGTGGACTGTACTGGTATTACATAGTCCGCTATTTGTACAAAAGAGAAGCACAAGCAACTTGGGTAAGCCAGCAGCAGCTAGGGGGCATACCAGAATTCCAAGTCATGCCATTTCTACCCAGGTTCAGGTAAGTATGGGTTATATTAGGAGCTGTCAGCAGTCCTTTAAGTTCAAGTAAGATATGAAGACCATGGACAAAGTGTCCCAACACATTGGGGAGCAATGCTTTCATATGATAGCAAGTTGTGTTTTAGCATGTGTTCCTTTAAAGGGCAATTACTATGTGTATAATGCAGTACCGGCAGGTCTGAGTCCCTGGGACATCACCTGCCAATAAACTGGGGCTGTAGAATGAGGGGTGAAAAGAAATCCCCAGGGCCCCCTCGTTGGTCATGCCAGAATGAATGAAGTATAAGATTTCTGGTCTTGCTGTTCAGCTCATAAACCCAAGTGAAAGGCTCCTCAGCCCGACACAGAGTTTACGGCGGCCGCGCTGTCATCTTGTAGAGTTTAAGCCTGAGCCGTGTATTCTCGGGTTCCATTTCTGACCACCCTGAATCACTGAGAGGGGCACTTTTGGGGCTGCAGTCCCAGGCTTTTTATGAAGTCTCCTCCCTTAGTGACAAACTTGGTAGCACACAATTTTATGCATGTATACATACACATATTGCCCTTTAAAGGAATAGAAAGGGGATATATCTCCCCTATAGAAGTTTGTCTTAAAAGTTAGGTTATATAGTGACTGGGTGGAATACTGTGCTGATTTCAGGGAGGGGATCAGAGTGTCAGACTGAGGTATAAAGCTGGTAAGTGCAGTCTGTCCGGAAGTAGGGACAGGACAATGTTTACATGTTGAATGTCCACCAAATAACAATTTAAAAAAGGAAATCAGTACAGTATTCCACCTAGTCGCTATATAACCTAACTTTTAAGATAAATTTGTGTAGAGGTGATAGATCCCCTTTAAAGAGTGTAGAGCCCTGACAATGATACAGATATTCCACTAGCTGAAGTCACTCATCTGACTCTGATCCAGAAGTGGAGAGAACCTTATTCAGACCCGGTGACAATCCATCTCTGAGCCTCTGTCCACCTCTGTATCCATCTCTGAGCCTCTGTCCACCTCTGTATCCATCTCTGAGCCTCTGTCCACTTCTGTATCCATCCCTGAGCCTCTGTCCACCTCTGTATCTATCTCTGAGCCTCTGTCCACTTCTATATCCATCTCTGATCCTCTGTCCACTTCTGTATCTATCTCTGACCTTCTGTCCACCTCTGTATCTATCTCTGAGCCTCTGTCCACTTCTGTATCTATCTCTGACCTTCTGTCCACCTCTGTATCCATCTCTGAGCCTCTGTCCACTTCTATATCCATCTCTGATCCTCTGTCCACTTCTGTATCTATCTCTGACCTTCTGTCCACCTCTGTATCCATCTCTGAGCCTCTGTCCACTTCTGTATCTATCTCTGACCTTCTGTCCACCTCTGTATCCATCTCTGAGCCTCTGTCCACTTCTATATCCATCTCTGATCCTCTGTCCACTTCTGTATCTATCTCTGACCTTCTGTCCACCTCTGTATCCATCTCTGAGCCTCTGTCCACTTCTGTATCTATCTCTGACCTTCTGTCCACCTCTGTATCCATCTCTGAGCCTCTGTCCACTTCTGTATCTATCTCTGAGCCTCTGTCCACTTCTGTATCCATCTCTGAGCCTCTGTCCACCTCTGTATCCATCTCTAAACCTCTGTCCACTTCTGTATCTATCTCTGAGCCTCTGTCCACTTCTGTATCCATCTCTGAGCCTCTGTCCACCTCTGTATCCATCTCTGAGCCTCTGTCCACTTCTGTATCCATCTCTGAGCCTCTGTCCACTTCTGTATCCATCTCTGAGCCTCTGTCCACTTCTGTATCTATCTCTGACCTTCTGTCCACCTCTGTATCCATCTCTGAGCCTCTGTCCACTTCTATATCCATCTCTGATCCTCTGTCCACTTCTGTATCTATCTCTGACCTTCTGTCCACCTCTGTATCCATCTCTGAGCCTCTGTCCACTTCTGTATCCATCTCTGTACCTCTGTCCACTTCTGTATCCATCTCTGTACCTCTGTCCACTTCTGTATCCATCTCTGATCCTCTGTCCACTTCTGTATCCATCTCTAAACCTCTGTCCACTTCTGTATCCATCTCTGAGCCTCTGTCCACTTCTGTATCCATCTCTGTACCTCTGTCCACTTCTGTATCCATCTCTAAACCTCTGTCCACCTCTGTATCCATCTCTGAGCCTCTGTCCACTTCTGTATCCATCTCTGAACCTCTGTCCACTTCTGAATCCATCTCTGAACCTCTGTCCACTTCTGTATCCATCTCTGAGCCTCTGTCCACTTCTGTATCCATCTCTGAGCCTCTGTCCACCTCTGTATCTATCTCTGAGCCTCTGTCCACCTCTGTATCCATCTCTGAACCTCTGTCCACTTCTGTATCCATCTTTGAACCTCTGTCCACCTCTGTGTCCATCTCTGAATCTCTCTCCACTTCTGGATCCATCTCTGAGCCTCTGTCCACTTCTAAATCTATCTCGGAGTTGCTCTCCACCTCTGGATCGATCTATGACCAGTAATACGGGGTCTAGCTTTGGGTTGAGCTTCCTCCCAGTTAACACCCTGTGTTACCTGATGCATGAAAATTCAGAATACGTGATGTGTGATTTTATAGTGTTTATAATGAGTGTGAACCCAGACCCCATATTCCTTGTTGGCAGTTGATCCAGGAGTGGAGGGAACCTTTACCGAACCCTCCGAGAATCTGCGTGGGATCAGGTGACAGACTGAAGTCAGTAGTAGTGGTTTCAGCTACTGGTGTCATAGTCATGGCAACATGTCCTTTATAAAAAAAAAAAGCAATAAAATTTAAAATTGGATAACGTTGTAGTTCTATCACTCAAAGTAGTACTTCAGGCAAGAGTTAAAAAGAAAAAGACTTGTTTGTTGGTTATTGTAATAAAACTGAACTTGTATTACTTTTAATAAAATGTCTGCAAAAGAAATGGTGAAAGATAAATGATTTGTTGTGCGGTGCAGCGAGGAATCGAATTGCCACTGATGTGCGTGTATAATACACCTCTATTATAACATGGAGTATTATGGTGGACACATTGACACATTTCAGTAAAACAGCAGTCTAGTCAAACTCGAGGACTACAAAAAAAGATATTACTTCCGTTCTAACTAATTCACCTAAACCAGTGGTTCTCAGCCTTCTCTGGCTCATGGCTCCCCTAATCCACAGTCTGGGATTCTCAGGGCACATCGTATTTTTATAGATTATTTCTCATAATGAAGTGAACAAATACAACGATACAGTGCTCTTTTTATGGTTTATTTTTTAAAAGGTTGCACGAAAAAAAAATAATAAAAATGCAGACATGAGAATCTTGCACCTCACGACAGCGAGAGATTCTCATGACGCCTACTGAAATGTAGTGGATGTGAAGGTCTGCTGGTCTGTGTTAAAATAAACATTGTTCGATGTGAGTATGCGCTTACTTTCAAATAGCATGCAGTAAGGCTCGATTGTAGTCCCTCCTCCCACACCGAGCCCGTTCTCTATTGTTTCGGTCTCACGGCCTCCTTTAACCCCTTAAGGACCCATGACAGTCCTGGACCATCATGGGTTGTTATACCCTTAAGGACCCATGGAATTCTGGGCTCCCCGCGCGGCTGCACGCCGTTCATGGAGTCCGGGCCCATTCTCAATAGAGAATGGGTCTGGTGTGGAAGGAGGGACTACAATCAAGCTTACTGCATGCTATTTGCAACTAAGTGCATACTCACATCCAACAATGTTTATTTTAACACAGACCAGCAGACCTTCACATCCACTACATTTCAGTCGGCAACATGAGAATCTCATGCTGTCATGCAGTGCGAGATTCTCATATCGCCACTTTTATCATGGCGATGTGATTACTGTGTGAAAAGGTCGCACGCTGTTTTATGTGCGACCTTTTAAAAGGATACCGTTTTTATGTCCCATAATCAGAATGAGAAAAATCAGCATATTGTGATTAATTCCATAAATATACATTTCAAACTCAAAATCCCCGCTTTTATCATAGTTTTTAATGGAAAATTGAGGCTGACTGATCAGTTGCCCATGGCTCACTGAAGGGCCATGGCACCGTGGGTGAGAACCACTGACCTAAACATTAGTTATCAGCCCTGATGAATTCTTGTTGGCGGTTAGAGCTCAACGCTTTTCCTGTAACAGAGAACAATGCATATAAATGTAGAGGGAGGTTTAGGAGAAAGCAACATAATACCCAAAACTGTATACCGGGCTTTGACTGGGGAAAGAAAAATGACTCTAAATTAGCAAGGTGTGTAATTGGCAAAAACGTCCCCTGTGATCCTAAATAGCAGGGTTTTCCATTTACTGACAAAACAGAAATAGGCAGGTAGTTCAGTGTTTAAAGGGATAGTAATACTTCGTTTTATCTTTATTTTATTTTGGAGGCATTAAAAAAACATGAAGAACGATATAAGTCTTATCTCTCAGACCTTTATGGTTTGAGAGATATTCACAAGCAAAGTTTCCCCTCCCGCCCCTTTTACCTAGTGTAAGCCATCTCTTCTCAGATGTGGAATCCAGTCCATAGACCAGACAGATAACAGAAGGGGACAATCTTCTTCCTATGAGAACAATGAAATTCCTGCCCCCCTTGACAAGTTTTTCAGCTTTTTCCCTTATCTTAATTGAAGATTGTCCCTCTCTGCAGTCTACCTGGGCACCTCCCTTCTGCTCTGGCTGAATGGGGGGGGATACTCTGCTTGTGAATATCTCTTAAACCATAAAGGTCTGAGAGATAAGACTTATATCATTCTTCATGTTTTTTTAATGCCTACAAAATAAAATAAAGATATAACGAAGTATTACTATCCCTTTAAGCCGGAAGGTATAAGATGGATCCTATGTTTGTAGGACCAGTGAAACGCTTTTACTAAACAGCACCAGCATTGCTAGTTCCATAAGGGATATGGGGCTGGATTCTGTTGCAGGTGCTAAATGTTAACACCCATTTTATCAAACATTTTCCTATTGAAGTCTATGGGGAAAACATGGGATAAAAGCAGAGATAAAATTAGCACCTGTAAAAGAATCTAGCCCCTGGTGTGTCTTCTGTATAGCAATGAGGAGCAATCACAGTTGGGCTCTAGGATGGAATAATGTCCTTGTTTAAAGGAGCAGTAAACTTTTTGTAAGAAAAAATGTATATTGTAGGGATTTTCCTATTGAGTAAGATAAGGGTACTCACACTGATGAGAGATTTATATTTCCAGAGTTATTACAGTTTAAACCCATGTTTTTTTTACATTAGCAGTGCCCTCTAGTGGTCAAATTCTAATTAGATTTCCTGTTAGATTCTAATGGAGAGGAAAGTCAGAAAAGTCAGAGACATACAGTTCTCAATAGAATGTGATAGAAACTGCCTGTCAGAACTATCAGGAAGTAAACACAGTAAATTCATTTCCTGTCAGAACAATCAGGAAGTAAACACACAGTAAATTCACTTCCTGTCAGAACTCTCAGGAAGTAAACACAGTAAATTCACTTCCTGTCAGTTAGATCTATCAGGAGGTAAACACAGTAAATTCACTTCCTGTCAGTTAGAACTATCAGGAAGTAAAACACAGTAAATTCACTTCCTGTCAGTTAGAACTATCAGGAAGTAAACACAGTAAATTCACTTCCTGTCAGTTAGAACTATCAGGAAGTAAACACAGTAAATTCACTTCCTGTCAGTTAGAACTATCAGGAAGTAATCACAAAGTAAATTCACTTCCTGTCAGTTAGAACTATCAGGAAGTAAACATTGTAAATTCACTTCCTGTCTGTTAGAACTATCAAGAAGTAAACACAGTAAATTCACTTCCTGTCAGAACTATCAGGAAGTAAACACAGTAAATTCACTTCCTGTCAGTTAGAACTCTCAGGAAGTAAACACAGTAAATTCACTTCCTGTCAGTTAGAACTATCAGGAAGTAAACACAGTAAATTCACTTCCTGTCAGAACAATCAGGAAGTAAACACACAGTAAATTCACTTCCTGTCAGTTAGAACTCTCAGGAAGTAAACACAGTAAATTCACTTCCTGTCAATTAGAACTATCAGGAAATAAACACAGTAAATTCACTTCCTGTCAGTTAGAACTATTAGGAGGTAAACACAGTAAATTCACTTCCTGTCAGAACTATCAGGAAGTAAACACAGTAAATTCACTTCCTGTCAGTTAGAACTATCAGGAAGTAAACACAGTAAATTCACTTCCTGTCAGTTAGAACTATCAGGAAGTAATCACAAAGTAAATTCACTTCCTGTCAGTTAGAACTATCAGGAAGTAAACACAGTAAATTCACTTCCTGTCTGTTAGAACTATCAGGAAGTAAACACAGTAAATTCACTTCCTGTCAGAACTATCAGGAAGTAAACACAGTAAATTAACTTCCTGTCCGTTAGAACTATCAGGAAGTAAACACAGTAAATTCACTTCCTGTCAGAACTATCAGGAAGTAAACACAGTAAATTAACTTCCTGTCAGTTAGAACTATCAGGAAGTAAATATAGTAAATTCACTTCCTGTCAGTTAGAACTATCAGGAGGTAATCACACAGTAAATTCACTTCCTGTCAGAACTATCAGGAAGTAAACACAGTAAATTAACTTCCTGTCCGTTAGAACTATCAGGAAGTAAACACAGTAAAGTCACTTCCTGTCAGTTAGAACTATCAGGAAGTAAACACAGTAAATTCACTTCCTGATTATTTAAACGGCTATATATTTTGAATAAAACATCTGTCAGCGATGGGAGTGACATTGTTTTATTCAGCAGGAAAAGCTCTGTAAAATATGTGTTTTCATAAATAAAAGTTTACTGCTCCTTTAAAGTCCCTGATGCATATGTCAGTACTCCTTCTGCGGCCCGGTCTAGGACTTTCTATTAACCCTTAGGGACAAGAGAGAGGTGCTTTTCAAAATGTTGTGCACCCCTGTGATTGTTAAAGTGGAACTTTCACCTTAATTCAAGTTTACATATTTGAAAACTGCATTAAAAACTGCCTGTATGTCATGTTACCCAGAAGTCTGGCAGAGATACTTTTATTTCTGGGAAAAGTGAAAGTGAACATTTTCAGGAACTGCGCAGAGTTTATTACAATATGACACATCACCGAAACCTTCATTAGCATGTGTAACGTCACTGAAATGCTTAAAGGGACAGCAGTGTCTCATAATAAAATCAGCTCCAATTAATCTTCATAGTATTTGGGCCAGAATTGTAGTTCAAGAGTGATTGAATGATAAAGTATCCCCCTCCTGCCCCTTTTACTGATGTAACACTGCTCACCTCAGATGTGGAATCTGGTCTCTTGACCGGACAGGTCACAACAAGGAACAATCTTCTTACTGTGATCATAATGAAAACCCTGCCCCTCTTGACAGGTATTTCAGGTTTTTCCTTATGATCACTGAAGATTGTCCCTCTCTGTGATCCATCTGGACAGTCTTGCTGCTCTGAGCTGAGCAGTGTTACATCAGTAAAAGGGGCAGGAGAGGGATAATTTATCATTCAATTACTCTTGTACTACAACTCTGACAGAATTGATATAACACTCACCATGGACCAAATACTATGAAGATTAACCAGAGCTGCTTTTACTGTGAATCATTACTATCCCTTTAACAAGACAGAATGGAAGAGTTAATGAAGAACCTGACACCATACGTGTCTAGATCTTATTAGCAATGGCTGCTGCAGAGTATCTGACTCTAAGATATAGCATAAATATCAGTGGTTCTAGTTCTCCAATTGCTTGAGTGCCAGGCTTTGCCTATCCCAATATTAAAGTATTGTCATTGTTAAAAGGAGCTCAGTTAAACATATTTACATCGGATGCACATACATGTATTCCATAATTCTAAGTGTGTATGTGGAAGTTTGACATAGGCTGTAGCCCCATATCATTTTAGAACCTAGCAATGCCCCTGCATGTAGAAAAAGTGTGTACAGCACTGAATGGGTATCACGGCGCCCAGGACAGCTGTTGTGGTGTGCAGGCGACATTACACTATCACTTCCTGAGTGTCGCGCTGATGCGCATTCGCTATTCTTATAGGCCTGTGGTAATTGCCAGGGTTAGTCTCTGCCTACTTACTAGGTCTTATAGGCCTCATTCTGCCAGTACTCCTTTGCCCTTTCGTGGTGTACCTGTGCGCTAGCTCTTGTGATTATTTCCTATGCTCTGATCCGTGTATGACCTGTGGCTACGCTTGACTCCGGCTATGTTCGATCCCTGACTTGTTGCCTTCCGCTCCGATCTGACCCTTGGCTCCGTCTGACTACCCGCTCTGTGCTGAACCCGACTCCGGCTGACTATCCGATACGGTACTGACCTTGGCTTGGCTGACTAACTGCTCTGTGCTGACTCTGGCTGACTGTCCAATATGTTTCCGACCCTTGGCCTGACTGACTCTGTTCCTACGCTAGACCGTTGTAAGAAATTCTGTGTAGCCCCTCTTACCAAGGGTACAATTGTCCTTTGGGATTGGTTGTAACTAAGAAAACACACAGATAAGGAATAATAATGAAAATGATTGTATTATGTACAGAATCAAAATGCTGTTACAGTTTGGATGGTATATACATGAACAAAATAATATTATCGATTACCAGTATGGAAAAGATGGAATTGAATTGGATACCAGTAAATTATATGATGAAAATCTCCTCACACCCTCCAGCACAAATCTTGGTTTCTGGTCTCTTATCTGCTGGGCTCACATCTGGACAGGAATCAGGACTGCTGGGCTCACATCTGGACAGGGATCAGGACTGCTGGGCTCACATCTGGACAGGAATCAGGACTGCCGGGCTCACATCTGGACAGGAATCAGGACTGCTGTGCTCACATCTGGACAGGAATCAGGACTGCTAGGATCACATCTGGACAGGGATCAGGACTGCTGTGCTCACATCTGGACAGGAATCAGGACTGCTGGGCTCACATCTGGACAGGAATCAGGACTGCTGGGCTCACATCTGGACAGGAATCAGGACTGCTGGACTCACATCTGGACAGGGATCAGGACTGCTGGGATCACATCTGGACAGGAATCAGGACTGCTGTGCTCACATCTGGACAGGGATCAGGACTGCTGGGCTCACATCTGGACAGGAATCAGGACTGCTGGGCTCACATCTGGACAGGAATCAGGACTGCTGGGCTCACATCTGGACAGGGATCAGGACTGCTGGGCTCACATCTGGACAGGGATCAGGACTGCTGTGCTCACATCTGGACAGGGATCAGGACTGCTGGACTCACATCTGGACAGGGATCAGGACTGCTGGGCTCACATCTGGACAGGAATCAGGACTGCCGTGCTCACATCTGGACAGGAATCAGGACTGCCGGGCTCACATCTGGACAGGAATCAGGACTGCTGTGCTCACATCTGGACAGGGATCAGGACGGCTGTGCTCACATCTGGACAGGGATCAGGACTGCTGTGCTCACATCTGGACAGGGATCAGGACTGCTGGGCTCACATCTGGACAGGAATCAGGACTGCTGGGCTCACATCTGGACAGGAATCAGGACTGCTGGACTCACATCTGGACAGGGATCAGGACTGCTGGGATCACATCTGGACAGGAATCAGGACTGCTGTACTCACATCTGGACAGGGATCAGGACTGCTGGGCTCACATCTGGACAGGAATCAGGACTGCCGAGCTCACATCTGGACAGGAATCAGGACTGCCGGGCTCACATCTGGACAGGAATCAGGACTGCCGGGCTCACATCTGGACAGGAATCAGGACTGCTGTGCTCACATCTGGACAGGGATCAGGACGGCTGTGCTCACATCTGGACAGGGATCAGGACTGCTGTGCTCACATCTGGACAGGGATCAGGACTGCTGGGCTCACATCTGGACAGGGATCAGGACTGCTGTGTTCACATCTGGACAGGAATCAGGACTGCTGGGCTCACATCTGGACAGATATCAGGACTGCTGTGCTCACATCTGGACAGGGATCAGGACTGCTGTGCTCACATCTGGACAGGGATCAGGACTGCTGGACTCACATCTGGACAGGAATCAGGACTGCTGGACTCACATCTGGACAGGAATCAGGACTGCTGTGCTCACATCAGGACAGGAATCAGGACTGCTGGGCTCACATCTGGACAGGAATCAGGACTGCTGGGTTCACATCTGGACAGGAATCAGGACTGCTGGGCTCACATCTGGACAGGAATCAGGACTGCTGTGCTCACATCTGGACAGGGATCAGGACTGCTGGACTCACATCTGGACAGGAATCAGGACTGCTGGGCTCACATCTGGACAGGAATCAGGACTGCTGGGTTCACATCTGGACAGGAATCAGGACTGCTGGGCTCACATCTGGACAGGAATCAGGACTGCTGGGTTCACATCTGGACAGGAATCAGGACTGCTGGGCTCACATCTGGACAGGAATCAGGACTGCTGGGTTCACATCTGGACAGGGATCAGGACTGCCGGGCTCACATCTGGACAGGGATCAGTACTGCTGGGTTCACATCTGGACAGGAATCAGGACTGCTGGACTCACATCTGGACAGGGATCAGGACTGCTGGACTCACATCTGGACAGGGATCAGGACTGCTGGGCTCACATCTGGACAGGGATCAGGACTGCTGGACTCACATCTGGACAGGGATCAGGACTGCTGGACTCACATCTGGACAGGGATCAGGACTGCTGGACTCACATCTGGACAGGGATCAGGACTGCTGGACTCACATCTGGACAGGGATCAGGACTGCCGGGCTCACATCTGGAAAGGGATCAGGACTGCTGGACTCACATCTGGACAGGAATCAGGACTGCTGGACTCACATCTGGACAGGGATCAGGACTGCCGGGCTCACATCTGGACAGGAATCAGGACTGCCGGGCTCACATCTGGACAGGGATCAGGACTGCCGGACTCACATCTGGACAGGGATCAGGACTGCCGGGCTCACATCTGGACAGGAATCAGGACTGCCGGGCTCACATCTGGACAGGGATCAGGACTGCCGGGCTCACATCTGGACAGGAATCAGGACTGCCGGACTCACATCTGGACAGGAATCAGGACTGCTGGGCTCACATCTGGTCAGGAATCAGGACTGCTGGGTTCACATCTGGACAGGGATCAGGACGGCTGTGCTCACATCTGGACAGGAATCAGGACTGCCGGGCTCACATCTGGACAGGGATCAGGACTGCCGGGCTCACATCTGGACAGGGATCAGGACTGCTGTGCTCACATCTGGACAGGAATCAGGACTGCTGTGCTCACATCTGGACAGGGATCAGGACTGCCGGACTCACATCTGGACAGGGATCAGGACTGCCGGGCTCACATCTGGACAGGAATCAGGACTGCCGTGCTCACATCTGGACAGGAATCAGGACTGCTGTGCTCACATCTGGACAGGAATCAGGACTGCCGGGCTCACATCTGGACAGGAATCAGGACTGCCGGGATCACATCTGGACAGGGATCAGGACTGCCGGGATCACATCTGGACAGGGATCAGGACTGCCGGGCTCACATCTGGACAGGAATCAGGACTGCCGTGCTCACATCTGGACAGGGATCAGGACTGCCGGGCTCACATCTGGACAGGAATCAGGACTGCTGGGATCAAATCTGGACAGGGATCAGGACTGCCGCGCTCACATCTGGACAGGAATCAGGACTGCCGTGCTCACATCTGGACAGGGATCAGGACTGCTGTGCTCACATCTGGACAGGGATCAGGACTGCTGTGCTCACATCTGGACAGGAATCAGGACTGCCGGGCTCACATCTGGACAGAGATCAGGACTGCTGTGCTCACATCTGGACAGGGATCAGGACTGCCGGGCTCACATCTGGACAGGGATCAGGACTGCCGTGCTCACATCTGGACAGGGATCAGGACTGCCGGGCTCACATCTGGACAGGGATCAGGACTGCCGGGCTCACATCTGGACAGGGATCAGGACTGCCGTGCTCACATCTGGACAGGAATCAGGACTGCCGTGCTCACATCTGGACAGGGATCAGGACTGCCGGGCTCACATCTGGACAGGGATCAGGACTGCTGTGCTCACATCTGGACAGGAATCAGGACTGCCGGGCTCACATCTGGACAGGGATCAGGACTGCCGGGCTCACATCTGGACAGGGATCAGGACTGCCGGGCTCACATCTGGACAGGGATCAGGACTGCTGGGCTCACATCTGGACAGGGATCAGGACTGCTGTGCTCACATCTGGACAGGGATCAGGACTGCTGTGCTCACATCAGGACAGGAATCAGGACTGCTGGGCTCACATCTGGACAGGAATCAGGACTGCTGGGCTCACATCTGGACAGGGATCAGGACTGCTGTGCTCACATCTGGACAGGGATCAGGACTGCTGGACTCACATCTGGACAGGGATCAGGACTGCTGGACTCACATCTGGACAGGGATCAGGACTGCTGGGATCACATCAGGACAGGAATCAGGACTGCTGTGCTCACATCTGGACAGGGATCAGGACTGCTGTGCTCACATCTGGACAGGGATCAGGACTGCTGGACTCACATCTGGACAGGGATCAGGACTGCTGGGCTCACATCAGGACAGGGATCAGGACTGCTGTGCTCACATCTGGACAGGGATCAGGACTGCTCGACTCACATCTGGACAGGGATCAGGACTGCTGTGCTCACATCTGGACAGGGATCAGGACTGCTGTGCTCACATCTGGACAGGGATCAGGACTGCCGGGCTCACATCTGGACAGGGATCAGGACTGCCGGGCTCACATCTGGACAGGAATCAGGACTGCTGTGCTCACATCTGGACAGGGATCAGGACTGCCGTGCTCACATCTGGACAGGGATCAGGACTGCCGGGCTCACATCTGGACAGGAATCAGGACTGCTGTGCTCACATCTGGACAGGGATCAGGACTGCCGTGCTCACATCTGGACAGGGATCAGGACTGCTGGACTCACATCTGGACAGGGATCAGGACTGCGGGGCTCACATCTGGACAGGAATCAGGACTGCTGGGCTCACATCTGGACAGGAATCAGGACTGCTGGGCTCACATCTGGACAGGGATCAGGACTGCCGTGCTCACATCTGGACAGGAATCAGGACTGCTGTGCTCACATCTGGACAGGGATCAGGACTGCTGTGCTCACATCTGGACAGGGATCAGGACTGCGGGGCTCACATCTGGACAGGGATCAGGACTGCTGTGCTCACATCTGGACAGGGATCAGGACTGCTGGGCTCACATCTGGACAGGGATCAGGACTGCTGGGCTCACATCTGGACAGGGATCAGGACTGCTGGGCTCACATCTCGACAGGAATCAGGACTGCTGTGCTCACATCTGGACAGGGATCAGGACTGCCGGGCTCACATCTGGACAGGGATCAGGACCGCTGTGCTCACATCAGGACACGAATCAGGACTGCTGCGCTCACATCTGGACAGGGATCAGGACTGCTGTGCTCACATCTGGACAGGGATCAGGACTGCTGGGCTCACATCTGGACAGGGATCAGGACTGCCGTGCTCACATCAGGACAGGGATCAGGACTGCCGGGCTCACATCTGGACAGGGATCAGGACTGCTGTGCTCACATCTGGACAGGGATCAGGACTGCTGGGCTCACATCAGGACAGGAATCAGGACTGCTGCGCTCACATCTGGACAGGAATCAGGACTGCTGCGCTCACATCTGGACAGGGATCAGGACTGCTGTGCTCACATCTGGACAGGGATCAGGACTGCTGTGCTCACATCTGGACAGGAATCAGGACTGCTGGGCTCACATCTGGACAGGGATCAGGACTGCTGTGCACACGTCTGGACAGGAATCAGGACTGCTGGGCACACGTCTGGACAGGGATCAGGACTGCTGGGCTCACATCTGGACAGGAATCAGGACTGCTGTGCTCACATCAGGACAGGAATCAGGACTGCTGGGCTCACATCTGGACAGGGATCAGGACTGCTGTGCTCACATCTGGACAGGAATTCGGACTGCTGGACTCACATCAGGACAGGGATCAGGACTGCTGGGCTCACATCTGGACAGGAATCAGGACTGCTGGGGTCACATCTGGACAGGAATCAGGACTGCTGTGCTCACATCTGGACAGGAATCAGGACTGCTGGACTCACATCTGGACAGGAATCAGGACTGCTGGACTCACATCTGGACAGGGATCAGGACCGCTGTGCTCACATCTGGACAGGGATCAGGACTGCTGTGCTCACATCTGGACAGGGATCAGGACTGCTGGACTCACATCAGGACAGGGATCAGGACTGCTGGGCTCACATCTGGACAGGAATCAGGACTGCTGGACTCACATCAGGACAGGAATCAGGACTGCTGGGCTCACATCTGGACAGGGATCAGGACTGCTGGGCTCACATCTGGACAGGGATCAGGACTGCTGTGCTCACATCTGGACAGGAATTCGGACTGCTGGACTCACATCAGGACAGGGATCAGGACTGCTGGGCTCACATCTGGACAGGGATCAGGACTGCTGGACTCACATCTGGACAGGAATCAGGACTGCTGTGCTCACATCTGGACAGGAATCAGGACTGCTGTGCTCACATCTGGACAGGGATCAGGACTGCTGGACTCACATCAGGACAGGGATCAGGACTGCTGTGCTCACATCAGGACAGGAATCAGGACTGCTGGACTCACATCTGGACAGGGATCAGGACTGCTGGACTCACATCAGGACAGGAATCAGGACTGCTGGACTCACATCTGGACAGGGATCAGGACCGCTGTGCTCACATCTGGACAGGGATCAGGACTGCTGGACTCACATCAGGACAGGGATCAGGACTGCTGGACTCACATCTGGACAGGAATCAGGACTGCTGTGCTCACATCTGGACAGGGATCAGGACTGCTGGACTCACATCTGGACAGGGATCAGGACTGCTGGGCTCACATCAGGACAGGGATCAGGACTGCTGTGCTCACATCTGGACAGGGATCAGGACTGCTGGACTCACATCTGGACAGGGATCAGGACTGCTGTGCTCACATCTGGACAGGGATCAGGACTGCTGTGCTCACATCTGGACAGGGATCAGGACTGCCGGGCTCACATCTGGACAGGGATCAGGACTGCCGGGCTCACATCTGGACAGGAATCAGGACTGCTGTGCTCACATCTGGACAGGGATCAGGACTGCCGTGCTCACATCTGGACAGGGATCAGGACTGCCGGGCTCACATCTGGACAGGAATCAGGACTGCTGTGCTCACATCTGGACAGGGATCAGGACTGCCGTGCTCACATCTGGACAGGGATCAGGACTGCCGGACTCACATCTGGACAGGGATCAGGACTGCGGGGCTCACATCTGGACAGGAATCAGGACTGCGGGGCTCACATCTGGACAGGAATCAGGACTGCTGGGCTCACATCTGGACAGGGATCAGGACTGCCGTGCTCACATCTGGACAGGAATCAGGACTGCTGTGCTCACATCTGGACAGGGATCAGGACTGCTGTGCTCACATCTGGACAGGGATCAGGACTGCGGGGCTCACATCTGGACAGGGATCAGGACTGCTGTGCTCACATCTGGACAGGGATCAGGACTGCTGGGCTCACATCTGGACAGGGATCAGGACTGCTGGGCTCACATCTGGACAGGGATCAGGACTGCTGGGCTCACATCTGGACAGGGATCAGGACTGCTGGGCTCACATCTGGACAGGGATCAGGACTGCTGGGCTCACATCTCGACAGGAATCAGGACTGCTGTGCTCACATCTGGACAGGGATCAGGACTGCCGGGCTCACATCTGGACAGGGATCAGGACCGCTGTGCTCACATCAGGACACGAATCAGGACTGCTGCGCTCACATCTGGACAGGGATCAGGACTGCTGTGCTCACATCTGGACAGGGATCAGGACTGCTGGGCTCACATCTGGACAGGGATCAGGACTGCTGTGCTCACATCAGGACAGGGATCAGGACTGCCGGGCTCACATCTGGACAGGGATCAGGACTGCTGTGCTCACATCTGGACTGGGATCAGGACTGCTGGGCTCACATCAGGACAGGAATCAGGACTGCTGCGCTCACATCTGGACAGGAATCAGGACTGCTGCGCTCACATCTGGACAGGGATCAGGACTGCTGTGCTCACATCTGGACAGGAATCAGGACTGCTGGGCTCACATCTGGACAGGGATCAGGACTGCTGTGCACACGTCTGGACAGGAATCAGGACTGCTGGGCACACGTCTGGACAGGGATCAGGACTGCTGGGCTCACATCTGGACAGGAATCAGGACTGCTGTGCTCACATCAGGACAGGAATCAGGACTGCTGGGCTCACATCTGGACAGGGATCAGGACTGCTGTGCTCACATCTGGACAGGAATTCGGACTGCTGGACTCACATCAGGACAGGGATCAGGACTGCTGGGCTCACATCTGGACAGGAATCAGGACTGCTGGGGTCACATCTGGACAGGAATCAGGACTGCTGTGCTCACATCTGGACAGGAATCAGGACTGCTGGA
Organism: Rhinophrynus dorsalis; assembly: GCA_037306005.1. Lineage (NCBI taxonomy): Eukaryota > Metazoa > Chordata > Amphibia > Anura > Rhinophrynidae > Rhinophrynus > Rhinophrynus dorsalis. The sequence goes on along the minus strand of CM074723.1, from coordinate 496,360,605 downwards.
CTCACATCTGGACAGGAATCAGGACTGCTGGACTCACATCTGGACAGGGATCAGGACCGCTGTGCTCACATCTGGACAGGGATCAGGACTGCTGTGCTCACATCTGGACAGGGATCAGGACTGCTGGACTCACATCAGGACAGGGATCAGGACTGCTGGGCTCACATCTGGACAGGAATCAGGACTGCTGGGCTCACATCTGGACAGGGATCAGGACTGCTGTGCTCACATCTGGACAGGAATTCGGACTGCTGGACTCACATCAGGACAGGGATCAGGACTGCTGGGCTCACATCTGGACAGGGATCAGGACTGCTGGACTCACATCTGGACAGGAATCAGGACTGCTGTGCTCACATCTGGACAGGAATCAGGACTGCTGTGCTCACATCTGGACAGGGATCAGGACTGCTGGACTCACATCAGGACAGGGATCAGGACTGCTGTGCTCACATCAGGACAGGAATCAGGACTGCTGGACTCACATCTGGACAGGGATCAGGACTGCTGGACTCACATCAGGACAGGAATCAGGACTGCTGGACTCACATCTGGACAGGAATCAGGACCGCTGGACTCACATCTGGACAGGGATCAGGACCGCTGTGCTCACATCTGGACAGGGATCAGGACCGCTGGACTCACATCAGGACAGGGATCAGGACTGCTGGACTCACATCTGGACAGGAATCAGGACTGCTGGACTCACATCAGGACAGGAATCAGGACTGCTGTGCTCACATCTGGACAGGGATCAGGACTGCTGTGCTCACATCAGGACAGGAATCAGGACTGCTGCGCTCACATCTGGACAGGAATCAGGACTGCTGGACTCACATCAGGACAGGGATCAGGACTGCTGGACTCACATCAGGACAGGGATCAGGACTGCTGTGCTCACATCTGGACAGGAATCAGGACTGCTGGACTCACATCAGGACAGGGATCAGGACTGCTGTGCTCACATCTGGACAGGAATTCGGACTGCTGGACTCACATCTGGACAGGAATCAGGACTGCTGGACTCACATCAGGACAGGGATCAGGACTGCTGTGCTCACATCTGGACAGGAATTCGGACTGCTGGACTCACATCTGGACAGGGATCAGGACTGCTGGACTCACATCAGGACAGGAATCAGGACTGCTGGGCTCACATCTGGACAGGAATCAGGACTGCTGTGCTCACATCTGGACAGGAATTCGGACTGCTGGACTCACATCAGGACAGGAATCAGGACTGCTGGGCTCACATCTGGACAGGGATCAGGACTGCTGGACTCACATCTGGACAGGAATCAGGACTGCTGTGCTCACATCTGGACAGGGATCAGGACTGCCGGGCTCACATCTGGACAGGGATCAGGACTGCCGGGCTCACATCTGGACAGGAATCAGGACTGCTGTGCTCACATCTGGACAGGGATCAGGACTGCCGTGCTCACATCTGGACAGGGATCAGGACTGCCGGGCTCACATCTGGACAGGAATCAGGACTGCTGTGCTCACATCTGGACAGGGATCAGGACTGCCGTGCTCACATCTGGACAGGGATCAGGACTGCTGGACTCACATCTGGACAGGGATCAGGACTGCGGGGCTCACATCTGGACAGGAATCAGGACTGCTGGGCTCACATCTGGACAGGGATCAGGACTGCCGTGCTCACATCTGGACAGGGATCAGGACTGCCGTGCTCACATCTGGACAGGAATCACGACTGCTGTGCTCACATCTGGACAGGGATCAGGACTGCGGGGCTCACATCTGGACAGGGATCAGGACTGCTGTGCTCACATCTGGACAGGGATCAGGACTGCTGGGCTCACATCTGGACAGGGATCAGGACTGCTGGGCTCACATCTGGACAGGGATCAGGACTGCTGGACTCACATCAGGACAGGAATCAGGACTGCTGTGCTCACATCTGGACAGGAATTCGGACTGCTGGACTCACATCAGGACAGGAATCAGGACTGCTGGGCTCACATCTGGACAGGGATCAGGACTGCTGGACTCACATCTGGACAGGAATCAGGACTGCTGTGCTCACATCTGGACAGGGATCAGGACTGCCGGGCTCACATCTGGACAGGGATCAGGACTGCCGGGCTCACATCTGGACAGGAATCAGGACTGCTGTGCTCACATCTGGACAGGGATCAGGACTGCCGTGCTCACATCTGGACAGGGATCAGGACTGCCGGGCTCACATCTGGACAGGAATCAGGACTGCTGTGCTCACATCTGGACAGGGATCAGGACTGCCGTGCTCACATCTGGACAGGGATCAGGACTGCTGGACTCACATCTGGACAGGGATCAGGACTGCGGGGCTCACATCTGGACAGGAATCAGGACTGCTGGGCTCACATCTGGACAGGGATCAGGACTGCCGTGCTCACATCTGGACAGGGATCAGGACTGCTGTGCTCACATCTGGACAGGGATCAGGACTGCGGGGCTCACATCTGGACAGGGATCAGGACTGCTGTGCTCACATCTGGACAGGGATCAGGACTGCTGGGCTCACATCTGGACAGGGATCAGGACTGCTGGGCTCACATCTGGACAGGGATCAGGACTGCTGGGCTCACATCTGGACAGGAATCAGGACTGCTGTGCTCACATCTGGACAGGGATCAGGACTGCCGGGCTCACATCTGGACAGGGATCAGGACCGCTGTGCTCACATCAGGACACGAATCAGGACTGCTGCGCTCACATCTGGACAGGGATCAGGACTGCTGTGCTCACATCTGGACAGGGATCAGGACTGCCGGGCTCACATCTGGACAGGGATCAGGACTGCTGTGCTCACATCTGGACAGGGATCAGGACTGCCGGGCTCACATCTGGACAGGGATCAGGACTGCTGGGCTCACATCTGGACAGGGATCAGGACTGCCGGGCTCACATCAGGACAGGAATCAGGACTGCTGTGCTCACATCTGGACAGGAATCAGGACTGCTGTGCTCACATCTGGACAGGGATCAGGACTGCTGTGCTCACATCTGGACAGGGATCAGGACTGCTGGGCTCACATCAGGACAGGGATCAGGACTGCTGCGCTCACATCTGGACAGGAATCAGGACTGCTGCGCTCACATCTGGACAGGGATCAGGACTGCTGTGCTCACATCTGGACAGGAATCAGGACTGCTGGGCTCACATCTGGACAGGGATCAGGACTGCTGTGCTCACGTCTGGACAGGAATCAGGACTGCTGGGCTCACGTCTGGACAGGGATCAGGACTGCTGGGCTCACATCAGGACAGGAATCAGGACTGCTGGGCTCACATCTGGACAGGGATCAGGACTGCTGGGCTCACATCTGGACAGGGATCAGGACTGCTGTGCTCACATCTGGACAGGAATTCGGACTGCTGGACTCACATCAGGACAGGGATCAGGACTGCTGTGCTCACATCAGGACAGGAATCAGGACTGCTGGGCTCACATCTGGACAGGGATCAGGACTGCTGTGCTCACATCTGGACAGGAATTCGGACTGCTGGACTCACATCAGGACAGGGATCAGGACTGCTGGGCTCACATCTGGACAGGAATCAGGACTGCTGGGGTCACATCTGGACAGGAATCAGGACTGCTGTGCTCACATCTGGACAGGAATCAGGACTGCTGGACTCACATCTGGACAGGAATCAGGACTGCTGGACTCACATCTGGACAGGGATCAGGACCGCTGTGCTCACATCTGGACAGGGATCAGGACTGCTGTGCTCACATCTGGACAGGGATCAGGACTGCTAGACTCACATCAGGACAGGGATCAGGACTGCTGGGCTCACATCTGGACAGGAATCAGGACTGCTGGACTCACATCAGGACAGGAATCAGGACTGCTGGGCTCACATCTGGACAGGGATCAGGACTGCTGGGCTCACATCTGGACAGGGATCAGGACTGCTGTGCTCACATCTGGACAGGAATTCGGACTGCTGGACTCACATCAGGACAGGGATCAGGACTGCTGAGCTCACATCTGGACAGGAATCAGGACTGCTGCGCTCACATCTGGACAGGGATCAGGACTGCTGTGCTCACATCAGGACAGGAATCAGGACTGCTGGACTCACATCAGGACAGGGATCAGGACTGCTGGACTCACATCTGGACAGGAATCAGGACTGCTGGACTCACATCAGGACAGGAATCAGGACTGCTGGGCTCACATCTGGACAGGGATCAGGACTGCTGGACTCACATCTGGACAGGAATCAGGACTGCTGTGCTCACATCTGGACAGGGATCAGGACTGCTGTGCTCACATCTGGACAGGGATCAGGACTGCTGGACTCACATCAGGACAGGGATCAGGACTGCTGTGCTCACATCAGGACAGGAATCAGGACTGCTGGACTCACATCTGGACAGGGATCAGGACTGCTGGACTCACATCAGGACAGGAATCAGGACTGCTGGACTCACATCTGGACAGGAATCAGGACTGCTGGACTCACATCTGGACAGGGATCAGGACCGCTGTGCTCACATCTGGACAGGGATCAGGACTGCTGGACTCACATCAGGACAGGAATCAGGACTGCTGGACTCACATCTGGACAGGGATCAGGACTGCTGGACTCACATCAGGACAGGAATCAGGACTGCTGGACTCACATCTGGACAGGAATCAGGACTGCTGGACTCACATCTGGACAGGGATCAGGACCGCTGTGCTCACATCTGGACAGGGATCAGGACTGCTGGACTCACATCAGGACAGGGATCAGGACTGCTGGACTCACATCTGGACAGGAATCAGGACTGCTGGACTCACATCAGGACAGGAATCAGGACTGCTGTGCTCACATCTGGACAGGGATCAGGACTGCTGTGCTCACATCAGGACAGGAATCAGGACTGCTGCGCTCACATCTGGACAGGAATCAGGACTGCTGGACTCACATCAGGACAGGGATCAGGACTGCTGGACTCACATCAGGACAGGGATCAGGACTGCTGTGCTCACATCTGGACAGGAATCAGGACTGCTGGACTCACATCAGGACAGGGATCAGGACTGCTGTGCTCACATCTGGACAGGAATTCGGACTGCTGGACTCACATCTGGACAGGAATCAGGACTGCTGGACTCACATCAGGACAGGGATCAGGACTGCTGTGCTCACATCTGGACAGGAATTCGGACTGCTGGACTCACATCTGGACAGGGATCAGGACTGCTGGACTCACATCAGGACAGGAATCAGGACTGCTGGGCTCACATCTGGACAGGAATCAGGACTGCTGTGCTCACATCTGGACAGGAATTCGGACTGCTGGACTCACATCAGGACAGGAATCAGGACTGCTGGGCTCACATCTGGACAGGGATCAGGACTGCTGGACTCACATCTGGACAGGAATCAGGACTGCTGTGCTCACATCTGGACAGGGATCAGGACTGCCGGGCTCACATCTGGACAGGGATCAGGACTGCCGGGCTCACATCTGGACAGGAATCAGGACTGCCGTGCTCACATCTGGACAGGGATCAGGACTGCCGTGCTCACATCTGGACAGGGATCAGGACTGCCGGGCTCACATCTGGACAGGAATCAGGACTGCTGTGCTCACATCTGGACAGGGATCAGGACTGCCGTGCTCACATCTGGACAGGGATCAGGACTGCTGGACTCACATCTGGACAGGGATCAGGACTGCGGGGCTCACATCTGGACAGGAATCAGGACTGCTGGGCTCACATCTGGACAGGAATCAGGACTGCTGGGCTCACATCTGGACAGGGATCAGGACTGCCGTGCTCACATCTGGACAGGGATCAGGACTGCCGTGCTCACATCTGGACAGGAATCAGGACTGCTGTGCTCACATCTGGACAGGGATCAGGACTGCGGGGCTCACATCTGGACAGGGATCAGGACTGCTGTGCTCACATCTGGACAGGTATCAGGACTGCTGGGCTCACATCTGGACAGGGATCAGGACTGCTGGGCTCACATCTGGACAGGAATCAGGACTGCTGTGCTCACATCTGGACAGGGATCAGGACTGCCGGGCTCACATCTGGACAGGGATCAGGACCGCTGTGCTCACATCAGGACACGAATCAGGACTGCTGCGCTCACATCTGGACAGGGATCAGGACTGCTGTGCTCACATCTGGACAGGGATCAGGACTGCTGGGCTCACATCTGGACAGGGATCAGGACTGCTGTGCTCACATCTGGACAGGGATCAGGACTGCCGGGCTCACATCTGGACAGGGATCAGGACTGCCGGGCTCACATCAGGACAGGAATCAGGACTGCTGGACTCACATCAGGACAGGAATCAGGACTGCTGGGCTCACATCTGGACAGGGATCAGGACTGCTGGGCTCACATCTGGACAGGGATCAGGACTGCTGTGCTCACATCTGGACAGGAATTCGGACTGCTGGACTCACATCAGGACAGGGATCAGGACTGCTGGGCTCACATCTGGACAGGAATCAGGACTGCTGCGCTCACATCTGGACAGGGATCAGGACTGCTGTGCTCACATCAGGACAGGAATCAGGACTGCTGGACTCACATCAGGACAGGGATCAGGACTGCTGGACTCACATCTGGACAGGAATCAGGACTGCTGGACTCACATCAGGACAGGAATCAGGACTGCTGGGCTCACATCTGGACAGGGATCAGGACTGCTGGACTCACATCTGGACAGGAATCAGGACTGCTGTGCTCACATCTGGACAGGGATCAGGACTGCTGTGCTCACATCTGGACAGGAATTCGGACTGCTGGACTCACATCAGGACAGGGATCAGGACTGCTGGGCTCACATCTGGACAGGAATCAGGACTGCTGGGGTCACATCTGGACAGGAATCAGGACTGCTGTGCTCACATCTGGACAGGAATCAGGACTGCTGGACTCACATCTGGACAGGAATCAGGACTGCTGGACTCACATCTGGACAGGGATCAGGACCGCTGTGCTCACATCTGGACAGGGATCAGGACTGCTGTGCTCACATCTGGACAGGGATCAGGACTGCTGGACTCACATCAGGACAGGGATCAGGACTGCTGGGCTCACATCTGGACAGGAATCAGGACTGCTGGACTCACATCAGGACAGGAATCAGGACTGCTGGGCTCACATCTGGACAGGGATCAGGACTGCTGGGCTCACATCTGGACAGGGATCAGGACTGCTGTGCTCACATCTGGACAGGAATTCGGACTGCTGGACTCACATCAGGACAGGGATCAGGACTGCTGGGCTCACATCTGGACAGGAATCAGGACTGCTGCGCTCACATCTGGACAGGGATCAGGACTGCTGTGCTCACATCAGGACAGGAATCAGGACTGCTGGACTCACATCAGGACAGGGATCAGGACTGCTGGACTCACATCTGGACAGGAATCAGGACTGCTGGACTCACATCAGGACAGGAATCAGGACTGCTGGGCTCACATCTGGACAGGGATCAGGACTGCTGGACTCACATCTGGACAGGAATCAGGACTGCTGTGCTCACATCTGGACAGGGATCAGGACTGCTGTGCTCACATCTGGACAGGGATCAGGACTGCTGGACTCACATCAGGACAGGGATCAGGACTGCTGTGCTCACATCAGGACAGGAATCAGGACTGCTGGACTCACATCTGGACAGGGATCAGGACTGCTGGACTCACATCAGGACAGGAATCAGGACTGCTGGACTCACATCTGGACAGGAATCAGGACTGCTGGACTCACATCTGGACAGGGATCAGGACCGCTGTGCTCACATCTGGACAGGGATCAGGACTGCTGGACTCACATCAGGACAGGGATCAGGACTGCTGGACTCACATCTGGACAGGAATCAGGACTGCTGGACTCACATCAGGACAGGAATCAGGACTGCTGTGCTCACATCTGGACAGGGATCAGGACTGCTGTGCTCACATCAGGACAGGAATCAGGACTGCTGCGCTCACATCTGGACAGGAATCAGGACTGCTGGACTCACATCAGGACAGGGATCAGGACTGCTGGACTCACATCAGGACAGGGATCAGGACTGCTGTGCTCACATCTGGACAGGAATCAGGACTGCTGGACTCACATCAGGACAGGGATCAGGACTGCTGTGCTCACATCTGGACAGGAATTCGGACTGCTGGACTCACATCTGGACAGGAATCAGGACTGCTGGACTCACATCAGGACAGGGATCAGGACTGCTGTGCTCACATCTGGACAGGAATTCGGACTGGTGGACTCACATCTGGACAGGGATCAGGACTGCTGGACTCACATCAGGACAGGAATCAGGACTGCTGGGCTCACATCTGGACAGGAATCAGGACTGCTGTGCTCACATCTGGACAGGAATTCGGACTGCTGGACTCACATCAGGACAGGAATCAGGACTGTTGGGCTCACATCTGGACAGGGATCAGGACTGCTGGACTCACATCTGGACAGGAATCAGGACTGCTGTGCTCACATCTGGACAGGAATCAGGACTGCTGGACTCACATCTGGACAGGGATCAGGACTGCTGGGCTCACATCAGGACAGGAATCAGGACTGCTGTACTCACATCAGGACAGGAATCAGGACTGCTGGGCTCACATCTGGACAGGGATCAGGACTGCTGGACTCACATCTGGACAGGAATCAGGACTGCTGGACTCACATCTGGACAGGAATCAGGACTGCTGGGCTCACATCAGGACAGGAATCAGGACTGCTGGGATCACATCTGGACAGGGATCAGGACTGCTGGACTCACATCTGGACAGGAATCAGGACTGCTGTGCTCACATCTGGACAGGGATCAGGACTGCTGTGCTCACATCTGGACAGGGATCAGGACTGCTGGACTCACATCAGGACAGGGATCAGGACTGCTGTGCTCACATCAGGACAGGAATCAGGACTGCTGGACTCACATCTGGACAGGGATCAGGACTGCTGGACTCACATCAGGACAGGAATCAGGACTGCTGGACTCACATCTGGACAGGAATCAGGACTGCTGGACTCACATCTGGACAGGGATCAGGACCGCTGTGCTCACATCTGGACAGGGATCAGGACTGCTGGACTCACATCAGGACAGGGATCAGGACTGCTGGACTCACATCTGGACAGGAATCAGGACTGCTGGACTCATATCAGGACAGGAATCAGGACTGCTGTGCTCACATCTGGACAGGGATCAGGACTGCTGTGCTCACATCAGGACAGGAATCAGGACTGCTGCGCTCACATCTGGACAGGAATCAGGACTGCTGGACTCACATCAGGACAGGGATCAGGACTGCTGGACTCACATCAGGACAGGGATCAGGACTGCTGTGCTCACATCTGGACAGGAATCAGGACTGCTGGACTCACATCAGGACAGGGATCAGGACTGCTGTGCTCACATCTGGACAGGAATTCGGACTGCTGGACTCACATCTGGACAGGAATCAGGACTGCTGGACTCACATCAGGACAGGGATCAGGACTGCTGTGCTCACATCTGGACAGGAATTCGGACTGGTGGACTCACATCTGGACAGGGATCAGGACTGCTGGACTCACATCAGGACAGGAATCAGGACTGCTGGGCTCACATCTGGACAGGAATCAGGACTGCTGTGCTCACATCTGGACAGGAATTCGGACTGCTGGACTCACATCAGGACAGGAATCAGGACTGTTGGGCTCACATCTGGACAGGGATCAGGACTGCTGGACTCACATCTGGACAGGAATCAGGACTGCTGTGCTCACATCTGGACAGGAATCAGGACTGCTGGACTCACATCTGGACAGGGATCAGGACTGCTGGGCTCACATCAGGACAGGAATCAGGACTGCTGTACTCACATCAGGACAGGAATCAGGACTGCTGGGCTCACATCTGGACAGGGATCAGGACTGCTGGACTCACATCTGGACAGGAATCAGGACTGCTGGACTCACATCTGGACAGGAATCAGGACTGCTGGGCTCACATCAGGACAGGAATCAGGACTGCTGGGATCACATCTGGACAGGAATCAGGACTGCTGGGTTCACATCTGGACAGGAATCAGGACTGCTGTGCTCACATCTGGACAGGGATCAGGACTGCCGGGTTCACATCTGGACAGGAATCAGGACTGCTGGACTCACATCTGGACAGGAATCAGGACTGCTGTGCTCACATCTGGACAGGGATCAGGACTGCTGTACTCACATCAGGACAGGAATCAGGACTGCTAGGCTCACATCTGGACAGGAATCAGGACTGCTGTGCTCACATCTGGACAGGGATCAGGACTGCTGTGCTCACATCTGGACAGGAATCAGGACTGCTGTGCTCACATCTGGACAGGGATCAGGACTGCTGGGCTCACATCAGGACAGGAATCAGGACTGCTGGGCTCACATCTGGACAGGAATCAGGACTGCTGGACTCACATCAGGACAGGGATCAGGACTGCTGGACTCACATCTGGACAGGAATCAGGACGGCTGTGCTCACATCTGGACAGGAATCAGGACTGCTGGGCTCACATCTGGACAGGAATCAGGACTGCTGGACTCACATCAGGACAGGGATCAGGACTGCTGTGCTCACATCTGGACAGGAATCAGGACTGCTGGGCTCACATCTGGACAGGGATCAGGACTGCTGGGCTCACATCTGGACAGGAATCAGGACTGCTGGACTCACATCTGGACAGGGATCAGGACTGCTGGACTCACATCTGGACAGGGATCAGGACTGCTGGACTCACATCTGGACAGGAATCAGGACTGCTGTGCTCACATCTGGACAGGAATCAGGACTGCTGTGCTCACATCTGGACAGGAATCAGGACTGCTGGGCTCACATCTGGACAGGGATCAGGACTGCTGGGCTCACATCTGGACAGGAATCAGGACTGCTGTGCTCACATCTGGACAGGGATCAGGACTGCTGTACTCACATCAGGACAGGGATCAGGACTGCTGGGCTCACATCAGGACAGGAGTCAGGACTGCTGGACTCACATCAGGACAGGAATCAGGACTGCTGGGCTCACATCTGGACAGGAATCAGGACGGCTGTGCTCACATCTGGACAGGAATCAGGACTGCTGGACTCACATCAGGACAGGGATCAGGACTGCTGCGCTCACATCTGGACAGGAATCAGGACTGCTGGACTCACATCAGGACAGGGATCAGGACTGCTGGGCTCACATCTGGACAGGAATCAGGACTGCTGGGCTCACATCTGGACAGGGATCAGGACTGCTGGGCTCACATCTGGACAGGAATCAGGACTGCTGTGCTCACATCTGGACAGGGATCAGGACTGCCGGGCTCACATCTGGACAGGGATCAGGACCGCTGTGCTCACATCAGGACACGAATCAGGACTGCTGCGCTCACATCTGGACAGGGATCAGGACTGCTGTGCTCACATCTGGACAGGGATCAGGACTGCTGGGCTCACATCTGGACAGGAATCAGGACTGCTGTGCTCACATCTGGACAGGAATCAGGACTGCTGTGCTCACATCTGGACAGGGATCAGGACTGCTGTGCTCACATCTGGACAGGGATCAGGACTGCTGGGCTCACATCAGGACAGGAATCAGGACTGCTGCGCTCACATCTGGACAGGAATCAGGACTGCTGCGCTCACATCTGGACAGGGATCAGGACTGCTGTGCTCACATCTGGACAGGAATCAGGACTGCTGGGCTCACATCTGGACAGGGATCAGGACTGCTGTGCTCACGTCTGGACAGGAATCAGGACTGCTGGGCTCACGTCTGGACAGGGATCAGGACTGCTGGGCTCACATCTGGACAGGAATCAGGACTGCTGTGCTCACATCAGGACAGGAATCAGGACTGCTGGGCTCACATCTGGACAGGGATCAGGACTGCTGTGCTCACATCTGGACAGGAATTCGGACTGCTGGACTCACATCAGGACAGGGATCAGGACTGCTGGGCTCACATCTGGACAGGAATCAGGACTGCTGGGGTCACATCTGGACAGGAATCAGGACTGCTGTGCTCACATCTGGACAGGAATCAGGACTGCTGGACTCACATCTGGACAGGAATCAGGACTGCTGGACTCACATCTGGACAGGGATCAGGACCGCTGTGCTCACATCTGGACAGGGATCAGGACTGCTGTGCTCACATCTGGACAGGGATCAGGACTGCTGGACTCACATCAGGACAGGGATCAGGACTGCTGGGCTCACATCTGGACAGGAATCAGGACTGCTGGACTCACATCAGGACAGGAATCAGGACTGCTGGGCTCACATCTGGACAGGGATCAGGACTGCTGGGCTCACATCTGGACAGGGATCAGGACTGCTGTGCTCACATCTGGACAGGAATTCGGACTGCTGGACTCACATCAGGACAGGGATCAGGACTGCTGGGCTCACATCTGGACAGGAATCAGGACTGCTGCGCTCACATCTGGACAGGGATCAGGACTGCTGTGCTCACATCAGGACAGGAATCAGGACTGCTGGACTCACATCAGGACAGGGATCAGGACTGCTGGACTCACATCTGGACAGGAATCAGGACTGCTGGACTCACATCAGGACAGGAATCAGGACTGCTGGGCTCACATCTGGACAGGGATCAGGACTGCTGGACTCACATCTGGACAGGAATCAGGACTGCTGTGCTCACATCTGGACAGGGATCAGGACTGCTGTGCTCACATCTGGACAGGGATCAGGACTGCTGGACTCACATCAGGACAGGGATCAGGACTGCTGTGCTCACATCAGGACAGGGATCAGGACTGCTGGACTCACATCTGGACAGGGATCAGGACTGCTGGGCTCACATCAGGACAGGAATCAGGACTGCTGGACTCACATCTGGACAGGAATCAGGACTGCTGGACTCACATCTGGACAGGGATCAGGACCGCTGTGCTCACATCTGGACAGGGATCAGGACTGCTGGACTCACATCAGGACAGGGATCAGGACTGCTGGACTCACATCTGGACAGGAATCAGGACTGCTGGACTCACATCAGGACAGGAATCAGGACTGCTGTGCTCACATCTGGACAGGGATCAGGACTGCTGTGCTCACATCAGGACAGGAATCAGGACTGCTGCGCTCACATCTGGACAGGAATCAGGACTGCTGGACTCACATCAGGACAGGGATCAGGACTGCTGGACTCACATCAGGACAGGGATCAGGACTGCTGTGCTCACATCTGGACAGGAATCAGGACTGCTGGACTCACATCAGGACAGGGATCAGGACTGCTGTGCTCACATCTGGACAGGAATTCGGACTGCTGGACTCACATCTGGACAGGAATCAGGACTGCTGGACTCACATCAGGACAGGGATCAGGACTGCTGTGCTCACATCTGGACAGGAATTCGGACTGCTGGACTCACATCTGGACAGGGATCAGGACTGCTGGACTCACATCAGGACAGGAATCAGGACTGCTGGGCTCACATCTGGACAGGAATCAGGACTGCTGTGCTCACATCTGGACAGGAATTCGGACTGCTGGACTCACATCAGGAAAGGAATCAGGACTGCTGGGCTCACATCTGGACAGGGATCAGGACTGCTGGGCTCACATCTGGACAGGGATCAGGACTGCTGGACTCACATCTGGACAGGAATCAGGACTGCTGTGCTCACATCTGGACAGGGATCAGGACTGCTGGGCTCACATCAGGACAGGAATCAGGACTGCTGTACTCACATCAGGACAGGAATCAGGACTGCTGGGCTCACATCTGGACAGGGATCAGGACTGCTGGACTCACATCTGGACAGGAATCAGGACTGCTGGACTCACATCTGGACAGGAATCAGGACTGCTGGGCTCACATCAGGACAGGAATCAGGACTGCTGGGATCACATCTGGACAGGAATCAGGACTGCTGGGTTCACATCTGGACAGGAATCAGGACTGCTGTGCTCACATCTGGACAGGGATCAGGACTGCCGGGTTCACATCTGGACAGGAATCAGGACTGCTGGACTCACATCTGGACAGGAATCAGGACTGCTGTGCTCACATCTGGACAGGGATCAGGACTGCTGTACTCACATCAGGACAGGAATCAGGACTGCTAGGCTCACATCTGGACAGGAATCAGGACTGCTGTGCTCACATCTGGACAGGGATCAGGACTGCTGTGCTCACATCTGGACAGGAATCAGGACTGCTGTGCTCACATCTGGACAGGGATCAGGACTGCTGGGCTCACATCAGGACAGGAATCAGGACTGCTGGGCTCACATCTGGACAGGAATCAGGACTGCTGGACTCACATCAGGACAGGGATCAGGACTGCTGGACTCACATCTGGACAGGAATCAGGACGGCTGTGCTCACATCTGGACAGGAATCAGGACTGCTGGGCTCACATCTGGACAGGAATCAGGACTGCTGGACTCACATCAGGACAGGGATCAGGACTGCTGTGCTCACATCTGGACAGGAATCAGGACTGCTGGGCTCACATCTGGACAGGGATCAGGACTGCTGGGCTCACATCTGGACAGGAATCAGGACTGCTGGACTCACATCTGGACAGGGATCAGGACTGCTGGACTCACATCTGGACAGGGATCAGGACTGCTGGACTCACATCTGGACAGGAATCAGGACTGCTGTGCTCACATCTGGACAGGAATCAGGACTGCTGTGCTCACATCTGGACAGGAATCAGGACTGCTGGGCTCACATCTGGACAGGGATCAGGACTGCTGGGCTCACATCTGGACAGGAATCAGGACTGCTGTGCTCACATCTGGACAGGGATCAGGACTGCTGTGCTCACATCAGGACAGGGATCAGGACTGCTGGGCTCACATCAGGACAGGAGTCAGGACTGCTGGGCTCACATCAGGACAGGAATCAGGACTGCTGGGCTCACATCTGGACAGGGATCAGGACTGCTGGACTCACATCTGGACAGGAATCAGGACGGCTGTGCTCACATCTGGACAGGAATCAGGACTGCTGGACTCACATCAGGACAGGGATCAGGACTGCTGGACTCACATCAGGACAGGGATCAGGACTGCTGGACTCACATCTGGACAGGAATCAGGACGGCTGTGCTCACATCTGGACAGGAATCAGGACTGCTGTGCTCACATCTGGACAGGAATCAGGACTGCTGTGCTCACGTCTGGACAGGAATCAGGACTGCTGGGCTCACGTCTGGACAGGGATCAGGACTGCTGGGCTCACATCAGGACAGGAATCAGGACTGCTGTGCTCACATCTGGACAGGAATCAGGACTGCTGTGCTCACATCTGGACAGGAATTCGGACTGCTGTGCTCACATCTGGACAGGGATCAGGACTGCTGTGCTCACGTCTGGACAGGAATCAGGACTGCTGGGCTCACATCTGGACAGGGATCAGTACTGCTGGGCTCACATCTGGACAGGGATCAGGACTGCTGCGCTCACATCAGGACAGGGATCAGGACTGCTGGACTCACATCTGGACAGGGATCAGGACTGCTGCGCTCACGTCTGGACAGGAATCAGGACTGCTGGGCTCACATCTGGACAGGAATCAGGACTGCTGGGCTCACATCTGGACAGGAATCAGGACTGCTGGACTCACATCTGGACAGGGATCAGGACTGCTGGACTCACATCTGGACAGGAATCAGGACTGCTGTGCTCACATCTGGACAGGAATCAGGACTGCTGTGCTCACATCTGGACAGGGATCAGGACTGCTGTACTCACATCTGGACAGGAATCAGGACTGCTGGGATCACATCTGGACAGGGATCAGGACTGCTGGGATCACATCTGGACAGGAATCAGGACTGCTGGGCTCACATCTGGACAGGAATCAGGACTTCTGTACTCACATCTGGACAGGGATCAGGACTGCTGGGCTCACATCTGGACAGGGATCAGGACTGCCGGGCTCACATCTGGACAGGGATCAGGACTGCTGGACTCACATCTGGACAGGGATCAGGACTGCTGGGCTCACATCTGGACAGGAATCAGGACTGCCGGGCTCACATCTGGACAGGGATCAGGACTGCTGTGCTCACATCTGGACAGGAATCAGGACTGCCGGGCTCACATCTGGATAGGAATCAGGACTGCCGGGCTCACATCTGGACAGGAATCAGGACTGCCGGGCTCACATCTGGACAGGAATCAGGACTGCTGGGCTCACATCTGGACAGGAATCAGGACTGCCGGGCTCACATCTGGACAGGGATCAGGACTGCCGTGCTCACATCTGGACAGGAATCAGGACTGCCGGGCTCACATCTGGATAGGAATCAGGACTGCCGGGCTCACATCTGGACAGGGATCAGGACTGCCGGGCTCACATCTGGACAGGGATCAGGACTGCTGGGCTCACATCTGGACAGGGATCAGGACTGCTGTGCTCACATCTGGACAGGAATCAGGACTGCTGGGCTCACATCTGGACAGGAATCAGGACTGCTGGGATCACATCTGGACAGGAATCAGGACCGCTGGGCTCACATCTGGACAGGGATCAGGACCGCTGTGCTCACATCTGGACAGGGATCAGGACTGCTGGACTCACATCTGGACAGGGATCAGGACTGCTGAGCTCACATCTGGACAGGGATCAGGACTGCTGTACTCACATCAGGACAGGGATCAGGACTGCTGTGCTCACATCTGGACAGGGATCAGGACTGCTGGACTCACATCTGGACAGGAATCAGGACTGCTGTGCTCACATCTGGACAGGAATCAGGACTGCTGGGCTCACATCTGGACAGGAATCGGGACTGCTGTGCTCACATCTGGACAGGAATCAGGACTGCTGGGATCACATCTGGACAGGAATCAGGACTGCTGGGCTCACATCTGGACAGGGATCAGGACTGCTGTGCTCACATCTGGACAGGAATCAGGACTGCTGGGCTCACATCTGGACAGGGATCAGGACTGCTGTGCTCACATCTGGACAGGAATCAGGACTGCTGTGCTCACATCTGGACAGGGATCAGGACTGCTGTGCTCACATCAGGACAGGAATCAGGACTGCTGGACTCACATCTGGACAGGAATCAGGACTGCTGGGCTCACATCTGGACAGGGATCAGGACTGCTGGACTCACATCTGGACCAGGGATCAGGACTGCTGGGATCACATCTGGACAGGAATCAGGACTGCTGGGCTCACATCTGGACAGGGATCAGGACTGCCGGGCTCACATCTGGACAGGGATCAGGACTGCTGGGCTCACATCTGGACAGGGATCAGGACTGCTGGGCTCACATCTGGACAGGAATCAGGACTGCTGCGCTCACATCTGGACAGGAATCAGGACTGCTGGGCTCACATCTGGACAGGAATACGGACTGCTGTGCTCACATCTGGACAGGAATCAGGACTGCCGGGCTCACATCTGGACAGGGATCAGGACTGCCGGGCTCACATCTGGACAGGAATCAGGACTGCCGGGCTCACATCTGGACAGGGATCAGGACTGCTGGGCTCACATCTGGACAGGGATCAGGACTGCTGTGCTCACATCTGGACAGGAATCAGGACTGCTGGGCTCACATCTGGACAGGGATCAGGACTGCTGGGATCACATCTGGACAGGAATCAGGACTGCTGGACTCACATCTGGACAGGGATCAGGACTGCTGTGCTCACATCTGGACAGGAATCAGGACTGCCGGGCTCACATCTGGACAGGAATCAGGACTGCTGGACTCACATCTGGACAGGAATCAGGACTGCCGGGCTCACATCTGGACAGGGATCAGGACTGCTGTGCTCACATCTGGACAGGGATCAGGACTGCTGTGCTCACATCTGGACAGGAATCAGGACTGCTGGACTCACATCTGGACAGGGATCAGGACTGCCGGGCTCACATCTGGACAGGAATCAGGACTGCTGGACTCACATCTGGACAGGAATCAGGACTGCTGGGATCCCATCTGGACAGGGATCAGGACTGCTGGGCTCACATCTGGACAGGGATCAAGACTGCCGGGCTCACATCTGGACAGGAATCAGGACTGCTGGGCTCACATCTGGACAGGAATCAGGACTGCTGGGATCACATCTGGACAGGGATCAGGACTGCTGTGCTCACATCAGGACAGGAATCAGGACTGCTGGACTCACATCTGGACAGGGATCAGGACTGCCGTGCTCACATCTGGACAGGAATTCGGACTGCCGGGCTCACATCTGGACAGGGATCAGGACTGCCGGGCTCACATCTGGACAGGGATCAGGACTGCCGGGCTCACATCTGGACAGGAATCAGGACTGCCGGGCTCACATCTGGACAGGGATCAGGACTGCCGTGCTCACATCTGGACAGGAATTCGGACTGCTGGACTCACATCTGGACAGGGATCAGGACTGCCGGGCTCACATCTGGACAGGAATCAGGACTGCCGGGCTCACATCTGGACAGGGATCAGGACTGCCGTGCTCACATCTGGACAGGAATTCGGACTGCCGGGCTCACATCTGGACAGGAATCAGGAATGTTGCTCTCATTCTGTCCTCCTCTGCTGTCATCAAGTTCTGATTCCACCCCAAAAATACTGCTCCTTTATACCATTTTTCATATCACTTAGGTCTGGTGTAAACTGGTTAGCTGAAGTGACATTTCCTCACCACGCCCACTTGCCATTCATGGTGACATCAAACAGATATTACTGATAGGGAAGACTCCAGGAACAGGTTTATCAGAAGCATTTGTTCCTCTATCTGAACTCTTTGTTTAGTTGACAAGACAGTTTAACTGGTCCTTACTCCTTTCACATTTATCTAGAAGAGACCTTCATGTGAGTTCTCAAACACCTAACACAGGAAGTACATCCTGTAAAATCCTTTGAAGCCACCTCTTACTGATTTCATGCTTTGTTCCCCTGGAGTTTGGGAAGGCTGACATTGAATTCTTAATTAAGGAAATAGAATTTCAACTGTTCCAAGCCATAATACAGATCTATACACATGCACTTATAGTTATAAATATATCTATCTATATATATATAAAAGAAGACTTTGTGCCTGCCAAAACACACCCAGGGGAGGCATAAAGCAGGACTTACTGTTCCCATTGGGTGATTCAATCATGCAGGGAGTTGGCCCGCCCCCACTATGCAGCCCGCCCACCACTATCAAAGTCAGAAAAAAACAATATGGCCGCCACTTGCTCCTACACCACAGACAAACACACATGCCCCACTCACACATGCCCCACTCACACACACAGACCACCACACACACATGCCCCACTCACACAGCACCACACAAACACACACACATGCCCCACTTACACAGCACCAAACAGACATGCCCCCACTCACACACACAGCACCACATACACACACAAAGCCAGAAATACATATGGCTGACACACACACACAGTCACTCACCCTGACTCCCAGAGGCCTCAGCAGGACCTGTACTGCAGCACCAGAGGAACAAAATTGCACTCAAAGGGTTAAGGTAGGTCCTCATTGCTCAATTATTTCTTCACTGTCATCATTTGCCATGCAAGACACAGGACAGACAGCCATCAGATTCACACTTAACCCACTGACTGCCACAGGGTTGTGTATCAAGTTTTACCCCTCAGGGAGTGTGTTCAAACCCCTCACACTGTAAACTTGCATTCCCCTCCCACTTCTCCTCCTTCCCCAGCCTATTACTAACACTTTTCCACATTTATGTTAAGCCCCGCCCCCTACTCGCGATTAAGCCCCGCCCCCTTTTAACCCAGATTGCCCCATTGCTCTCTCCACATCAGCACCACATGAGGGACTCCACAAGTAAAAGTTCACAGGTATTACACACTCATGCCCCACTCACACAGCACCAAACACCCATACACACACACAAAGCCAGAAAGAAAGATGGCTGACACACAGTCACTCACCTTGACTCCCAGTGGCCTCAGCAGGACCTGTAGTAAAGCCACTGAATGGTGCTGCATCACCAGGGGAACAAAATGGCACTCAAAGGGTTAAGGTAGGCCCTCATTGCTGAATTACTTCTTCACTGTCACCATTTGCCATGCAAGACACAGGACAGACAGCCATCAGATTCACACTTAACCCACTGACTGCCACAGGGTTCTGTATCAAGTTTTACCCCTCATGGAGTGTGTTAAAACCCCTCACACTGTAAACTTGCATTTCCCTCCCACTTCTCCTCCTTCCCCAGCCTATTACTAACACTTTTTCACATTTATGTTAAGCCCCGCCCCCTACTCGCGATTAAGCCCCACCCACTTTTAACCCAGATTGCCCCATTTGTCTCTCCACATCAGCACCACATCAGTCCCCTCTAGGGACTTCACAAGTCAGTGTTCCCAGGTATGAATACACTTCCCACTGCTATTTAACTCTGACATGCCTCTCTATACCTTAACCCTTTGAGTGCCAGAGGGGTACACAACTCATGAGCACATGTGTTTCTGCTCATATATGTTGCGTGTCTGTGTGTGTACATCTCTGTTACATATGTGTGTCCATGTGTGCATCTCCAGTGTGTCTGTGTGTACATGTGTTTTGCATGTCTCTGCCGCTCACTGTGTGTATGTGCATACCTCCCAACATTTCACAGGGCCAAAGAGGGACACGTTAGTTTTAGGTGATATTATTGGGGGTGTGGCTGGTGGGTGGGGCATTAGTAAGAATTTTTTGGTTATTTCATGACCTATTACTGGCTATTTATGTAACTGAATAAATGATTTAGTTCAAGACCAAAGTATTTAATTTGCACAGACTAATGTATAAACACATATACTGAAGTTTATTGCTTTATTGCTGTAGAGCAAAGTAATACACACCACACAGTCAGGGCTGGTGCAAGGATTTTTGCCACCCTAGGCAAAACCTAATTTTGCCGCCCATTTCGCTCCGCCCCTTGTGTCCCACCCCTTTATACCCTGCCTACTTATACCCAACCTCTTTTCATGATTGTCCTCTCTCTGCCCCCTGAGCCACTCTGCCCCTGTTCTGGAGATGCCTGTAAGAGATGCCCCCCACCAGCTCCAACTTGCCCCTTATCAGCTTCACTTTGGCCCACCAGTTCCACTTTGCCCCTATCAACTCCAACTTGCCCCCATCAGCTCCAACGTGCCCCCACCAGCTCCATTTTGCCCCCTCATCTCCACTTTGCCCCCTCAGCTCCAACTTACCCCCATCAGCTCCACTTTGCCCCCCATCCTCTCCAACTTACCCCCATCAGCTCCACTTTGCCCCCCATCCGCTCCAACTTGCCCCCACCAGCTCCACTATGCCCTCTCAGCTCCAACTTTCCACTATCAGCTCCACTATGCCCCCAGCAGCTCCAACTTGCCCCATCCGCTCCAACTTGCCCCACCAGCTCCACTTTGCCCCCCCTGAGCTCCACTTGCCCCCCCTCAGCTCCAACTTGCCCCCCCTCAGCTCCACTTTGACCCTCATCAGCTCCACTTTGACCCTCATCAGCTCCAACTTGCCCCCACCAGCTCCTCTATGCCCCCTCAGCTCCAGCTTTCCCCTAACAGCTCCAACTTGCCCCCATCGTCTCCACTTTGCCCCACATCTGCTCCAACTTGCCCCCTCAGCTCCACTATGCCCCCTCAGCTCCAACTTGCCCCCCATCACATACCTGTATCTCCCGCGCAGTCTTCTCTTCAGTAATGCAGAGCGAGGCAGGAGATCATGACTCCCAGCACGCTCTGCATTACTAAAGATCCGACCAGATGAGGGAGCGCTGTAGCAACATAGACCTGACTGTGTTGTGGTTCCTGGCGTGGTGTGTGTGGGCGCAGCTCTTCTCCGCTGCATGCCCCCGCCCCCAGTACGTGTGCGCCCTAGGCCGGCGCCTACCTCGCCTATAGGTGGAGCCGGCCCTGCACACAGTCTGACCTCCTAAAAAGAGGGACAACAGGGTGGGAAAGAGGGACAGAGGGATTTGGCCCTCAAAGAGGGACTGTCCCTCCTAAAGAGGGACACGTGGGATGTATGGTATGTGTCTGCCTGTGTGTTGCATATGTCTGTGTTTATCAGTGTGTCTGCATTTCACACACGTGCGCCCAATGGTCATAACATGACGGGCAACGCCGTCCCATGTTGCTAGTATATATATATATATACATACACATGTCTATATCCATATAGATAAAGATATGTATGTATACATAAACACACATATATATTTCTCAACAGACAAACCCCTGTTGCAAGCCATATTTGATCCATTTTCACTTTCTTACACCTGGATCAACATCCTATCTGCATTACAACCAACTGTCATAATTCTCAATACTGTTCTGTGCTAGATAGGCATCCATTACTTTTTGAAAGCAATTAAACTATCTGCAGCTCAGCATCCCGAGGCAAAGAATATCATAACTTTATTGCCCTTACTGTAAACAATCCCTGCCTTTGTTTTAGTCAAAAGCGCCCTTCCTCTAGTCTTAATGGATGACCTCTTGTTCTTAGCTCAGTTGTTTGCATAAATAATTCATTGGATAGTTCTTTGTACTGAATTCGAATAAATGTGTAAATGGTAATCATATCTCCTCTTACACGTCTCTTCTCTAATGTAAACAAACAGCTAGTCTCTCTCTCTTTATAACTCAGATCCTACAAAGAGGTTGCACACTGCTGTGAAATCTATCAGTACTCCTAAATCTTTCTCTAATGAGGATTTCCCAAGTTGTTTCCCATTTAAAGTATATGTAGCAAGTTTGTTTCTACAGCCCAAATGCATAACCTTACATTTATCTACATTAAATGTCATCTGTCACCTTTCCACCCTTTCACTCAGTTTATCCTAATGTTTCTGTGGAAAAATCATCCAGCTCTGTATGTATTTCCTTACATAGCTTAGTGTCATCAGCAAAGATTGAAACGCTACTTTCAATTCCCACTTCTAGATCATTTATAAACAAATTAAAAAGCATTGGTCCCAGAACTGAACCCTGCGGCACCCCACTTATAACTTTATACCAGCCTGAAAAGATTCCATTTACATCAACTCTCTGCCATCTATCATTTAACCAGTTCTCAACCCATGTACAGATAACACCACCCAAACCAAAGCCTTTTAATTTATGCAGTAACCTGTTGTGAGGCATTGTATTAATGGTTTTTGCAAAATCCAAGTATACTACATCAACAGCAATTCCCCTGTCCAAATTACTACTTACTCTTTCGTAAAATGCAAGTAAAATAGTCTGACATAGTCTGTTGTTCATAAAACCATGTTGGCTCCTACTAATAATAATGTTTGTCTTCACATAGTACTGAATACTGTCAGTTAATAACCCTTCTAGTATCTTACACACTATGGAAGTCACATAGTACTGAATATTGTCAGTCAGTAACCCTTCTAGTATCTTACCCGCTATGGAAGTCACATAGTTCTGAATACTGTCAGTTAGTAACCCTTCTAGTATGTTACCCGCTATGGAAGTCACATAGTTCTGAATAGTGTCAGTTAGTAACCCTTCTAGTATCTTACCCGCTATGGAAGTCACATAGTTCTGAATACTGTCAGTTAATAACCCTTCTAGTATCTTTCCCACTATGGAAGTCACATAGTTCTGAATACTGTCAGTTAGTAACCCTTCTAGTATCTTACCCGCTATGGAAGTCACATAGTTCTGAATAGTGTCAGTTAGTAACCCTTCTAGTATCTTACCCACTATGGAAGTCACATAGTTCTGAATAGTGTCAGTTAGTAACCCTTCTAGTATCTTACCCACTATGGAAGTCACATAGTTCTGAATAGTGTCAGTTAGTAACCCTTCTAGTATCTTACCCACTATGGAAGTCACATAGTTCTGAATAGTGTCAGTAACCCTTCTAGTATCTTATCCACTATGGAAGTCACATAGTTCTGAATACTGTCAGTTAGTAACCCTTCTAGTATCTTACCCGCTATGGAAGTCACATAGTTCTGAATAGTGTCAGTTAGTAACCCTTCTAGTATCTTACCCGCTATGGAAGTCACATAGTTCTGAATACTGTCAGTTAATAACCCTTCTAGTATCTTACCCGCTATGGAAGTCACATAGTTCTGAATAGTGTCAGTTAGTAACCCTTCTAGTATCTTACCCACTATGGAAGTCACATAGTTCTGAATAGTGTCAGTTAGTAACCCTTCTAGTATCTTACCCACTATGGAAGTCACATAGTTCTGAATAGTGTCAGTTAGTAACCCTTCTAGTATCTTACCCACTATGGAAGTCACATAGTTCTGAATAGTGTCAGTTAGTAACCCTTCTAGTATCTTACCCACTATGGAAGTCACATAGTTCTGAATACTGTCAGTTACCCTTCTAGTATCTTATCCACTATGGAAGTCACATAGTTATGATTAGTGTCAGTTAGTAACCCTTCTAGTATCTTACCCACTATGGAAGTCACATAGTTCTGAATAGTGTCAGTTAGTAACCCTTCTAGTATCTTACCCACTATGGAAGTCACATAGTTATGAATAGTGTCAGTTAGTAACCCTTCTAGTATCTTACCCACTATGGAAGTCACCTAGTAATGAATAGTGTCAGTTAGTAACCCTTCTAGTATCTTACCCAGTATGGAAGTCACATAGTTCTGAATACTGTCAGTTAGTAACCCTTCTAGTATCTTACCCACTATGGAAGTCAAATATTACTGAATAGTGTCAGTTAGTAAACCTTCTAGTATGTTACCCACTATGGAAGTCACATAGTTCTGAATAGTGTCAGTTAGTAACCCTTCTAGTATCTTACCCACTATGGAAGTCACATAGTTCTGAATACTGTCAGTTAGTAACCCTTCTAGTATCTTACCCACTATGGAAGTCACATAGTTCTGAATACTGTCAGTTAGTAACCCTTCTAGTATCTTACCCACTATGGAAGTCACATAGTTCTGAATACTGTCAGTTAGTAACCCTTCTAGTATCTTACACGCTATGGAAGTCACATAGTTCTGAATAGTGTCAGTTAGTAATCCTTCTAGTATCTTACCCACTATGGAAGTCACATAGTTCTGAATACTGTCAGTTAGTAACCCTTCTAGTATCTTACCCACTATGGAAGTCAAGCTCACAGGTCTACAATCTCCTGCTTTGCATCTTACCCCCTTTTTAACAATGGTACTACATCCGCTTTCCTCCAATCACAGTAGTAAAAAAAAGAAATTATTTGCCCCCAGTGACATCTCTCAAACCTTTATGGTTTGAGAGATATTCACTCGCAAAGTTCCCCCCTCCTGCCCCTTTCCCTGAAGTCAGTGTTGTAGCTGATTGCAGGGGAAGCCAAGCACACGTAGAAGACCTTTTAATTGAATTATTTCTTTTTTATTAACGCGATCGTGGCTCTGCTGCAGAGCCGCCGGACGGTCGTACGACAGGCTTCCCCTGCAATCAGCTACAACACTGACTTCAGAGAAAGGGGAGGGAGGGGGGAGCTTTGCGAGTGAATATCTCTCAAACCATAAAGGTTTGAGAGATGTTACTTGGGGCAAATAATTTCTTTTTTTTACTACTAAAATATTGGGATTAGTAATTTTAAAGTATTACTATCCTTTTAAGGACAGTCCATTTTTGAGACCAAAACCATCTGTCTCAATTTCCCACCCTGGTGTCCCTGTGTGTAGGAGATCAGACTGTGTGGTGTGTATAGAAGTGTATCACCCTGGTATCCCTGTGTTTAGGAGATCAGACTGTGTGGTGTGTATATAAGTGTATCACCCCGGTGTCCCTGTGTTTAGGAGATCAGATTGTATGGTGTGTATATAAGTGTATCACCCTGGTGTCCCTGTGTTTAGGAGATCAGACTGTGTGGTGTGTATATAAGTGTATTACCCTGGTGTCCCTGTGTTTAGGAGATCAGACTGTGTGGTGTGTATATAAGTGTATCACCCTGGTGTCCCTGTGTTTAGGAGATCAGACTGTGTGGTGTGTATATAAGTGTATCACCCTGGTGTCCCTGTGTTTATGTGATCATACTGTGTGGTGTGTATATAAGTATATCACCCTGGTGTCCCTGTGTTTATGTGATCATACTGTGTGGTGTGTATATAAGTGTATCACCTTGGTGTCCCTGTGTTTAGGAGATCAGACTGTGTGGTGTGTATATAAGTGTATCACCCTGGTGTCCTGTGTTTAAGAGATCAGACTGTGTGATGTGTATATAAGTTTATCACATTTTCCAACAGCGATAAAACCCCCATTAATGTTTGTGTGCCCCTCAGTATCTGTATATAAATTCACTGATGTAAATAAAACACATTGGTCGTGTTGTAAGTCATTTATTTGGTTATATAAAGTTGTCAGTATATAATAATGTAAAATTCCTGGTAATGCCCCGTCCACCAGCCACATCCCCTGTAACGGACTAGTCTCTCTTTGGCGATTTGGGAGGTAAGGAAAGAGACGGGGTTGATAAGAAGGGAATATGAAGGACTCTGGGGTAATGGGGGCAGGAAAAAGAAGGGGGTAATAAAGGGGGGTATGAAGGAGACTAGGGTAATAAGAATGGGTGCGATAAGGAGAAAATGATATGAAGGCAACTGGGTAAGAACAGGGGATAGCATGAAGGAGTATGAATGTCTGTGGGGTAATAAGAAGGGGTCGGGGAGAATAGGGTACAAAGGTGTTGTGTGTGAGGAAGGTGCTAGGGGAAATAAGAGGGTGCAGAGAGAATAAAAAGGGGCAGGAAGACAGTAATAAGCAAGGGTAATAAGAATGGGCATAAAATAGGACACGGTAATAGCGGGCAAGATTACAGGGAGGAACAGAAAAGAGCTGGGGTAATAAGAAAGGTAAGGAAAGGGCAGGGCTTAATAAGAGGGGTGAGAAAAGGGCAGGTTAATAAGAGGGGGCAGATTAATAAGAGGGGGCAGGAAAGGGCAAGGGTAATAAGAGCGGTGAGGAAAGGGCAGGGCAATAACGGGGCAGGAAAGGGATAATAAGAGAGGTGAGGAAAGGGCAGGGTAATAAGAGTGGTGAGGAAAGGGCAGGAATAATAAAAGAGGTGAGGAAATGGCAGGGGGTAACAAGGAAACACTGAATACTATGGGGGTGCATGATGGCTGGAGCCAAAGGGTACACGGGCAGAAGTCACAGACTCTGGCTGGGTCCCTAGAGCCATGTATTAACCCTTTGTACTTCAGGGGGATAATTATACCAATGTCCCTTTACGGGCAGGACCAGCCGTCTCAGTAAGGAAGAGAAAACCAGGGAGGTAAACGGACCACCGTGCAGAGGAGTTACACACTTCCGGAAGTAACATGTACTTCTTGTGCGGGGTGGCGGAAGTAACATGAGCTGCCGGTGCGGAAGTGATAAGTATTTCCGGCGCGTAAGTGTTACGTATTTCCGGTGCGGAAGTGTTCTGTGTTTCCGATGCGGAAGTGCTGTGTGGTCCCGGTCCGGTCATGCTGAGTGTCGGTACGGAGAGCCTGGTGCGGCAGGCCCGGGAGCTGGGTCAGGCGGAGCTGCTGGGGTTCTGTGGCCGGACTGGGGCCCTTCTGGAGCGGCCGGAACAGGGCCCGGATAGTGCGGACAGTCTGAGGCGGCTGCACCTGGTGCTGGGGGCCGGGAGGGCGGACCGGGACCTGGAGAAGGACTTTGTGGGGCAGATACAGGACTTGCTGGGGGAAGAACGGGCTCCTGTCCAGATCCGTGCCCTGTGTGCTGCCATCCTGTGCCAGCTCTCTCCCTCCACCCTCATCACACTCTCATCATGTGGGGGGCCCCAGGGGCCTGGGCTGGGGACACTGCTCTGCTCTGTGCTGCTGGCCCAGGGCAGGACCCAGGAACTGATATCTATAGGACAGCAGCTGTGCCGTATACTGGAAGCCCGGGCCCCTGAGGGCCACAGCCTGAGACCTCTCCTCCCTATCCTGCTAAGAGTGGCCACTCTGCACCCAGAGAGCCTGGAGGAAGAGCAGCTAAATGTGGTGAACAAGAAGCTTGCTGATTGGCTGAGATACACCAGTGTACATCAGGGAGCCCCACAGGTCTCCATGGGGTTTTTCACTAGCCCACGTATCAAGCAACCTGGACCGATAACAGAGGTGGATGGAGCTGTTGCCACCGACTTCTTCACAGTGCTGAGCTTCGGGCAGCATTACACTGAGGATCAGTGGTTAAATGTACACAGCTTCTCTGCCCTGCGCCGGTGGCTTCTACAGTATGGCACTGCCGGGGTGTCTGGTCCAGAAGACAAGTCTGAGGTTGATGGGTCAGTCATTTCCATGGTCTCTGCCTCGTCCACTTCCAGTCGCCTGCTGCCCCCACGGGAGCGTCTAAGAGAGAAATCGTTTGAGTACTGCCTGCGCCTGGTGGAGCAGTGCAACCGCAAACCTCTGAAGAAGTCTGACGCTGATCTGCAGAAAGCCTGCCTGGTGGAGGCTGTGACTCTGATGGATATTGTCTGTAAACAGGACGGATCTTACTTATACCGCACTCTTCCCCTCCTGAAGATTGTTCAGGGACGGCTCTGTGCAGACCTCTCTCTGGCTGCTGTCCTGCTGCCTGTTGCCCAGTTCTTTTTAAATCACAGTGAAGCTGCTGCAGTGGATTCGGAGGCTGTATACAGACATTTATTCACTAAGGTTCCCGCTGAGCTCTTTCACCAGCCTCTGTTTGCTTTTCAGTTTATCAGGTTCTGCAGAGACAATAGTGCGTTCCTAGCTGAGAACGTAGAGGCATTCAGAGGGAGCTTCCCAAATCTACTGAAGTTCCTGGCATGGAACAGCCCTTCTATGATCTCTGAGTTTGTAGCTTTGCTTCCAGCTCTTATTAGTCCAGACTCTGCTATTGAGATGCTTCATTCTCTGCTTGATCTTCCTTGTTTGACAGCAGCCTTAGAGGTCCAGCACACATTTCTCTTGGCATCAGACAAATCCACAATGGATACTTCTGTGCTCCCATCCACCTCTGTTGATGCCTTTCGGCACCCATACTACAAGAGCGCATTTCAATATCTTCTGCGGAACGAGGCGTGTCCCGGCGCACCCCCCGAAGGACTCTCTCTGCTGCGCCAAGTCCTGGCCGATTTAAACGGCACTTCTCGTGTTGTCCAGTGTACACAGATTGTCCCATGTCTACTGCAGCTTTATTTCAGCATCCTCACAAAATTTGCAGATGGATCTTTAATAAATAAGCTAGTTCTGACTTTATTGGAACGTAGTGGTCTCCTGTATGATATACCTAAGTTCCAAGCTGATGTTCACAGAGTCCTGAGCTCCCAGCTCCCTCACTTGTGCCGTCTGCACCCTGCTCTCGTTGTGGAGCTTTCTCGGGAGCTGCTGGACTTTGCAGGCACTGTCACTAACATTGAAAGCAAGGAGCCCTTTTTTGTTCATGTGGTATGGGCCATGGGGGAGTATGTGTCTGTGTCCTATGACAAGAGGTGCACTGTGGAACAGGTGAACAGGTTCTTTGAGGTACTGGAGGCTTTGCTTTTTGAAATAACTCAAGTCCGTGGTTCAGCTGGAGCACCCAAATCGTCTCCACGTGTTATCACGACACTCATGATGACACTTACAAAACTGGCTTCCCGCAGCCAGGACCTGATCCCAAGGGTGTCTCTCTATTTGTCCAAGATGAGGTCCTGCGTGCAGAGTTCAGCCATGATCTCTGTGTATGGTGAGGAAGACAGCGAAGAGATACTGATCAGAGCCACTGAACTCATGAACCTACTAAAAGTGCCCAGTGTGGCCCAGTTTGCACTGACCCCTTCCCCAGATGTCAGAAGTCCAGGTTATCACCGTGATGCTTTTTCTTCATTGCCGCTCTCTGTCCGTGCCTCAAGTCGCCTCTTGCTGAAAGACAACACCTCTGTACCAGGATAGAATCCGTAGATAAACTACGCAGTCCTCATATGTCAGCAGTGCAGGTTTAGAAGATCTTCTTTCATGACCACAGGTGGATCTGTCATTGGCAGCAGTGAATCTGCAGGAATTAATGAGTCACTGAGCCGGCTCTAGGAGGCGTTGCTAGGAGCCGTTTGGCTCCAAAAGGGACTGACAGTGCAGACGTCACTATGGAAAGATGTCTGCGCTGTTTCCTGCCTGTCAGTCCCAGGAACAATGTATAATTCTCATTAACGCAGTAATAATTCTGGCGACTAGTCATTTGGGGCCATGTTTGTAAGGGGTGGTAGTTCCGCTTTAAGCACAGATGGGTCAGTCACAATGAATGATCCACTGATAACTCACCTGTGCTTTAAGGGATAGTAATGCTTAAAATGTAATAAAATATATGTTGTAGGGTTTATCCCCCCCCCCCCCCCGAGTAAAACAAGGGTACTCCCACTGCTGAGAGATATCTTATTAAAAAATTATAACAGCTCAAACTTCACTTTTTTAGGTGCAATATCACAGTGGCCTGAAAATTTACAGTGGCGCTGTTGCTACACCATCTGATGGACTGCTCTGGTCTGTAGACAATAAATCTCCATAGGATTGTGTTGCAACAGCGCCACTGTAAATTTTCAGGCCACTGTGATATTGCACCTAAAAAAAATTAATTATCATTTTTTAATAAAACATCTCTCAGCAGTGGGAGTATCCTTGTTTTACTCGGGGGCAGGGATAAACCTTACAATATATATTTTTTTCATCTTAAGTATTACTATCCCTTTAATCATGGAAATCCTTACATCCCGGTGTGTTGAGGGCCCCTGAGGATTGCGTTAAAGAAAAGGGGCACAAAATGGTCAAATGTTCCTACTTTTAGGACTATGTTTGCTAAGGGTTATTCCACTTTTCCTTTCACACATAAACTGCTAATAACAGCTAAACTTTCCTCAAATTAATCTTAACTTAAATAGGAATTTTAACTCCTTCAGTGTCACAGAAGTCTCCAACCCATTGCTTTGGACAGCTCTAACATTCAGTGGGTTAAAAGCAGTATTTTAAGTTAAAGGGATAGTAATACCTGAAAATAAGTTTATTTTATATTGTAGCCCTTAAAAAACATGAAAAATGATATAAGTCTTATCTCCCAAACCTTTATGGTTTGGGAGATATTCAGAAGTAAAGTTTCCCCTGGAGTGATGTCACTGCTCCACCCTTCAGATTTGGAATCCGGTCGCCCGACCAGCAATGCCTCTCCAGAAGTGCTGAGATCATGATCTTTAAAAAGAATTTCTTAATAGGAATGGTCTACAAAGTGTGCTTTCAAGCCAGGCACACTTTGTACACAGTTCCAATGAAGTAGTTCTTTTCAAAGATCGTGATCTCGGCACTGCTAAAGAGCTGCCGGTTGCTATGTGGACCGAATTCCAAATCTGTCCACTAGATGGCAGACTTGGCTGAAACAGCCAGGAAAAGGGAACTTTACTTTATTTTACATATGAATATCTCCCAAACCATAAAGGTTTGGGAGATAAGACTTATATCATCTTTCATGGTTTTTTAAGGGCTACAGTATAAAATACAATTATTTTCAGGTATTACTATCCCTTTAATTGGAGTTTTGTTGTCACCTAGGGTGCAGTTGGGTTGTATCAGAATTGCTCCCCCTTATCTTCATGCGTGTGTTCACCTCAGTACTGTTACCCCGCAGTCTGAGTTGTAGATTTATTAGAATCAACGCTTCAGTTACTGCCTGAGACATACACAAAGATCTTGATCAATGGCAGTGAAAGTGTTAAATCAGCGGTGACCAGTCTTTGGATTTCCAGCTGTTGGGGCCGTTTACAAACTGGGGGTGATGGGAGTTGTAGTTTCTAACAGCTGGGGATCCAATAACTGCATTACAGGGTCAGTAAACCCTTACTGGGGGGACATGTATATTATACGTTGTAAGTTAGAACTGTCCAGATTTCATTTGGGTTTGAGCCCATGTCTTACTCAGCAAGAAAAGCCATGTACAGTGTTTTTTCATTATACAATTTGCTGATCCTTTAACCCTTTGAGTGCCAGAGAGGTACTGCAATGTGCTGTGTACCCCTCTGCCAGTCAAAGGGTTAATCTTCTCTTACGAGTCCTAAACACGCTGCCCTGCACAACTGTAATACTAAGTGTGTATTTGTATAAAGCGATGACACTGGGAGGATTATCTGTAACGCCCCCAGCAGGACGATCCGTACAGAATCCACAAGGAAACAGGATTGTTATAAAAATGCACTTATTTTCTTGGTAAATGAAACTGCCTGGTTTTCTATGTAGATTTTCCAATGTACAGAGAATAAATGCACTATATTTCTATTAGCGCCAACACGAGGTGATGTTGTTCTCTGACCATTTCATTGATTTTGGTAAGTTCTGATGTCTTTTTAGTGTGGTGGTCTTAAAGGGATAGTAATACTGACTTTCATCATGCGGCTCTGCATCAGAGCTGCCATCGCGTTGGTGACAAATAATTATTTCACTGAAACGGTCTTCTACATGTGCTTGCAAACCAAGCACACGTAGAGGACCGTTTCAGTGATATAATTATTTGTCACTAACACGATCACGGCTCTGATGCAGAGCACCATGATGAAAGACAGACCGGATATCCCTGCAGTCAGTACAACGCTGACTTCAGGGAAGGGGGAGGGAGGGGGAACTTTGCCTTCGGTTATCTCTCAAACCTTTTCCTTCTCTACTACCTGAAGTTCTGTGTAGGAGTGGGCGGGGTCAGGGGAAGCCTCCCTATGTGATTGGTGACATGGTCAACTGTGATGTTAGGAAGCTTTGCCCAATCGAGGTCACTCCTGCCGGTGGTAGAGAGAAGGGAAGGACCTTTTCCTCTTCTTCAGTCACCTTATATATCTCCCAGCCCACTGGTAGTGCCATTCCCCCAGTCTGACCCCCCAGCCTGGTTTCACTGCCTACTGCTAAACTCAAGTGCCAATACGCACTGGATTCAGGCTGGGAATGACAGTGTATGTGGGGGGCGTACAGTGCACACTGGTAATCACAGATCCCCCATATGCACTACGGTAGGTCAACTCATACCAATAGGGTGTCATTCTTCTAAGAGCGCAAGCTAATGAATATAGTTGGAAATCCCATAGTTTTCACAGATTTCAGTACATTTGAATGAGCAGAAATGTAAAAAAAAAATGTAATTTTTTTCTTATCTCCTCATTCTGGAAATATTTGTGCATACCAGTATTGTGGTAAGAAGGCAAGTGACCCCTCATTTGATGCGCTAGGTAATCTTCTTTCTAAAATGGTCTGGTTTGTCTAGCTTTTCTTCAGTTCTGTAGCTGTAATAACCATTTGTGTACAGGCAAGTCAGGTTTGAGAAAATGTTAGAAAAATCAGCAGTTGTAGTAGTTGTCGTTTTGCACTTGTTGCGCCCCCTGAGGCAGGTCAACTCGTACCAATGGGAGGAGGCATTTTTCTCCTAAGAGCACTTCCTAAAGAATACTGTTGGAAATATCATCGTTTTCACAGATTTCAGTACCTTTTGAAGGGGCAGAACTATAAGAAAATGCCCTTTTTTTCAATTAGCGGCACCTTCTGGAAGCATTTAAAGGGATAGTAATACTTCGTTATATCTTTATTTTATTTTGTAGGCATTAAAAAAACATGAAGAACGATATAAGTCTTATCTCTCAGACCTTTATGGTTTATGAGATATTCACAAGCAAAGTTTCCCCTCCCGCCCCTTTTACCTAGTGTAAGCCACCTCTTCTCAGATGTGGAATCCAGTCCATAGACCAGACAGATAACAGAAGGGGACAATCTTATTCCTATGAGAACAATGAAATCCCTGCCCCCCTAGACAAGCTTTTCAGGGTTTTCCCTTATCTTAATTGAAGATTGTCCCTCTCTGCAGTCTACCTGGACACCTCCCTTCTGATCTGGCTGAACAGTGTGACATCAGTAAAAGGGGTGGGAGGGGGATACTTTGTCATTGAATTACTCTTATACTACAACTCTTACAGAACTGATATAACACTCTCCAAAGTCCAAATACTATGATGACTAATTAGAGCTGCTTTTATTATGAAACATTACTATCCCTTTAAGCACACCAGGCTTTGGGTAAGAAGGCAAGAGACCCCTCATTAGATGTGGCAGGCTGTCTTCTTCCCAAAATGGTATGGTTTCTCTATCTTTCCTGCAAATGTATTATGGTTATAACCATTTTAGTGCAGGCAGATAATTTCAAAAGCAAGTGTCAGGTGAAGGTAACTGTTCCTAGCACTCACATTATAGAAATAGTTGTGCACACTAACTTAGGGGTAGAAAGGCAAGTCACCCCTCATTAGATGCAGCAGGTTGTCTTCGTTTAAAAATGGTATGGTTTGTCTACCCTTTCTTCACTTCTGTAATTGTTATAACAATTTTTTTATAGAAAAGTAATGTTTGAGAAAATGTTAGAAAAAAATAGAGGTTGTAGTAGGTGTCATTTTGCAGTTCTAGCGCCCCCTGAAGCAGGTCAGCTCATACCAGTAGGGTGCTATATTTCTCCTGAGAATAATGAATACTGTTGGAAATTCCATGGTTTGCGCTGCTGGTGATTATGGCTCTGCGCTAGCCATGGACGTAGGTAAAAACTATACAGATTTGGTATTTTTGTACTCGGGGGACTCTGGGCTTTTTCAAGTAATTGAAACTTTCCCAATCAAGGTAAATGTTCACTTTTTTTGTCATTATGACATCATAGCTTTTGACACGATGTAAAATTCTCTTCATGTAAGGTACCACAAAAAAGCTCGATTTGTTCTGAAAAAAACAATATGTAGTTTTCCATATGTAACTAGAAATTCCTAGCGGAAATCAAACAGAGAGCAAAAATGGTGAAAATGTGTCTGGCCTACAGGGTAGGAAATGGCCCGAGCTTCTGGCACTGAAGGGGTTAAGAAGAGACCTTTCGCACTCTTCATTCATAGAAGAGGCTGAATGTGTACTGTGTCTAGATGAATATGTGTAGACAAATGTAAGGGCACTATTAAATGCAGAGAGTTAACCCCTTGGGTACCAGAGAGGTACCGGCAGTGCTGGAAAACAGTGAGTTGGATTTTTCTCCATTGATGGTTGTTACTCCCAACTCTAAGCAAGTCTCTTGATACATAGAATACGCCATCATCGCTCCCTTATCTAGATTTCCTTGTGTCATTTCCCATTACTATTACATTCTTTAATAATACAGATCAGTCACAATTATACTATCTATTTCGGCCACAATTATGGTTTAACATGGTTTAAACTTTAGTGGTTTTTTTTTATTTTTTTGCTCTGTTTCACTACCTTTTTTGTTCAGTTAGCCATGAACCCCAGGGATAACAGAGAAAATCCTGAATTGCTGTTTTACGGTACCTCTCTGGTGATGAGTAACAACCCAGGACTTAAAGGCTTTCCAAGAGAGATCCAGACATATTGACAGACTCATCCAAGGCTTTGGGAAGAAGTGTTTATTGAATTATGTCCGTACCAGAGAATGGGTGCAGATACTGGTCCCCCCATCATGTACATGACTTACTGAGGACAAAGTTCAAAAGAGTCTGGAAAAGGTTATGGTGAATAAAGTACCTGGACCTGATGACATACACCCAAGGAGGTTACTTCAGTAATAGAAAGACCATGCATTGTGCCCTGTGATTGGAGGAAAGCTGATGTAGTTCCATTACTCAAAAACAGAGCAAGATCTAAAGCTGGAAATGATAGACCTGTGAGCTTGACTTCCATAGTGGGTGTGATATTAGAAGGGTTACTGACAGTATTCAGAACTATGTGAAGACAAACACAATTATTAATAGGAATCAGCATGGTTTCACGAAGAACAGATCATGTCAGACTAATTTACTTGCATTTTATGAAACAGTAAGTAGTAATTTGGACAGGGGAATTGCTGTTGATGTAGTATACTTGGATTTTGCAAAAGCGTTTGTTACATTGCATCACAATAGGTTACTGCATACATTAAAAGGCTTCGGTTTGGGTGGTGGTATCTGTACATGGATTGAGAACTGGTTACACGATAGATGGCAGAGAGTTGGTGTAAATGGAACTGTTTCAGGTTGGTATGAAGTTATAAGTGGGGTGCCGCAGGGTTCAGTCCTGGGCCCAATGCGTTTTAATTTGTTTATTAATGATCTAGAAGTGGGAATTGAAATTAGCATCTCAATGTAAGCGTTCACGAGCAGGGCCCCCTGGTCCTTTTGTTCTCCACATTTGATTTGTACTATTTAATATCTCTGTATGTCCATTCCTTATTGTACAGCGCTGTGGAATTAGTTGGCGCTATATAAATAAAGAATAATCTTTGCTGATGACGCTAAGGGGTGTAAGGAAATACATACGGAGTTGGATGTTTTATCTCTAGCTTAGAAATGAGAGTAACAATCATCAATAGAGAAAAATCCAACTTGCTGTTTTCCAGCACTGATAAACTGAGAGAATGGGCAGAAGAGTGGCAGATGACATTTAATGTAGATAAATGTAAGGTTATGTATTTGGGCTGTAGAAACATGCACTTTACATATACACTAAATGGGAAACAACTTGGGAAATCCTCATTAGAGAAAGATTTAGGAGACCTGATAGACAATAGACATCACAGCAGTGTGCAGAGTCACTCAGCTGCTGCAAGAGCAAATAGAGTACTAGCCTGCATAAAAAGAGGTGTAGAAGCAAGGGATGGGAATATTATCCTACCTCTGTATAAATCCTTGGTTAGGCCTCATCTAGAATATGGAGTACAGTCTTGGCCACCGGTTCTTAAAAAATATGGAATTGTAGGCTGTGACCTTTCTAGATACATGTCTTCACAGTAACAGCACCATCCGATGTCTAGAGAGGTCACACTCTACATCTCTCCATAGTAACAGAGCCACCTGGTGTCTAGAAAGGTCACAGCCTACATCTCTACATAGTAACAGCGCCATCTGGTGTCTAGAAAGCTCACAGCGTACATCTCTCCATAGTAACAGTGCCATCTGTTGTCTATAAAGGCCCTAGTAACAGCGCCATCTGTTGTCCAGAAAGGTCAGAGCCTACATCTCTACATAGTAACAGCGCCATCTGGTGTCTAGAAAGGTCATGGCCTACATCTCTCCATAATAACAGCGCCATCTGTTGTCTAGAAAAGTCACAGCCTACATCACTCCATAGTAACATCATCTGGTGTCTAGAAAGGTCACAGCCTACATCTCTACTTAGTAACAGCGCCATCTGGTTTCTATAAAGGTCACAGCCTACATCTCTCCATAGAAACTGCTCCATCTGGTGTCTAGAAAGGTCACAGCCTACGTCTCTCCATAGTAACAGCGCCATCTGGTGTCTAGAAAGGTCCCAGCTTACATGTCTACATAGTACCAGCGCCATCTGGTGTCTAGAAAGGTCACAGCCTACATCTCTACATAGTAACAGCGCCATCTGGTGTATAGAAAGGTCACAGCCTACATCTCTCCATACTAACATCGTCATCTGGTGTCTAGAAAGGTCACAGCGTACATCTCCTTAGTAACAGTGCCATCTGGTGTCTAGAAAGGTCACAGCCTACAGCTCTCCATACTAACATCATCTGGTGTCTAGAAAGGTCACAGCCTACATCTCCTTTGTAACAGCGCCATCTGGTGTCTAGAAAGGTCACAGCCTACAGCTCTCCATAGTAACAGCGCCATCTGGTGTCTAGAAAGGTCACATCCTACATCTCTCCATAGTAACAGCGCCATCTGGTGTCTAGAAAGGTCACATCCTACATCTCTCCATAGTAACAGCATCATCTGGTGTCTAGAAAGGACACAGCCTACATCATTCTATAGTAACAGCGCCATCTGGTGTCTAGAGCGGTCACAGCCTACATTTCTACATAGTAACAGCTCCATCTGGTGTCTAGAAAGTTCACAGCCTACATCTCTCCATAGTAACATCGTTATCTGGTGTCTAGAAAGGTCACAGCCTACATCTCCTTAGTAAAAGCGCCATCTGGTGTCTAGAAAGGTCACAGCCTACATCTCTCCATAGTAACAGCTCCATCTGGTGTCTAGAAAGGTCACAGCCTGCATCGCTCCATAGTAACAGTGCCATCTGTTGTCTATAAAGGCCCTAGTAACAGCGCCATCTGTTGTCCAGAAAGGTCAGAGCCTACATCTCTACATAGTAACAGCGCCATCTGGTGTCTAGAAAGATCATGGCCTACATCTCTCCATAATAACCGCGCCATCTCTTGTGTAGAAAAGTCACAGCCTACATCTCTCCATAGTAACGTCATCTGGTGTCTAGAAAGGTCACAGCGTACATCTCTACTTAGTAACAGCGCCATCTGGTGTCTAGAAAGGTCACAGCCTACATCTCGCCATAGTAACAGCTCCATCTGGTGTCTAGAAAGGTCACAGCCTACAGCTTTCCATGGTAACAGCTCCATCTGGTATCTACAAAGGTCACATCCTACATCTTTCCATAGTAACATCATCATCTGGTGTCTATAAAGGTCACAGCCTACATCTCTTCATAGGAACAGCGCCATCTGGTGTCTAGAAAGGTCACAGCCTACGTCTCTCCATAGTAACAGCGCCATCTGGTGTTTAGAAAGGTCACAGCCTACAGCTCTCCATGGTAACAGCTCCATCTGGTATCTAGAAAGGTCACGTCCTACATCGTTCCATAGTAACATCATCATCATCTGGGGTCTAGAGAGGTCACAGCCTACATCTCTACATAGTAACAGCTCCATCTGGTGTCTAGAAAGGTCACAGCCTACATCTCTCCATAGTAACATCGTCATCTGGTGTCTAGAAAGGTCACAGCCTACATCTCTACATAGTAACAGCGCCATCTGGTGTCTAGAAAGGTCACAGCCTACATCTCTACATAGTAACAATGCCATCTGGTGTCTAGAAAGGTCACAGCCTACAGCTCTCCATAGTAACAATGCCATCTGGTGTCTAGAAAGCTCACAGCCTGCATCGCTCCATAGTAACAGTGCCATCTGGTATCTAGAAAGGTCACAACCTACATCTCTCCATAGTAACAGTTCCATCTGTTGTCTATAAAGGCCCTAGTAACAGCGCCATCTGTTGTCCAGAAAGGTCAGAGCCTACATCTCTACATAGTAACAGCGCCATCTGGTGTCTAGAAAGGTCATGACCTACATCTCTCCATAATAAAAGCGCCATCTGTTGTCTAGAAAAGTCACAGCCTACATCACTCCATAGTAACGTCATCTGGTGTGTAGCAAGGTCACAGCCTGCATCTCTACTTAGTAACAGCGCCATCTGGTGTCTAGAAAGGTCACAGCATACATCTCGCCATAGTAACAGCTCCATCTGGTGTCTAGAAAGGTCACAGCCTACAGCTTTCCATGGTAACAGCTCCATCTGGTATCTACAAAGGTCACATCCTACATCTCTGCATAGTAACATCATCATCTGGTGTCTATAAAGGTCACAGCCTACATCTCTTCATAGGAACAGCGCCATCTGGTGTCTAGAAAGGTCACAGCCTACATCTCTCCATAGAAACTGTTCCATCTGGTGTTTAGAAAGGTCACAGCCTACAGCTCTCCATGGTAACAGCTCCATCTGGTATCTAGAAAGGTCACGTCCTACATCTTTCCATAGTAACATCATCATCTGGTGTCTAGAAAGGTCACATCCTACATCTTTCTATAGTAACAGCGTCGTCTGGGGTCTAGAGAGGTCACAGCCTACATCTCTACATAGTAACAGCTCCATCTGGTGTCTAGAAAGGTCACAGCCTAGATATCTCCATAGTAACTAGCCATCTGGTGTCTAGGAGGGTCACAGCCTACATCTCTCCACAGTAACAGCGCCATCTGGGGTCTAGAGAGGTAACAGCTCCATCTGGTGTCTAGAAAGGTCACAGCCTACAGCTCTCGATAGTAACAGCGCCATCTGATGTCTAGAAAGGTCACAGCCTACATATCTACATAATAACATCGTCATCTGGTGTCTAGAAAGGTCACAGTCTACAGCTCTCCATGGTAACACCTCCATCTGGTATCTAGAAAGGTCACATCCTACATCTCTCCATAGTAACATCATCATCTGGTGTCTAGAAAGGTCACAGCCAACATCTCTACATAGTAACAGCTCCATCTGGTGTCTAGAAAAGTCACAGCCTACATCTCTCCACAGTAACAGTGCCAGCTGGTGTCTAGAAAGGTCACAGCCTACATCTCTCCATAGTAACAGCTCCATCTGGTGTCTAGAAAGGTCACAGCCTACATCTCTACATAGTAATATCGTCATCTGGTGTCTAGAAAGGTCACAATCTACATCTCTACTTAGTAACAGCTCCATCTGGTGTCTAGAAAGGTCACAGCCTACATCTCTACATAGTAACAGCGCCATCTGGTGTCTAGAAAGGTCACAGCCTACAGCTCTCCATAGTAACAAAGCCATCTGGTGTTTAGAAAGGTCACAGCCTACAGCTCCTCCTTAGTAAAAACGCCATCTAGTGTCTAGAAAGGTCACAGCCTACATCTCTCCATAGTAACAGCTCCATCTGGTGTCTAGAAAGGTCACAGCCTACATCTCTCCATAGTAAGAGCTCCATCTGGTGTCTAGAAAGGTCACAGCCTACATCTCTCCATAGTAACAGCCCCTACTGGTGTCTAGAAAGGTCACATTCTACATCTCTCCATAGTAACATCATCATCTGGTGTCTATAAAGGTCACAGCTTACATCTCTACATAGTAACAGCGCCATCTGGGGTCTAGAGAGGTAACAGCCTACATCTCTATATAGTAACAACTCCATCTGGTGTCTAAAAAGGTCACAGCCTACATCTCTCCATAGTAACAGCTCCATCTGGTGTCTAGAAAGGTCATAGCCTACATCTCTCCATAGTAACAGCTCCATCTGGTGTCTAGAAAGGTCTCAGCCTACATCTTTCCATAGTAAAATCATTATCTGGTGTCTAGAAAGGTCCCAGCCTCTATCTCTACATAGTAACAGTTCCATCTGGTGTCTAGAAAGGTCACAGCCTACATCTCTCCATAGTAACAGCGCCATCTGGGGTCTAGAAAGGTCACAGCCTACAGCTCTCCATAGTAACAGCGCCATCTGGGGTCTAGAAAGGTCACAGCCTACATCTCTCCTTAGTAACGTCATCATCTGGTGTCTAGAAAGGTCACAGCCTACATCTCTATATAGTAACAGTGCCATCTGGTGTCTAGAAAGGTCCCAGCTTACATCTCTACATAGTAACAGTGCCATCTGTTGTCTATAAAGGTCACAGCCTACATCTCTCCATAGTAACAGCTCCATCTGGTGTCTAGAAAGGTCACAGCCTACATCTCTCCATAGTAACATCGTCATCTGATGTTTATAAAGGTCACAGTCTACAGCTCTCCATGGTAACAGCTCCATCTGGTATCTAGAAAGGTCACATCCTACATATCCCCATAGTAACAGCTCCATCTGGTGTCTAGAAAGGTCACAGCCTATATCGCTACATAGTAATAGCGCCATCTGGTGTACAAAAAGGTCCCAGCTTACATCTCTCAATAGTAACATCGTCATCTGGTATCTAGAAAGGTCACATCCTACATCTCTCCATAGTAACATCATCATCTGGTGTCTAGAAAGGTCACAGCCTACATCTCTTCATAGTAACAGCTCCATCTGGGGTCTAGAGAGGTCACAGCCTATATCTCTACTTAGTAACAGCGCCATCTGGTGTCTAGAAAGGTCACAGCCTACACCTCTCCATGGTAACAGCTCCATCTGGTATCTAGAAAGGTCACATCCTACATCTCTCCATAGTAACATCATCATCTGGTGTCTATAAAGGTCACAGCTTACATCTCTCCATAGTAACAGCGCCATCTGGGGTCTAGAGAGGTAACGGCCTACATCTCTATATAGTAACAGCTCCATCTGGTGTCTAAAAAGGTCACAGCCTACATCTCTCCATAGTAACAGCTCCATCTGGTGTCTAGAAAGGTCTCACCCTACATCTCTCCATAGTAAAATCGTTATCTGGTGTCTAGAAAGGTCACAGCCTACATCTCTACTTAGTAACAGTTCCATCTGGTGTCTAGAAAGGTCACATCCAACATCTCTCCATAGTAACAGCTCTATCTGGTGTTTAGAAAGGTCACAGCCTACAGCTCTCCATGGTAACAGCTCCATGTAGTATCTAGAAAGGTCACATCCTACATCTTTCCATAGTAACATCATCATCTGGTGTCTAGAAAGGTCACATCCTACATCTTTCTATAGTAACAGCGCCATCTGGGATCTAGAGAGGCCACGGCCTACAT
This sequence comes from Rhinophrynus dorsalis, assembly GCA_037306005.1. Lineage (NCBI taxonomy): Eukaryota > Metazoa > Chordata > Amphibia > Anura > Rhinophrynidae > Rhinophrynus > Rhinophrynus dorsalis. Next base: position 496,318,448 of record CM074723.1, on the reverse strand, counting down.
CTCTACATAGTAACAGCTTCATCTGGTGTCTAGAAAGGTCACATACTACATCTCTCCATAGTAACTAGCCATCTGGTGTCTAGAAAGGTCACAGCCTACATCTCTCCATACTAATAGTGCCATCTGGTGTCTAGAAAGGTCCCAGCTTACATCTCTACATAGTAACAGTGCCATCTGTTGTCTGGAAAGGTCACAGCCTATATCTCTCCATAGTAACAGCTCCATCTGGTGTCTATAAAGGTCACAGCCTACATCTCTCCATAGTAACAGCGCCATCTGGGGTCTAGAAAGGTCACAGCCTACAGCTTTCCATACTAACAGCGCCATCTGGGGTCTAGAAAGGTCACATCCTACATCTCTCCATAGTAACAGCATCATCTGGTGTCTAGAAAGGTCACAGCCTACATCTCTCCATAGTAACGTCATCATCTGGTGTCTATAAAGATCACAGCCTACATCTCTCCATAGTAACAGCGCCATCTGGGGTCTACAGAGGTAACAGCCTACATCTCTATATAGTAACAGCTCCATCTGGTGTCTAGAAAGGTCACAGCCTACATCTCTCCATACTAACAGCTCCATCTGGTGTCTAGAAAGGTCACAGCCTACATCTCTCCATAGTAACAGTGCCATCTGGTGTCTAGAAAGGTCCCAGCTTACATCTCTACATAGTAACAGCGCCATCTGTTGTCTAGAAAGGTCACAGCCTATATCTCTCCATAGTAACAGCTCCATCTGGTGTCTAGAAAGGTCACAGCCTACATCTCTCCATAGTAACATCGTCATCTGGTGTCTAGAAAGGTCACAGCGTACATCTCCTTAGTAACAGCGCCATCTGGTGTCTAGAAAGGTCACAGCCTACAGCTCTCCATAGTAACAGCGCCATCTGGGGTCTAGAAAGGTCACATCCTACATCTCTCCATAGTAACAGCTCCATCTGGTGTCTAGAAAGGTCACATCCTACAGCTCTCCATGGTAACAGCTCCATCTGCTATCTAGAAAGGTCACATCCTACATATCTCCATAGTAACATCATCATCTGGTGTCTATAAAGGTCACAGCTTACATCTCTCCATAGTAACAGCGCCATCTGGGGTCTAGAGAGGTAACAGCCTACATCTCTTTATAGTAACAGCTCCATCTGGTGTCTAGAAAAGTCATAGCCTACATCTCTCCATAGTAACAGCTCCATCTGGTGTCTAGAAAGGTCTCAGCCTACATCTCTCCATAGTAAAATCGTTATCTGGTGTCTAGAAAGGTCACAGCCTACATCTCTACTTAGTAACAGCTCCATCTGGGGTCTAGAAAGGTCACATCCTACATCTCTCCATAGTAACAGCTCTATCTGGTGTTTAGAAAGGTCACAGCCTACAGCTCTCCATGGTAACAGCGCCATCTGGGGTCTAGAGAGGTCACAGCCTACATTTCTACAAAGTAACAGCTCCATCTGGTGTCTAGAAAGGTCACAGCCTACAGCTCTCCATGGTAACAGCTCCATCTAGTATCTAGAAAGGTCACGTCCTACATCTTTCCATAGTAACATCATCATCTGGTGTCTAGAAAGGTCACAGCGTACATCTTTCTATAGTAACAGCTCCATCTGGGGTCTAGAGAGGTCACAGCCTACATCTCTCCATAATAACTTGCCATCTGGTGTCTAGAAAGGTCCCAGCTTACATCTCTCTGTAGTAACAGCGCCATCTGTTGTCTAGAAAGGTCCAAGCTTACATCTCTACATACTGACAGTGCCATCTGTTGTCTAGAAAGGTCACAGCCTACATCTCTCCATAGTAACATCGTCATCTGGTGTCTAGAAAGGTCACAGCGTACATCTCCTTAGTAACAGCGCCATCTGGTGTCTAGAGAGGTCACAGCCTACATCTCTCCATAGTAACAGCGCCATCTGGGGTCTAGAAAGGTCACAGCCTACAGCTCTCCATGGTAACAGCTCCATCTGGTATCTAGAAAGGTCACATCCTACATCTCTCCATAGTAACATCATCATCTGGTGTCTATAAAGGTCACAGCTTACATCTCCATAGTAACAGCGCCATCTGGGGTCTAGAGAGGTAACAGCCTACATCTCTATATAGTAACAGCTCCATCTGGTGTCTAAAAAGGTCACAGCCTACATCTCTCCATAGTAACAGCTCCATCTGGTGTCTAGAAAGGTCATAGCCTACATCTCTCCATAGTAACAGCTCCATCTGGTGTCTAGAAAGGTCTCAGCCTACATCTCTCCATAGTAAAATCGTTATCTGGTGTCTAGAAAGGTCACAGCCTACATCTCTACTTAGTAACAGCTCCATCTGGGGTCTAGAAAGGTCACATCCTACATCTCTCCATAGTAACAGCTCTATCTGGTGTTTAGAAAGGTCACAGCCTACAGCTCTCCATGGTAACAGCGCCATCTGGGGTCTAGAGAGGTCACAGCCTACATTTCTACAAAGTAACAGCTCCATCTGGTGTCTAGAAAGGTCACAGCCTACATCTCTCCATAGTAACTTGCCATCTGGTGTCTAGAAAGGTCCCAGCCTACATCTCTCCATAGTAACATCGTCATCTGGTGTCTAGAAAGGTCACAGCGTACATCTCCTTAGTAACAGTGCCATCTGGTGTCTAGAGAGGTCACAGCCTACAGATCTCCATAGTAACAGCGCCATCTGTTGTCTAGAAAGGTCCAAGCTTACATCTCTACATACTGACAGTGCCATCTGTTGTCTAGAAAGGTCACAGCCTACATCTCTCCATAGTAACATCGTCATCTGGTGTCTAGAAAGGTCACAGCGTACATCTCCTTAGTAACAGCGCCATCTGGTGTCTAGAGAGGTCACAGCCTACATCTCTCCATAGTAACAGCGCCATCTGGGGTCTAGAAAGCTCACAGCCTACAGCTCTCCATGGTAACAGCTCCATCTTGTATCTAGAAAGGTCACATCCTACATCTCTCCATATTAACATCATCATCTGGTGTCTATAAAGGTCACAGCTTACATCTCTCCATAGTAACAGCGCCATCTGGGGTCTAGAGAGGTAACAGCCTACATCTCTATATAGTAACAGCTCCATCTGGTGTCTAAAAAGGTCACAGCCTACATCTCTCCATAGTAACAGCTCCATCTGGTGTCTAGAAAGGTCATAGCCTACATCTCTCCATAGTAACAGCTCCATCTGGTGTCTAGAAAGGTCTCAGCCTACATCTCTCCATAGTAAAATCGTTATCTGGTGTCTAGAAAGGTCACAGCCTACATCTCTACTTAGTAACAGCTCCATCTGGGGTCTAGAAAGGTCACATCCTACATCTCTCCATAGTAACAGCTCTATCTGGTGTTTAGAAAGGTCACAGCCTACAGCTCTCCATGGTAACAGCGCCATCTGGGGTCTAGAGAGGTCACAGCCTACATTTCTACAAAGTAACAGCTCCATCTGGTGTCTAGAAAGGTCACAGCCTACATCTCTCCATAGTAACTTGCCATCTGGTGTCTAGAAAGGTCCCAGCCTACATCTCTCCATAGTAACATCGTCATCTGGTCTCTAGAAAGGTTACAGCGTACATCTCCTTAGTAACAGTGCCATCTGGTGTCTAGAGAGGTCACAGCCTACAGATCTCCATAGTAACAGCGCCATCTGGGGTCTAGAAAGGTCACATCCTACATCTCTCCATAGTAACATCGTCATCTGGTGTCTAGAAAGGTCACAGCGTACATCTCCTTAGTAACAGCGCCATCTGGTGTCTAGAGAGGTCACAGCCTACATCTCTCCATAGTAACAGCGCCATCTGGGGTCTAGAAAGGTCCAAGCTTACATCTCTACATACTGACAGTGCCATCTGTTGTCTAGAAAGGTCACAGCCTACATCTCTCCATAGTAACATCGTCATCTGGTGTCTAGAAAGGTCACAGCGTACATCTCCTTAGTAACAGCGCCATCTGGTGTCTAGAGAGGTCACAGCCTACATCTCTCCATAGTAACAGCGCCATCTGGGGTCTAGAAAGCTCACAGCCTACAGCTCTCCATGGTAACAGCTCCATCTGGTATCTAGAAAGGTCACATCCTACATCTCTCCATAGTAACATCATCATCTGGTGTCTATAAAGGTCACAGCTTACATCTCTCCATAGTAACAGCGCCATCTGGGGTCTAGAGAGGTAACAGCCTACATCTCTATATATAGTAACAGCTCCATCTGGTGTCTAAAAAGGTCACAGCCTACATCTCTCCATAGTAACAGCTCCATCTGGTGTCTAGAAAGGTCATAGCCTACATCTCTCCATAGTAACAGCTCCATCTGGTGTCTAGAAAGGTCTCAGCCTACATCTCTCCATAGTAACAGCTCCATCTGGTGTCTAGAAAGGTCTCAGCCTACATCTCTCCATAGTAAAATCGTTATCTGGTGTCTAGAAAGGTCACAGCCTACATCTCTACTTAGTAACAGCTCCATCTGGGGTCTAGAAAGGTCACAGCCTACATCTCTATATAGTAACAGCTCCATCTGGTATCTAAAAAGGTCACAGCCTACATCTCTCCATAGTAACAGCTCCATCTGGTGTCTAGAAAGGTCATAGCCTACATCTCTCCATAGTAACAGCTCCATCTGGTGTCTAGAAAGGTCTCAGCCTACATCTCTCCATAGTAAAATCGTTATCTGGTGTCTAGAAAGGTCACAGCCTACATCTCTACTTAGTAACAGCTCCATCTGGTGTTTAGAAAGGTCACAGCCTACAGCTCTCCATGGTAACAGCGCCATCTGGGGTCTAGAGAGGTCACAGCCTACATTTCTACAAAGTAACAGCTCCATCTGGTGTCTAGAAAGGTCACAGCCTACATCTCTCCATAGTAACTTGCCATCTGGTGTCTAGAAAGGTCCCAGCCTACATCTCCTTAGTAACATCATCATCTGGTGTCTAGAAAGGTCACAGCGTACATCTCCTTAGTAACAGTGCCATCTGGTGTCTAGAGAGGTCACAGCCTACAGATCTCCATAGTAACAGCGCCATCTGTTGTCTAGAAAGGTCCAAGCTTACATCTCTACATACTGACAGTGCCATCTGTTGTCTAGAAAGGTCACAGCCTACATCTCTCCATAGTAACATCGTCATCTGGTGTCTAGAAAGGTCACAGCGTACATCTCCTTAGTAACAGCGCCATCTGGTGTCTAGAGAGGTCACAGCCTACATCTCTCCATAGTAACAGCGCCATCTGGGGTCTAGAAAGCTCACAGCCTACAGCTCTCCATGGTAACAGCTCCATCTGGTATCTAGAAAGGTCACATCCTACATCTCTCCATAGTAACAGCTCCATCTGGTGTCTAGAAAGGTCTCACCCTACATCTCTCCATAGTAAAATCGTTATCTGGTGTCTAGAAAGGTCACAGCCTACATCTCTACTTAGTAACAGCTCCATCTGGTGTCTAGAAAGGTCACATCCAACATCTCTCCATAGTAACAGCTCTATCTGGTGTTTAGAAAGGTCACAGCCTACAGCTCTCCATGGTAACAGCTCCATGTAGTATCTAGAAAGGTCACATCCTACATCTTTCCATAGTAACATCATCATCTGGTGTCTAGAAAGGTCACATCCTACATCTTTCTATAGTAACAGCGCCATCTGGGATCTAGAGAGGCCACGGCCTACATCTCTACATAGTAACAGCTCCATCTGGTGTCTAGAAAGGTCACATACTACATCTCTCCATAGTAACTAGCCATCTGGTGTCTAGAAAGGTCACAGCCTACATCTCTCCATACTAATAGTGCCATCTGGTGTCTAGAAAGGTCCCAGCTTACATCTCTACATAGTAACAGTGCCATCTGTTGTCTAGAAAGGTCACAGCCTATATCTCTCCATAGTAACAGCTCCATCTGGTGTCTATAAAGGTCACAGCCTACATCTCTCCATAGTAACAGCACCATCTGGGGTCTAGAAAGGTCACAGCCTACAGCTTTCCATACTAACAGCGCCATCTGGGGTCTAGAAAGGTCACATCCTACATCTCTCCATAGTAACAGCATCATCTGGTGTCTAGAAAGGTCACAGCCTACATCTCTCCATAGTAACGTCATCATCTGGTGTCTATAAAGATCACAGCCTACATCTCTCCATAGTAACAGCGCCATCTGGGGTCTACAGAGGTAACAGCCTACATCTCTATATAGTAACAGCTCCATCTGGTGTCTAGAAAGGTCACAGCCTACATCTCTCCATACTAACAGCTCCATCTGGTGTCTAGAAAGGTCACAGCCTACATCTCTCCATAGTAACAGTGCCATCTGGTGTCTAGAAAGGTCCCAGCTTACATCTCTACATAGTAACACCGCCATCTGTTGTCTAGAAAGGTCACAGCCTATATCTCTCCATAGTAACAGCTCCATCTGGTGTCTAGAAAGGTCACAGCCTACATCTCTCCATAGTAACATCGTCATCTGGTGTCTAGAAAGGTCACAGCGTACATCTCCTTAGTAACAGCGCCATCTGGTGTCTAGAAAGGTCACAGCCTACAGCTCTCCATAGTAACAGCGCCATCTGGGGTCTAGAAAGGTCACATCCTACATCTCTCCATAGTAACAGCTCCATCTGGTGTCTAGAAAGGTCACAGCCTACAGCTCTCCATGGTAACAGCTCCATCTGCTATCTAGAAAGGTCACATCCTACATATCTCCATAGTAACATCATCATCTGGTGTCTATAAAGGTCACAGCTTACATCTCTCCATAGTAACAGCGCCATCTGGGGTCTAGAGAGGTAACAGCCTACATCTCTATATAGTAACAGCTCCATCTGGTGTCTAGAAAGGTCATAGCCTACATCTCTCCATAGTAACAGCTCCATCTGGTGTCTAGAAAGGTCTCAGCCTACATCTCTCCATAGTAAAATCGTTATCTGGTGTCTAGAAAGGTCACAGCCTACATCTCTACTTAGTAACAGCTCCATCTGGGGGTCTAGAAAGGTCACATCCTACATATCTCCATAGTAACAGCTCTATCTGGTGTTTAGAAAGGTCACAGCCTACAGCTCTCCATGGTAACAGCTCCATCTAGTATCTAGAAAGGTCACGTCCTACATCTTTCCATAGTAACATCATCATCTGGTGTCTAGAAAGGTCACAGCGTACATCTTTCTATAGTAACAGCTCCATCTGGGGTCTAGAGAGGTCACAGCCTACATTTCTACATAGTAACAGCTCCATCTGGTGTCTAGAAAGGTCACAGCCTACATCTCTCCATAATAACTTGCCATCTGGTGTCTAGAAAGGTCCCAGCTTACATCTCTCTGTAGTAACAGCGCCATCTGTTGTCTAGAAAGGTCCAAGCTTACATCTCTACATAGTAACATCGTCATCTGGTGTCTAGAAAGGTCACAGCGTACATCTCCTTAGTAACAGCGCCATCTGGTGTCTAGAGAGGTCACAGCCTACATCTCTCCATAGTAACAGCGCCATCTGGGGTCTAGAAAGCTCACAGCCTACAGCTCTCCATGGTAACAGCTCCATCTGGTATCTAGAAAGGTCACATCCTACATCTCTCCATAGTAACATCATCATCTGGTGTCTATAAAGGTCACAGCTTACATCTCTCCATAGTAACAGCGCCATCTGGGGTCTAGAGAGGTAACAGCCTACATCTCTATATAGTAACAGCTCCATCTGGTGTCTAAAAAGGTCACAGCCTACATCTCTCCATAGTAACAGCTCCATCTGGTGTCTAGAAAGGTCATAGCCTACATCTCTCCATAGTAACAGCTCCATCTGGTGTCTAGAAAGGTCTCAGCCTACATCTCTCCATAGTAAAATCGTTATCTGGTGTCTAGAAAGGTCACAGCCTACATCTCTACTTAGTAACAGCTCCATCTGGGGTCTAGAAAGGTCACATCCTACATCTCTCCATAGTAACAGCTCTATCTGGTGTTTAGAAAGGTCACAGCCTACAGCTCTCCATGGTAACAGCGCCATCTGGGGTCTAGAGAGGTCACAGCCTACATTTCTACAAAGTAACAGCTCCATCTGGTGTCTAGAAAGGTCACAGCCTACATCTCTCCATAGTAACTTGCCATCTGGTGTCTAGAAAGGTCCCAGCCTACATCTCTCCATAGTAACATCGTCATCTGGTGTCTAGAAAGGTCACAGCGTACATCTCCTTAGTAACAGTGCCATCTGGTGTCTAGAGAGGTCACAGCCTACAGATCTCCATAGTAACAGCGCCATCTGTTGTCTAGAAAGGTCCAAGCTTACATCTCTACATACTGACAGTGCCATCTGTTGTCTAGAAAGGTCACAGCCTACATCTCTCCATAGTAACATCGTCATCTGGTGTCTAGAAAGGTCACAGCGTACATCTCCTTAGTAACAGCGCCATCTGGTGTCTAGAGAGGTCACAGCCTACATCTCTACTTAGTAACAGCGCCATCTGGGGTCTAGAGAGGTAACAGCCTACATCTCTATATAGTAACAGCTCCATCTGGTGTCTAAAAAGGTCATAGCCTACATCTCTCCATAGTAACAGCTCCATCTGGTGTCTAGAAAGGTCTCAGCCTACATCTCTCCATAGTAAAATCGTTATCTGGTGTCTAGAAAGGTCACAGCCTACATCTCTACTTAGTAACAGCTCCATCTGGGGTCTAGAAAGGTCACATCCTACATCTCTCCATAGTAACAGCTCTATCTGGTGTTTAGAAAGGTCACAGCCTACAGCTCTCCATGGTAACAGCGCCATCTGGGGTCTAGAGAGGTCACAGCCTACATTTCTACAAAGTAACAGCTCCATCTGGTGTCTAGAAAGTTCACAGCCTACATCTCTCCATAGTAACTTGCCATCTGGTGTCTAGAAAGGTCCCAGCCTACATCTCTCCATAGTAACATCGTCATCTGGTGTCTAGAAAGGTCACAGCGTACATCTCCTTAGTAACAGTGCCATCTGGTGTCTAGAGAGGTCACAGCCTACAGATCTCCATAGTAACAGCGCCATCTGTTGTCTAGAAAGGTCCAAGCTTACATCTCTACATACTGACAGTGCCATCTGTTGTCTAGAAAGGTCACAGCCTACATCTCTCCATAGTAACATCGTCATCTGGTGTCTAGAAAGGTCACAGCGTACATCTCCTTAGTAACAGCGCCATCTGGTGTCTAGAGAGGTCACAGCCTACATCTCTCCATAGTAACAGCTCCATCTGGGGTCTAGAAAGCTCACAGCCTACAGCTCTCCATGGTAACAGCTCCATCTTGTATCTAGAAAGGTCACATCCTACATCTCTCCATAGTAACATCATCATCTGGTGTCTATAAAGGTCACAGCCTACATCTCTTCATAGGAACAGCGCCATCTGGTGTCTAGAGAGGTAACAGCCTACATCTCTATATAGTAACAGCTCCATCTGGTGTCTAGAAAGGTCATAGCCTACATCTCTCCATAGTAACAGCTCCATCTGGTGTCTAGAAAGGTCTCAGCCTACATCTCTCCATAGTAAAATCGTTATCTGGTGTCTAGAAAGGTCACAGCCTACATCTCTACTTAGTAACAGCTCCATCTGGGGTCTAGAAAGGTCACATCCTACATCTCTCCATAGTAACAGCTCTATCTGGTGTTTAGAAAGGTCACAGCCTACAGCTCTCCATGGTAACAGCGCCATCTGGGGTCTAGAGAGGTCACAGCCTACATTTCTACAAAGTAACAGCTCCATCTGGTGTCTAGAAAGGTCACAGCCTACATCTCTCCATAGTAACTTGCCATCTGGTGTCTAGAAAGGTCCCAGCCTACATCTCTCCATAGTAACATCGTCATCTGGTGTCTAGAAAGGTCACAGCGTACATCTCCTTAGTAACAGTGCCATCTGGTGTCTAGAGAGGTCACAGCCTACAGATCTCCATAGTAACAGCGCCATCTGGGGTCTAGAAAGGTCACATCCTACATCTCTCCATAGTAACATCGTCATCTGGTGTCTAGAAAGGTCACAGCGTACATCTCCTTAGTAACAGCGCCATCTGGTGTCTAGAGAGGTCACAGCCTACATCTCTCCATAGTAACAGCGCCATCTGGGGTCTAGAAAGGTCCAAGCTTACATCTCTACATACTGACAGTGCCATCTGTTGTCTAGAAAGGTCACAGCCTACATCTCTCCATAGTAACATCGTCATCTGGTGTCTAGAAAGGTCACAGCGTACATCTCCTTAGTAACAGCGCCATCTGGTGTCTAGAGAGGTCACAGCCTACATCTCTCCATAGTAACAGCGCCATCTGGGGTCTAGAAAGCTCACAGCCTACAGCTCTCCATGGTAACAGCTCCATCTGGTATCTAGAAAGGTCACATCCTACATCTCTCCATAGTAACATCATCATCTGGTGTCTATAAAGGTCACAGCTTACATCTCTCCATAGTAACAGCGCCATCTGGGGTCTAGAGAGGTAACAGCCTACATCTCTATATAGTAACAGCTCCATCTGGTATCTAAAAAGGTCACAGCCTACATCTCTCCATAGTAACAGCTCCATCTGGTGTCTAGAAAAGTCATAGCCTACATCTCTCCATAGTAACAGCTCCATCTGGTGTCTAGAAAGGTCTCAGCCTACATCTCTCCATAGTAAAATCGTTATCTGGTGTCTAGAAAGGTCACAGCCTACATCTCTACTTAGTAACAGCTCCATCTGGGGTCTAGAAAGGTCACATCCTACATCTCTCCATAGTAACAGCTCTATCTGGTGTTTAGAAAGGTCACAGCCTACAGCTCTCCATGGTAACAGCGCCATCTGGGGTCTAGAGAGGTCACAGCCTACATTTCTACAAAGTAACAGCTCCATCTGGTGTCTAGAAAGGTCACAGCCTACATCTCTCCATAGTAACTTGCCATCTGGTGTCTAGAAAGGTCCCAGCCTACATCTCCTTAGTAACATCATCATCTGGTGTCTAGAAAGGTCACAGCGTACATCTCCTTAGTAACAGTGCCATCTGGTGTCTAGAGAGGTCACAGCCTACAGATCTCCATAGTAACAGCGCCATCTGTTGTCTAGAAAGGTCCAAGCTTACATCTCTACATACTGACAGTGCCATCTGTTGTCTAGAAAGGTCACAGCCTACATCTCTCCATAGTAACATCGTCATCTGGTGTCTAGAAAGGTCACAGCGTACATCTCCTTAGTAACAGCGCCATCTGGTGTCTAGAGAGGTCACAGCCTACATCTCTCCATAGTAACAGCGCCATCTGGGGTCTAGAAAGCTCACAGCCTACAGCTCTCCATGGTAACAGCTCCATCTGGTATCTAGAAAGGTCACATCCTACATCTCTCCATAGTAACAGCTCCATCTGGTGTCTAGAAAGGTCTCACCCTACATCTCTCCATAGTAAAATCGTTATCTGGTGTCTAGAAAGGTCACAGCCTACATCTCTACTTAGTAACAGCTCCATCTGGTGTCTAGAAAGGTCACATCCAACATCTCTCCATAGTAACAGCTCTATCTGGTGTTTAGAAAGGTCACAGCCTACAGCTCTCCATGGTAACAGCTCCATGTAGTATCTAGAAAGGTCACATCCTACATCTTTCCATAGTAACATCATCATCTGGTGTCTAGAAAGGTCACATCCTACATCTTTCTATAGTAACAGCGCCATCTGGGATCTAGAGAGGCCACGGCCTACATCTCTACATAGTAACAGCTCCATCTGGTGTCTAGAAAGGTCACATACTACATCTCTCCATAGTAACTAGCCATCTGGTGTCTAGAAAGGTCACAGCCTACATCTCTCCATACTAATAGTGCCATCTGGTGTCTAGAAAGGTCCCAGCTTACATCTCAACATAGTAACAGTGCCATCTGTTGTCTAGAAAGGTCACAGCCTATATCTCTCCATAGTAACAGCTCCATCTGGTGTCTATAAAGGTCACAGCCTACATCTCTCCATAGTAACAGCGCCATCTGGGGTCTAGAAAGGTCACAGCCTACAGCTTTCCATACTAACAGCGCCATCTGGGGTCTAGAAAGGTCACATCCTACATCTCTCCATAGTAACAGCATCATCTGGTGTCTAGAAAGGTCACAGCCTACATCTCTCCATAGTAACGTCATCATCTGGTGTCTATAAAGATCACAGCCTACATCTCTCCATAGTAACAGCGCCATCTGGGGTCTACAGAGGTAACAGCCTACATCTCTATATAGTAACAGCTCCATCTGGTGTCTAGAAAGGTCACAGCCTACATCTCTCCATACTAACAGCTCCATCTGGTGTCTAGAAAGGTCACAGCCTACATCTCTCCATAGTAACAGTGCCATCTGGTGTCTAGAAAGGTCCCAGCTTACATCTCTACATAGTAACAGCGCCATCTGTTGTCTAGAAAGGTCACAGCCTATATCTCTCCATAGTAACAGCTCCATCTGGTGTCTAGAAAGGTCACAGCCTACATCTCTCCATAGTAACATCGTCATCTGGTGTCTAGAAAGGTCACAGCGTACATCTCCTTAGTAACAGCGCCATCTGGTGTCTAGAAAGGTCACAGCCTACAGCTCTCCATAGTAACAGCGCCATCTGGGGTCTAGAAAGGTCACATTCTACATCTCTCCATAGTAACAGCTCCATCTGGTGTCTAGAAAGGTCACAGCCTACAGCTCTCCATGGTAACAGCTCCATCTGCTATCTAGAAAGGTCACATCCTACATATCTCCATAGTAACATCATCATCTGGTGTCTATAAAGGTCACAGCTTACATCTCTCCATAGTAACAGCGCCATCCGGGGTCTAGAGAGGTAACAGCCTACATCTCTATATAGTAACAGCTCCATCTGGTGTCTAGAAAGGTCATAGCCTACATCTCTCCATAGTAACAGCTCCATCTGGTGTCTAGAAAGGTCTCAGCCTACATCTCTCCATAGTAAAATCGTTATCTGGTGTCTAGAAAGGTCACAGCCTACATCTCTACTTAGTAACAGCTCCATCTGGGGGTCTAGAAAGGTCACATCCTACATATCTCCATAGTAACAGCTCTATCTGGTGTTTAGAAAGGTCACAGCCTACAGCTCTCCATGGTAACAGCTCCATCTAGTATCTAGAAAGGTCACGTCCTACATCTTTCCATAGTAACATCATCATCTGGTGTCTAGAAAGGTCACAGCGTACATCTTTCTATAGTAACAGCTCCATCTGGGGTCTAGAGAGGTCACAGCCTACATTTCTACATAGTAACAGCTCCATCTGGTGTCTAGAAAGGTCACAGCCTACATCTCTCCATAATAACTTGCCATCTGGTGTCTAGAAAGGTCCCAGCTTACATCTCTCTGTAGTAACAGCGCCATCTGTTGTCTAGAAAGGTCCAAGCTTACATCTCTACATAGTAACATCGTCATCTGGTGTCTAGAAAGGTCACAGCGTACATCTCCTTAGTAACAGCGCCATCTGGTGTCTAGAGAGGTCACAGCCTACATCTCTCCATAGTAACAGCGCCATCTGGGGTCTAGAAAGCTCACAGCCTACAGCTCTCCATGGTAACAGCTCCATCTGGTATCTAGAAAGGTCACATCCTACATCTCTCCATAGTAACATCATCATCTGGTGTCTATAAAGGTCACAGCTTACATCTCTCCATAGTAACAGCGCCATCTGGGGTCTAGAGAGGTAACAGCCTACATCTCTATATAGTAACAGCTCCATCTGGTGTCTAAAAAGGTCACAGCCTACATCTCTCCATAGTAACAGCTCCATCTGGTGTCTAGAAAGGTCATAGCCTACATCTCTCCATAGTAACAGCTCCATCTGGTGTCTAGAAAGGTCTCAGCCTACATCTCTCCATAGTAAAATCGTTATCTGGTGTCTAGAAAGGTCACAGCCTACATCTCTACTTAGTAACAGCTCCATCTGGGGTCTAGAAAGGTCACATCCTACATCTCTCCATAGTAACAGCTCTATCTGGTGTTTAGAAAGGTCACAGCCTACAGCTCTCCATGGTAACAGCGCCATCTGGGGTCTAGAGAGGTCACAGCCTACATTTCTACAAAGTAACAGCTCCATCTGGTGTCTAGAAAGGTCACAGCCTACATCTCTCCATAGTAACTTGCCATCTGGTGTCTAGAAAGGTCCCAGCCTACATCTCTCCATAGTAACATCGTCATCTGGTGTCTAGAAAGGTCACAGCGTACATCTCCTTAGTAACAGTGCCATCTGGTGTCTAGAGAGGTCACAGCCTACAGATCTCCATAGTAACAGCGCCATCTGTTGTCTAGAAAGGTCCAAGCTTACATCTCTACATACTGACAGTGCCATCTGTTGTCTAGAAAGGTCACAGCCTACATCTCTCCATAGTAACATCGTCATCTGGTGTCTAGAAAGGTCACAGCGTACATCTCCTTAGTAACAGCGCCATCTGGTGTCTAGAGAGGTCACAGCCTACATCTCTACTTAGTAACACCGCCATCTGGGGTCTAGAGAGGTAACAGCCTACATCTCTATATAGTAACAGCTCCATCTGGTGTCTAAAAAGGTCATAGCCTACATCTCTCCATAGTAACAGCTCCATCTGGTGTCTAGAAAGGTCTCAGCCTACATCTCTCCATAGTAAAATCGTTATCTGGTGTCTAGAAAGGTCACAGCCTACATCTCTACTTAGTAACAGCTCCATCTGGGGTCTAGAAAGGTCACATCCTACATCTCTCCATAGTAACAGCTCTATCTGGTGTTTAGAAAGGTCACAGCCTACAGCTCTCCATGGTAACAGCGCCATCTGGGGTCTAGAGAGGTCACAGCCTACATTTCTACAAAGTAACAGCTCCATCTGGTGTCTAGAAAGTTCACAGCCTTCATCTCTCCATAGTAACTTGCCATCTGGTGTCTAGAAAGGTCCCAGCCTACATCTCTCCATAGTAACATCGTCATCTGGTGTCTAGAAAGGTCACAGCGTACATCTCCTTAGTAACAGTGCCATCTGGTGTCTAGAGAGGTCACAGCCTACAGATCTCCATAGTAACAGCGCCATCTGTTGTCTAGAAAGGTCCAAGCTTACATCTCTACATACTGACAGTGCCATCTGTTGTCTAGAAAGGTCACAGCCTACATCTCTCCATAGTAACATCGTCATCTGGTGTCTAGAAAGGTCACAGCGTACATCTCCTTAGTAACAGCGCCATCTGGTGTCTAGAGAGGTCACAGCCTACATCTCTCCATAGTAACAGCGCCATCTGGGGTCTAGAAAGCTCACAGCCTACAGCTCTCCATGGTAACAGCTCCATCTTGTACCTAGAAAGGTCACATCCTACATCTCTCCATAGTAACATCATCATCTGGTGTCTATAAAGGTCACAGCCTACATCTCTTCATAGGAACAGCGCCATCTGGTGTCTAGAGAGGTAACAGCCTACATCTCTATATAGTAACAGCTCCATCTGGTGTCTAAAAAGGTCACAGCCTACATCTCTCCATAGTAACAGCTCCATCTGGTGTCTAGAAAGGTCATAGCCTACATCTCTCCATAGTAACAGCTCCATCTGGTGTCTAGAAAGGTCTCAACCTACATCTCTCCATAGTAAAATCGTTATCTGGTGTCTAGAAAGGTCACAGCCTACATCTCTACTTAGTAACAGCTCCATCTGGGGTCTAGAAAGGTCACATCCTACATCTCTCCATAGTAACAGCTCTATCTGGTGTTTAGAAAGGTCACAGCCTACAGCTCTCCATGGTAACAGCGCCATCTGGGGTCTAGAGAGGTCACAGCCTACATTTCTACAAAGTAACAGCTCCATCTGGTGTCTAGAAAGGTCACAGCCTACATCTCTCCATAGTAACTTGCCATCTGGTGTCTAGAAAGGTCCCAGCCTACATCTCTCCATAGTAACATCGTCATCTGGTGTCTAGAAAGGTCACAGCGTACATCTCCTTAGTAACAGTGCCATCTGGTGTCTAGAGAGGTCACAGCCTACAGATCTCCATAGTAACAGCGCCATCTGGGGTCTAGAAAGGTCACATCCTACATCTCTCCATAGTAACATCGTCATCTGGTGTCTAGAAAGGTCACAGCGTACATCTCCTTAGTAACAGCGCCATCTGGTGTCTAGAGAGGTCACAGCCTACATCTCTCCATAGTAACAGCGCCATCTGGGGTCTAGAAAGGTCCAAGCTTACATCTCTACATACTGACAGTGCCATCTGTTGTCTAGAAAGGTCACAGCCTACATCTCTCCATAGTAACATCGTCATCTGGTGTCTAGAAAGGTCACAGCGTACATCTCCTTAGTAACAGCGCCATCTGGTGTCTAGAGAGGTCACAGCCTACATCTCTCCATAGTAACAGCGCCATCTGGGGTCTAGAAAGCTCACAGCCTACAGCTCTCCATGGTAACAGCTCCATCTGGTATCTAGAAAGGTCACATCCTACATCTCTCCATAGTAACATCATCATCTGGTGTCTATAAAGGTCACAGCTTACATCTCTCCATAGTAACAGCGCCATCTGGGGTCTAGAGAGGTAACAGCCTACATCTCTATATAGTAACAGCTCCATCTGGTATCTAAAAAGGTCACAGCCTACATCTCTCCATAGTAACAGCTCCATCTGGTGTCTAGAAAAGTCATAGCCTACATCTCTCCATAGTAACAGCTCCATCTGGTGTCTAGAAAGGTCTCAGCCTACATCTCTCCATAGTAAAATCGTTATCTGGTGTCTAGAAAGGTCACAGCCTACATCTCTACTTAGTAACAGCTCCATCTGGGGTCTAGAAAGGTCACATCCTACATCTCTCCATAGTAACAGCTCTATCTGGTGTTTAGAAAGGTCACAGCCTACAGCTCTCCATGGTAACAGCGCCATCTGGGGTCTAGAGAGGTCACAGCCTACATTTCTACAAAGTAACAGCTCCATCTGGTGTCTAGAAAGGTCACAGCCTACATCTCTCCATAGTAACTTGCCATCTGGTGTCTAGAAAGGTCCCAGCCTACATCTCCTTAGTAACATCATCATCTGGTGTCTAGAAAGGTCACAGCGTACATCTCCTTAGTAACAGTGCCATCTGGTGTCTAGAGAGGTCACAGCCTACAGATCTCCATAGTAACAGCGCCATCTGTTGTCTAGAAAGGTCCAAGCTTACATCTCTACATACTGACAGTGCCATCTGTTGTCTAGAAAGGTCACAGCCTACATCTCTCCATAGTAACATCGTCATCTGGTGTCTAGAAAGGTCACAGCGTACATCTCCTTAGTAACAGCGCCATCTGGTGTCTAGAGAGGTCACAGCCTACATCTCTCCATAGTAACAGCGCCATCTGGGGTCTAGAAAGCTCACAGCCTACAGCTCTCCATGGTAACAGCTCCATCTGGTATCTAGAAAGGTCACATCCTACATCTCTCCATAGTAACAGCTCCATCTGGTGTCTAGAAAGGTCTCACCCTACATCTCTCCATAGTAAAATCGTTATCTGGTGTCTAGAAAGGTCACAGCCTACATCTCTACTTAGTAACAGCTCCATCTGGTGTCTAGAAAGGTCACATCCAACATCTCTCCATAGTAACAGCTCTATCTGGTGTTTAGAAAGGTCACAGCCTACAGCTCTCCATGGTAACAGCTCCATGTAGTATCTAGAAAGGTCACATCCTACATCTTTCCATAGTAACATCATCATCTGGTGTCTAGAAAGGTCACATCCTACATCTTTCTATAGTAACAGCGCCATCTGGGATCTAGAGAGGCCACGGCCTACATCTCTACATAGTAACAGCTCCATCTGGTGTCTAGAAAGGTCACATACTACATCTCTCCATAGTAACTAGCCATCTGGTGTCTAGAAAGGTCACAGCCTACATCTCTCCATACTAATAGTGCCATCTGGTGTCTAGAAAGGTCCCAGCTTACATCTCTACATAGTAACAGTGCCATCTGTTGTCTGGAAAGGTCACAGCCTATATCTCTCCATAGTAACAGCTCCATCTGGTGTCTATAAAGGTCACAGCCTACATCTCTCCATAGTAACAGCGCCATCTGGGGTCTAGAAAGGTCACAGCCTACAGCTTTCCATACTAACAGCGCCATCTGGGGTCTAGAAAGGTCACATCCTACATCTCTCCATAGTAACAGCATCATCTGGTGTCTAGAAAGGTCACAGCCTACATCTCTCCATAGTAACGTCATCATCTGGTGTCTATAAAGATCACAGCCTACATCTCTCCATAGTAACAGCGCCATCTGGGGTCTACAGAGGTAACAGCCTACATCTCTATATAGTAACAGCTCCATCTGGTGTCTAGAAAGGTCACAGCCTACATCTCTCCATACTAACAGCTCCATCTGGTGTCTAGAAAGGTCACAGCCTACATCTCTCCATAGTAACAGTGCCATCTGGTGTCTAGAAAGGTCCCAGCTTACATCTCTACATAGTAACAGCGCCATCTGTTGTCTAGAAAGGTCACAGCCTATATCTCTCCATAGTAACAACTCCATCTGGTGTCTAGAAAGGTCACAGCCTACATCTCTCCATAGTAACATCGTCATCTGGTGTCTAGAAAGGTCACAGCGTACATCTCCTTAGTAACAGCGCCATCGGGTGTCTAGAAAGGTCACAGCCTACAGCTTTCCATACTAACAGCGCCATCTGGGGTCTAGAAAGTTCACATCCTACATCTCTCCATAGTAACAGCATCATCTGGTGTCTAGAAAGGTCACAGCCTACATCTCTCCATAGTAACGTCATCATCTGGTGTCTATAAAGATCACAGCCTACATCTCTCCATAGTAACAGCGCCATCTGGGGTCTACAGAGGTAACAGCCTACATCTCTATATAGTAACAGCTCCATCTGGTGTCTAGAAAGGTCACAGCCTACATCTCTCCATACTAACAGCTCCATCTGGTGTCTAGAAAGGTCACAGCCTACATCTCTCCATAGTAACAGTGCCATCTGGTGTCTAGAAAGGTCCCAGCTTACATCTCTACATAGTAACAGCGCCATCTGTTGTCTAGAAAGGTCACAGCCTATATCTCTCCATAGTAACAACTCCATCTGGTGTCTAGAAAGGTCACAGCCTACATCTCTCCATAGTAACATCGTCATCTGGTGTCTAGAAAGGTCACAGCGTACATCTCCTTAGTAACAGCGCCATCGGGTGTCTAGAAAGGTCACATTCTACATCTCTCCATAGTAACAGCTCCATCTGGTGTCTAGAAAGGTCACAGCCTACAGCTCTCCATGGTAACAGCTCCATCTGCTATCTAGAAAGGTCACATCCTACATATCTCCATAGTAACATCATCATCTGGTGTCTATAAAGGTCACAGCTTACATCTCTCCATAGTAACAGCGCCATCTGGGGTCTAGAGAGCTAACAGCCTACATCTCTATATAGTAACAGCTCCATCTGGTGTCTAGAAAGGTCATAGCCTACATCTCTCCATAGTAACAGCTCCATCTGGTGTCTAGAAAGGTCTCAGCCTACATCTCTCCATAGTAAAATCGTTATCTGGTGTCTAGAAAGGTCACAGCCTACATCTCTACTTAGTAACAGCTCCATCTGGGGGTCTAGAAAGGTCACATCCTACATATCTCCATAGTAACAGCTCTATCTGGTGTTTAGAAAGGTCACAGCCTACAGCTCTCCATGGTAACAGCGCCATCTGGGGTCTAGAGAGGTCACAGCCTACATTTCTACAAAGTAACAGCTCCATCTGGTGTCTAGAAAGGTCTCAGCCTACATCTCTCCATAGTAAAATCGTTATCTGGTGTCTAGAAAGGTCACAGCCTACATCTCTACTTAGTAACAGCTCCATCTGGGGGTCTAGAAAGGTCACATCCTACATATCTCCATAGTAACAGCTCTATCTGGTGTTTAGAAAGGTCACAGCCTACAGCTCTCCATGGTAACAGCTCCATCTAGTATCTAGAAAGGTCACGTCCTACATCTTTCCATAGTAACATCATCATCTGGTGTCTAGAAAGGTCACAGCGTACATCTTTCTATAGTAACAGCTCCATCTGGGGTCTAGAGAGGTCACAGCCTACATTTCTACATAGTAACAGCTCCATCTGGTGTCTAGAAAGGTCACAGCCTACATCTCTCCATAATAACTTGCCATCTGGTGTCTAGAAAGGTCCCAGCTTACATCTCTCTGTAGTAACAGCGCCATCTGTTGTCTAGAAAGGTCCAAGCTTACATCTCTACATACTGACAGTGCCATCTGTTGTCTAGAAAGGTCACAGCCTACATCTCTCCATAGTAACATCGTCATCTGGTGTCTAGAAAGGTCACAGCGTACATCTCCTTAGTAACAGCGCCATCTGGTGTCTAGAGAGGTCACAGCCTACATCTCTCCATAGTAACAGCGCCATCTGGGGTCTAGAAAGCTCACAGCCTACAGCTCTCCATGGTAACAGCTCCATCTGGTATCTAGAAAGGTCACATCCTACATCTCTCCATAGTAACATCATCATCTGGTGTCTATAAAGGTCACAGCTTACATCTCTCCATAGTAACAGCGCCATCTGGGGTCTAGAGAGGTAACAGCCTACATCTCTATATAGTAACAGCTCCATCTGGTGTCTAAAAAGGTCACAGCCTACATCTCTCCATAGTAACAGCTCCATCTGGTGTCTAGAAAGGTCATAGCCTACATCTCTCCATAGTAACAGCTCCATCTGGTGTCTAGAAAGGTCTCAGCCTACATCTCTCCATAGTAAAATCGTTATCTGGTGTCTAGAAAGGTCACAGCCTACATCTCTACTTAGTAACAGCTTTATCTGGTGTTTAGAAAGGTCACAGCCTACAGTTCTCCATGGTAACAGCGCCATCTGGGGTCTAGAGAGGTCACAGCCTACATTTCTACAAAGTAACAGCTCCATCTGGTGTCTAGAAAGGTCACAGCCTACATCTCTCCATAGTAACTTGCCATCTGGTGTCTAGAAAGGTCCCAGCCTACATCTCTCCATAGTAACATCGTCATCTGGTGTCTAGAAAGGTCACAGCGTACATCTCCTTAGTAACAGTGCCATCTGGTGTCTAGAGAGGTCACAGCCTACAGATCTCCATAGTAACAGCGCCATCTGGGGTCTAGAAAGGTCACATCCTACATCTCTCCATAGTAACATCGTCATCTGGTGTCTAGAAAGGTCACAGCGTACATCTCCTTAGTAACAGCGCCATCTGGTGTCTAGAGAGGTCACAGCCTACATCTCTCCATAGTAACAGCGCCATCTGGGGTCTAGAAAGCTCACAGCCTACAGCTCTCCATGGTAACAGCTCCATCTGGTATCTAGAAAGGTCACATCCTACATCTCTCCATAGTAACATCATCATCTGGTGTCTATAAAGGTCACAGCTTACATCTCTCCATAGTAACAGCGCCATCTGGGGTCTAGAGAGGTAACAGCCTACATCTCTATATAGTAACAGCTCCATCTGGTATCTAAAAAGGTCACAGCCTACATCTCTCCATAGTAACAGCTCCATCTGGTGTCTAGAAAGGTCATAGCCTACATCTCTCCATAGTAACAGCTCCATCTGGTGTCTAGAAAGGTCTCAGCCTACATCTCTCCATAGTAAAATCGTTATCTGGTGTCTAGAAAGGTCACAGCCTACATCTCTCCATAGTAACAGCGCCATCTGGGGTCTAGAAAGCTCACAGCCTACAGCTCTCCATGGTAACAGCTCCATCTGGTATCTAGAAAGGTCACATCCTACATCTCTCCATAGTAACATCATCATCTGGTGTCTATAAAGGTCACAGCTTACATCTCTCCATAGTAACAGCGCCATCTGGGGTCTAGAGAGGTAACAGCCTACATCTCTATATAGTAACAGCTCCATCTGGTGTCTAAAAAGGTCACAGCCTACATCTCTCCATAGTAACAGCTCCATCTGGTGTCTAGAAAGGTCATAGCCTACATCTCTCCATAGTAACAGCTCCATCTGGTGTCTAGAAAGGTCTCAGCCTATATCTCTACTTAGTAACAGCTCCATCTGGGGTCTAGAAAGGTCACATCCTACATCTCTCCATAGTAACAGCTCTAACTGGTGTTTAGAAAGGTCACAGCCTACAGCTCTCCATGGTAACAGCGCCATCTGGGGTCTAGAGAGGTCACAGCCTACATTTCTACAAAGTAACAGCTCCATCTGGTGTCTAGAAAGGTCACAGCCTACATCTCTCCATAGTAACTTGCCATCTGGTGTCTAGAAAGGTCCCAGCCTACATCTCCTTAGTAACATCATCATCTGGTGTCTAGAAAGGTCACAGCGTACATCTCCTTAGTAACAGTGCCATCTGGTGTCTAGAGAGGTCACAGCCTACAGATCTCCATAGTAACAGCGCCATCTGTTGTCTAGAAAGCTCCAAGCTTACATCTCTACATACTGACAGTGCCATCTGTTGTCTAGAAAGGTCACAGCCTACATCTCTCCATAGTAACATCGTCATCTGGTGTCTAGAAAGGTCACAGCGTACATCTCCTTAGTAACAGCGCCATCTGGTGTCTAGAGAGGTCACAGCCTACATCTCTCCATAGTAACAGCGCCATCTGGGGTCTAGAAAGCTCACAGCCTACAGCTCTCCATGGTAACAGCTCCATCTGGTATCTAGAAAGGTCACATCCTACATCTCTCCATAGTAACAGCTCCATCTGGTGTCTAGAAAGGTCTCACCCTACATCTCTCCATAGTAAAATCGTTATCTGGTGTCTAGAAAGGTCACAGCCTACATCTCTACTTAGTAACAGCTCCATCTTGTGTCTAGAAAGATCACATCCAACATCTCTCCATAGTAACAGCTCTATCTGGTGTTTAGAAAGGTCACAGCCTACAGCTCTCCATGGTAACAGCTCCATGTAGTATCTAGAAAGGTCACATCCTACATCTTTCCATAGTAACATCATCATCTGGTGTCTAGAAAGGTCACATCCTACATCTTTCTATAGTAACAGCGCCATCTGGGATCTAGAGAGGCCACGGCCTACATCTCTACATAGTAACAGCTCCATCTGGTGTCTAGAAAGGTCACATACTACATCTCTCCATAGTAACTAGCCATCTGGTGTCTAGAAAGGTCCCAGCTTACATCTCTACATAGTAACAGTGCCATCTGTTGTCTAGAAAGGTCACAGCCTATATCTCTCCATAGTAACAGCTCCATCTGGTGTCTATAAAGGTCACAGCCTACAGCTTTCCATACTAACAGCGCCATCTGGGGTCTAGAAAGGTCACATCCTACATCTCTCCATAGTAACAGCATCATCTGGTGTCTAGAAAGGTCACAGCCTACATCTCTCCATAGTAACTTGCCATCTGGGGTCTACAGAGGTAACAGCCTACATCTCTATATAGTAACAGCTCCATCTGGTGTCTAGAAAGGTCAAAGCCTACATCTCTCCATACTAACAGCTCCATCTGGTGTCTAGAAAGGTCACAGCCTACATCTCTCCATAGTAACAGTGCCATCTGGTGTCTAGAAAGGTCCCAGCTTACATCTCTACATAGTAACAGCGCCATCTGTTGTCTAGAAAGGTCACAGCCTATATCTCTCCATAGTAACAGCTCCATCTGGTGTCTAGAAAGGTCACAGCCTACATCTCTCCATAGTAACATCGTCATCTGGTGTCTAGAAAGGTCACAGCGTACATCTCCTTAGTAACAGCGCCATCTGGTGTCTAGAAAGGTCACAGCCTACAGCTCTCCATAGTAACAGCGCCATCTGGGGTCTAGAAAGGTCACATCCTACATCTCTCCATAGTAACAGCTCCATCTGGTGTCTAGAAAGGTCACAGCCTACAGCTCTCCATGGTAACAGCTCCATCTGCTATCTAGAAAGGTCACATCCTACATATCTCCATAGTAACATCATCATCTGGTGTCTATAAAGGTCACAGCTTACATCTCTCCATAGTAACAGCGCCATCTGGGGTCTAGAGAGGTAACAGCCTACATCTCTATATAGTAACAGCTCCATCTGGTGTCTAGAAAGGTCATAGCCTACATCTCTCCATAGTAACAGCTCCATCTGGTGTCTAGAAAGGTCTCAGCCTACATCTCTCCATAGTAAAATCGTTATCTGGTGTCTAGAAAGGTCACAGCCTACATCTCTACTTAGTAACAGCTCCATCTGGGGGTCTAGAATGGTCACATCCTACATATCTCCATAGTAACAGCTCTATCTGGTGTTTAGAAAGGTCACAGCCTACAGCTCTCCATGGTAACAGCTCCATCTAGTATCTAGAAAGGTCACGTCCTACATCTTTCCATAGTAACATCATCATCTGGTGTCTAGAAAGGTCACAGCGTACATCTTTCTATAGTAACAGCGCCATCTGGGGTCTAGAGAGGTCACAGCCTACATTTCTACATAGTAACAGCTCCATCTGGTGTCTAGAAAGGTCACAGCCTACATCTCTCCATAATAACTTGCCATCTGGTGTCTAGAAAGGTCCCAGCTTACATCTCTCTGTAGTAACAGGGCCATCTGTTGTCTAGAAAGGTCCAAGCTTACATCTCTACATACTGACAGTGCCATCTGTTGTCTAGAAAGGTCACAGCCTACATCTCTCCATAGTAACATCGTCATCTGGTGTCTAGAAAG
This sequence comes from Rhinophrynus dorsalis, assembly GCA_037306005.1. Classification (NCBI taxonomy): domain Eukaryota; kingdom Metazoa; phylum Chordata; class Amphibia; order Anura; family Rhinophrynidae; genus Rhinophrynus; species Rhinophrynus dorsalis. Next base: position 496,293,934 of record CM074723.1, on the reverse strand, counting down.
GTCACAGCGTACATCTCCTTAGTAACAGCGCCATCTGGTGTCTAGAGAGGTCACAGCCTACATCTCTCCATAGTAACAGCGCCATCTGGGGTCTAGAAAGGTCACAGCCTACAGCTCTCCATGGTAACAGCTCCATCTGGTATCTAGAAAGGTCACATCCTACATCTCTCCATAGTAACATCATCATCTGGTGTCTATAAAGGTCACAGCTTACATCTCTCCATAGTAACAGCGCCATCTGGGGTCTAGAGAGGTAACAGCCTACATCTCTATATAGTAACAGCTCCATCTGGTGTCTAAAAAGGTCACAGCCTACATCTCTCCATAGTAACAGCTCCATCTGGTGTCTAGAAAGGTCATAGCCTACATCTCTCCATATTAACAGCTCCATCTGGTGTCTAGAAAGGTCTCAGCCTACATCTCTCCATAGTAAAATCGTTATCTGGTGTCTACAAAGGTCACAGCCTACATCTCTACTTAGTAACAGCTCCATCTGGGGTCTAGAAAGGTCACATCCTACATCTCTCCATAGTAACAGCTCTATCTGGTGTTTAGAAAGGTCACAGCCTACAGCTCTCCATGGTAACAGCGCCATCTGGGGTCTAGAGAGGTCACAGCCTACATTTCTACAAAGTAACAGCTCCATCTGGTGTCTAGAAAGGTCACAGCCTACATCTCTCCATAGTAACTTGCCATCTGGTGTCTAGAAAGGTCCCAGCCTACATCTCTCCATAGTAACATCGTCATCTGGTGTCTAGAAAGGTCACAGTGTACATCTCCTTAGTAACAGTGCCATCTGGTGTCTAGAGAGGTCACAGCCTACAGATCTCCATAGTAACAGCGCCATCTGGGGTCTAGAAAGGTCACATCCTACATCTCTCCATAGTAACATCTTCATCTGGTGTCTAGAAAGGTCACAGCGTACATCTCCTTAGTAACAGCGCAATCTGGTGTCTAGAGAGGTCACAGCCTACATCTCTCCATAGTAACAGCGCCATCTGGGGTCTAGAAAGGTCCAAGCTTACATCTCTACATACTGACAGTGCCATCTGTTGTCTAGAAAGGTCACAGCGTACATCTCCTTAGTAACAGCGCCATCTGGTGTCTAGAGAGGTCACAGCCTACATCTCTCCATAGTAACAGCGCCATCTGGGGTCTAGAAAGCTCACAGCCTACAGCTCTCCATGGTAACAGCTCCATCTGGTATCTAGAAAGGTCACATCCTACATCTCTCCATAGTAACATCATCATCTGGTGTCTATAAAGCTCACAGCTTACATCTCTCCATAGTAACAGCGCCATCTGGGGTCTAGAGAGGTCACAGCCTACATCTCTATATAGTAACAGCTCCATCTGGTGTCTAAAAAGGTCACAGCCTACATCTCTCCATAGTAACAGCTCCATCTGGTGTCTAGAAAGGTCATAGCCTACATCTCTCCATAGTAACAGCTCCATCTGGTGTCTAGAAAGGTCTCAGCCTATATCTCTACTTAGTAACAGCTCCATCTGGGGTCTAGAAAGGTCACATCCTACATCTCTCCATAGTAACAGCTCTATCTGGTGTTTAGAAAGGTAACAGCCTACAGCTCTCCATGGTAACAGCGCCATCTGGGGTCTAGAGAGGTCACAGCCTACATTTCTACAAAGTAACAGCTCCATCTGGTGTCTAGAAAGGTCACAGCCTACATCTCTCCATAGTAACTTGCCATCTGGTGTCTAGAAAGGTCCCAGCCTACATCTCCTTAGTAACATCATCATCTGGTGTCTAGAAAGGTCACAGCGTACATCTCCTTAGTAACAGTGCCATCTGGTGTCTAGAGAGGTCACAGCCTACAGATCTCCATAGTAACAGCGCCATCTGTTGTCTAGAAAGGTCCAAGCTTACATCTCTACATACTGACAGTGCCATCTGTTGTCTAGAAAGGTCACAGCCTACATCTCTCCATAGTAACAGCTCCATCTGGTGTCTAGAAAGGTCACAGCGTACATCTCCTTAGTAACAGCTCCATCTGGTGTCTAGAAAGGTCTCAGCCTACATCTCTATATAGTAAAATCGTTATCTGGTGTCTAGAAAGGTCACAGCCTACATCTCTACTTAGTAACAGCTCCATCTGGGGTCTAGAAAGGTCACATCCTACATCTCTCCATAGTAACAGCTCTATCTGGTGTTTAGAAAGGTCACAGCCTACAGCTCTCCATGGTAACAGCGCCATCTGGGGTCTAGAGAGGTCACAGCCTACATTTCTACAAAGTAACAGCGCCATCTGGTGTCTAGAAAGGTCCCAGCCTACATCTCTCCATAGTAACATCGTCATCTGGTGTCTAGAAAGGTCACAGCGTACATCTCCTTAGTAACAGTGCCATCTGGTGTCTAGAGAGGTCACAGCCTACAGATCTCCATAGTAACAGCGCCATCTGGGGTGTAGAAAGGTCACATCCTACATCTCTCCATAGTAACATCATCATCTGGTGTCTAGAAAGCTCACAGCTTACATCTCTCCATAGTAACAGCGCCATCTGGGGTCTAGAGAGGTAACAGCCTACATCTCTATATAGTAACAGCTCCATCTGGTGTCTAAAAAGGTCACAGCCTACATCTCTCCATGGTAACAGCTCCATCTGGTGTCTAGAAAGGTCACGTCCTACATCTTTCCATAGTAACATCATCATCTGGTGTCTAGAAAGGTCACAGCCTACATCTTTCTATAGTAACAGCGCCATCTGGGGTCTAGAGAGGTTACAGCCTACATTTCTACATAGTAACAGCTCCATCTGGTGTCTAGAAAGGTCACAGCCTACATCTCTCCATAGTAACAGCTCCATCTGGTGTCTAGAAAGGTCACAGCCTATATCTCTCCATAGTAACAGCTCCATCTGGGGTCTAGAGAGGTAACAGCCTACATCTCTCCATAGTAACAGCTCCATCTGGTGTCTAGAAAGGTCACAGCCTATATCTCTCCATAGTAACAGCTCCATCTGGGGTCTAGAGAGGTAACAGCCTACATCTCTCCATAGTAACGTCATCTGGTGTCTAGAAAGGTCACAGCTTACATCTCTACATAGTAACAGCGCCATCTGTTGTCTAGAAATGTCCCAGCTTACATCTCTACCTAGTAACAGCGCCATCTGGTGTCTAGAAAGGTCTCAGCCTACATCTCTCTATAGTAAAGTCGTCTGGTGTCTAGAAAGGTCCCAGCTTACATCTCTACATAGTACCAGCGCCATCTGGTGTCTAGAAAGGTCACAGCCTACATCTCTCCATAGTAACAGCGCCATCTGGTGTCTAGAAAGGTCTCAGCCTACATCTCCTTAGTAACAGCGCCATCTGGTGTCTAGAAAGGTCACAGCCTACAGCTCTCCATAGTAACAGCGCCATCTGGTGTCTATAAAGGTCACAGCCTACAGCTTTTCATAGTAACAGCGCCATCTGGTGTCTATAAAGGTCACAGCGTACAACTCTCCATAGTAACAGCATCATCTGGTGTCTAGAAAGGTCACAGCCTACATATCTCCATAGTAACAGCGCCATCTGAGGTCTAGAGAGGTCACAGCCTACATCTCTACATAGTAACGACTCCATCTGGTGTCTAGAAAGGTCACAGCCTACATTTCTCCATAGTAACAGCGCCATCTGGGGTCTAGAAAGGTCACATCCTACATTTCTCCATAGTAACAGAGCCATCTGGTGTCTAGAAAGGTCACAGCCTACATCTGTCCATAGTAACAGCGCCATCTGGTGTCTAGAGAGGTCATCCAGGTTTCTATGGATGATTACAGAGATATTGGATGATTGTGATTCTATAGGATTCTGTGATGATTACAGACATATGGGATGACTGTGTTTCTGTAGGATTTTGTGAATGATTACAGAGATATGGGATGACTGTGATTCTATAGGATTCTGTGATGATTACAGACATATGGGATGACTGTGTTTCTGTAGGATTTTGTGATGATTACAGAGATATGGGAGGATTGTGATTCTGTAGGATTATGTGGATGATTACAGCGATATGATTGTGATTCTGTAGGTTTCTGTGGATGATTACAGAGATATAGGATGATTGTGATTCTGTAGGATTATGTGGATGATTACAGAGATATGGGACGACTGTGATTCTATAGGATTATGTGGATGGTTACAGAGATATGGGACGACTGTGATGCTATAGGATTATGTGGATGATTACAGAGATATGGGATGATTGTGATTCTGTAGGTTTCTGTGGATGATTATAGAGATATGGGATGATTGTGATTCTGTAGGATTATGTGGATGATTACAGATATGGAATGACTGTGATTCTATAGGATTCTTTGATGATTACAGAGATATGGGAGGATTGTGATTCTGTAGGATTCTGTGATGATTACAGAGATATGATTGCGATTCTGTAGGATTCTGTGATGATTACAGAGATATAGGATGATTGTGATTCTGTAGGATTCTGTGGATGATTACAGAGATATGGGAAACTGTCATTCTGTGGATTATTAGAGATATTTCATGACTGTGATTCTGTATGATTCTGTGGATGATTACTGAGATATTGGACGATTGTAATCATACACAGAATCAGAATCGTCCCATATCTCTGTAATCATCCACTGAATCACAGATTCTGTGTAAAAATGTACCCCCACTGATATTAGCCAACATCCTGTACCCCAGTGATATGAACCCACATCCTGTACCCCACTGGTATGAACTAACATCCTGTACCTCACTGGTATGAGCTGACATCCTGTACCCCCACTGGTATGAACTAACATCCTGTACCCCACTGGTATGAACTGACATCCTGTACCCCACTGGTATGAGCTGACATCCTGTACCCCACTGGTATGAGCTGACATCCTGTACCCCACTGGTATGAACTAACATCCTGTACCCCACTGGTATAAGCCGACATCCTGTACCCCACTGATATTAGCCAACATCCTGTACCCCACTGGTATGAGCCGACATCCTGTACCCCACTGGTATGAGCTGACATCCTGTACCCCACTGGTATGAGCCGACATCCTGTACTCCAGTGATATGAACCCACATCCTGTACCCCCCACTGTTATGAGACAACATCCTGTACCCCACTGGTATGAACTAACATCCTGTACCCCAGTGATATGAACCCACATCCTGTACCCCACTGGTATGAGCCAACATCCTGTACCTCACTGGTATGAACTAACATCCTGTACCCCACGGGTATGAGCTGACATCCTGTACCCCACTGGTATTAACTGACATCCTGTACCCCACTGGTATGAGCTGACATCCTGTACCTCACTGGTATGAACTAACATCCTGTACCCCACTGGTATGAACTAACATCCTGTACCCCACGGGTATGAGCTGACATCCTGTACCCCACTGGTATGAACTAACATCCTGTACCTCACTGGTATGAGCCAACATCCTGTACCCCACTGGTATGAACTAACATCCTGTACCCCACGGGTATGAACTAACATTCTGTTCCCCACTGGTATGAACTAACATCCTGTACCCCACTGGTATGAACTGACATCCTGTACCCCACTGGTATGAACTGACATCCTGTACCCCACTGGTATGAACTAACATCCTGTACCCCACTGGTATGAACCGACATCCTGTACCCCACTGGTATGAACTGACATCCTGTACCCCACTGGTATGAACTAACATCCTGTACCCCACTGGTATGAACTAACATCCTGTACCCCACTGGTATGAACTAACATCCTGTACCCCACTGGTATGAACTGACATCCTGTACCCCACTGGTATGAACTAACATCCTGTACCCCACTGGTATGAACTGACATCCTGTACCTCACTGGTATGAACTAACATCCTGTACCCCACTGGTATGAACTGACATCCTGTACCCCACTGGTATGAACTAACATCCTGTACCCCACTGGTATGAACTAACCTCCTGTACCCCACTGGTATGAACTAACATCCTGTACCCCACTGGTATGAGCTAACATCCTGTACCCCACTGGTATGAACTAACATCCTGTACCCCACTGGTATGAACTAACCTCCTGTACCCCACTGGTATGAACTAACATCCTGTACCCCACTGGTATGAACTGACATCCTGTACCCCACTGGTATGAACTGACATCCTGTACCCCACTGGTATGAACTAACCTCCTGTACTCCAATGGTATGAACTGACATCCTGTACCCCACTGGTATGAACTAACATCCTGTACCTCACTGGTATGAACTAACCTCCTGTACCCCACTGGTATGAACTAACATCCTGTACCCCACTGGTATGAACTAACCTCCTGTACCCCACTGGTATGAACTAACATCCTGTACCCCACTGGTATGAGCTAACATCCTGTACCCCACTGGTATGAACTAACATCCTGTACCCCACTGGTATGAACTGACATCCTGTACCTCACTGGTATGAACTAACATCCTGTACCCCACTGGTACGAACTGACATCCTGTACCCCCACTGGTATGAACTGACATCCTGTACCCCACTGGTATGAACTAACATCCTGTACCCCACTGGTATGAGCTAACATCCTGTACCCCACTGGTATGAACTAACATCCTGTACCCCACTGGTACGAACTGACATCCTGTACCCCCACTGGTATGAACTGACATCCTGTACCCCACTGGTATGAACTGACATCCTGTACCTCACTGGTATGAACTAACATTCTGTACCCCACTGGTATGAACTAACATTCTGTACCCCACTGGTATGAACTAACATCCTGTACCCCACTGGTACGAACTGACATCCTGTACCCCACCGGTATGAACTAACATCCTGTACCCCACTGGTATGAACTGACATCCTGTACCCCACTGGTATGAACTGACATCCTGTACCCCACTGGCATTAGTCGACATCCTGTACCCCACTGGTATGAACTGACATCCTGTACCCCACTGGTATGAACTAACATCCTGTACCCCACTGGTATGAACTGACATCCTGTACCCCACTGGTATGAACTGACATCCTGTACCCCACTGGTATGAGCTAACATCCTGTACCCCACTGGTATGAACTAACATCCTGTACCCCACTGGTATGAGCTGACATCCTGTACCCCACTGGTATGAACTGACATCCTGTACCCCACTGGTATGAGCTGACATCCTGTACCCCACTGGTATGAACTGACATCCTGTACCCCACTGGTATGAACTAACATCCTGTACCCCACTGGTATGAGCTGACATCCTGTACCCCACCGGTATGAACTAACATCCTGTACCCCACTGGTATGAGCTGACATCCTGTACCCCACTGGTATGAACTGACATCCTGTACCCCACTGGTATGAACTAACATCCTGTACCCCACTGGTATGAGCTGACATCCTGTACCCCACTGGTATGAACTGACATCCTGTACCCCACTGGTATGAACTAACATCCTGTACCCCACTGGTATGAGCTGACATCCTGTACCCCACCGGTATGAACTAACATCCTGTACCCCACTGGTATGAACTAACATCCTGTACCCCACTGGTATGAACTGACATCCTGTACCCCACTGGTATGAACTAACATCCTTTACCCCACTGGTATGAACTAACATCCTGTACCCCACTGGTATGAGCTAACATCCTGTACCCCACTGGTATGAACTGACATCCTGTACCCCACTGGTATGAACTAACATCCTGTACCCCACTAGTATGAACTAACATCCTGTACCCCACCGGTATGATCTAACATCCTGTACCCCCACTGGTATGAACTAACATCCTGTACCCCACTGGTATGAACTAACATCCTGTACCCCACGGGTATGAACTAACATCCTGTACCCCACTGGTATGAACTGACATCCTGTACCCCACTGGTATGAACTGACATCCTGTACCCCACTGGTATGAACTAACCTCCTGTACCCCACTGGTATGAACTGACATCCTGTACCCCACTGGTATGAGCTAACATCCTGTACCCCACTAGTATGAACTAACATCCTGTACCCCACCGGTATGAACTGACATCCTGTACCCGCACTGGTATGAACTAACATCCTGTACCCCACTGGTATGAACTAACATCCTGTACCCCACGGGTATGAACTGACATCCTGTACCCCACTGGTATGAACTAACATCCTGTACCCCACTGGTATGAACTGACATCCTGTACCCCACTGGTATGAACTGACATCCTGTACCCCACTGGTATGAACTGACATCCTGTACCCCACTGGTATGAACTAACCTCCTGTACCCCACTGGTATGAACTGACATCCTGTACCCCACTGGTATGAGCTAACATCCTGTACCCCACTGGTATGAACTGACATCCTGTACCCCACTAGTATGAACTAACATCCTGTACCCCACCGGTATGATCTAACATCCTGTACCCCCACTGGTATGAACTAACATCCTGTACCCCACTGGTATGAACTAACATCCTGTACCCCACGGGTATGAACTGACATCCTGTACCCCACTGGTATGAACTGACATCCTGTACCCCACTGGTATGAACTAACATCCTGTACCCCACTGGTATGAATTGACATCCTGTACCCCCACTGGTATGAACTAAAATCCTGTACCCCACTGGTATGAACTGACATCCTGTACCCCACTGGTATGAACTGACATCCTGTACCCCACTGGTATGAACTAACATCCTGTACCCCACTGGTATGAACTAACATCCTGTACCCCACTGGTATGAACTAACATCCTATACCCTACTGGTATGAACTAACATCCTGTACCCCACTGGTATGAACTAACATCCTGTACCCCACGGGTATGAACTGACATCCTGTACCCCCACTGGTATGAACTAACATCCTGTACCCCACTGGTATGAACTAACATCCTGTACCCCACGGGTATGAACTGACATCCTGTACCCCACTGGTATGAACTAACATCCTGTACCCCACTGGTATGAACTGACATCCTGTACCCCACTGGTATGAACTGACATCCTGTACCCCACTGGTATGAACTAACATCCTGTACCCCACTGGTATGAACTGACATCCTGTACCCCCACTGGTATGAACTAAAATCCTGTACCCCACTGGTATGAACTGACATCCTGTACCCCACTGGTATGAACTAACATCCTGTACCCCACTGGTATGAACTGACATCCTGTACCCCACTGGTATGAACTAAAATCCTGTACCCCACTGGTATGAACTGACATCCTGTACCCCACTGGTATGAACTGACATCCTGTACCCCACTGGTATGAACTAACATCCTGCACCCCACTGGTATGAACTGACATCCTGTACCCCACTGGTATGAGCGACATCCTGTACCCCACTGGTATGAACTGACATCCTGTACCCCACTGGTATGAACTGACATCCTGTACCCCACTGGTATGAACTGACATCCTGTACCCCACTGGTATGAGCGACATCCTGTACCCCACTGGTATGAACTAACATCCTGTACCCCACTGGTATGAACTGACATCCTGTACCTCACTGGTATGAACTGACATCCTGTACCCCACTGGTATGAACTAACATCCTGTACCCCACTGGTATGAACTAACATCCTGTACCCCACTGGTATGAGCTGACATCCTGTACCCCACTGGTATGAGCTGACATCCTGTACCCCACTGGTATGAGCTGACATCCTGTACCCCACTGGTATGAACTGACATCCTGTACCCCACTGGTATGAACTAACATCCTGTACCCCACTGGTATGAACTGACATCCTGTACCCCACTGGTATGAACTAACATCCTGTACCCCACTGGTATGAACTAACATCCTGTACCCCACTGGTATGAGCTAACATCCTGTACCCCACTGGTATGAACTGACATCCTGTACCCCACTAGTATGAACTAACATCCTGTACCCCACCGGTATGAACTAACATCCTGTACCCCACTGGTATGAACTGACATCCTGTACCCTCACTGGTATGAACTAACATCCTGTACCCCACTGGTATGAACTGACATCCTGTACCCCACTGGTATGAACTGACATCCTGTACCCCACTGGTATGAACTAACATCCTGTACCCCACTGGTATGAACTAACATCCTGTACCCCACGGGTATGAACTAACATCCTGTACCCCACGGGTATGAACTAACATCCTGTACCCCACTGGTATGAACTGACATCCTGTACCCTCACTGGTATGAACTAACATCCTGTACCCCACGGGTATGAACTAACATCCTGTACCCCCACTGGTATGAACTAACATCCTGTACCCCACTGGTATGAACAGACATCCTGTACCCCACTAGTATGAACTAACATCCTGTACCCCACTGGTATGAACTAACATCCTGTACCCCACTGGTATGAACTAACATCCTGTACCCCACTGGTATGAACTAACATCCTGTACCCCACTGGTATGAACTAACATCCTGTACCCCACTAGTATGAACTGACATCCTGTACCCCACTGGTATGAACTAACATCCTGTACCCCACTGGTATGAACTAACATCCTGTACCCCACTGGTATGAACTAACATCCTGTACCCCCACTGGTATGAACTAACATCCTGTACCCCACTGGTATGAACTAACATCCTGTACCCCACTGGTATGAACTAACATCCTGTACCCCACTGGTATGAACTGACATCCTGTACCCCACTGGTATGAACTGACATCCTGTACCCCACTGGTATGAACTGACATCCTGTACCCCACTGGTATGAACTAACATCCTGTACCCCACTGGTATGAGCTAACATCCTGTACCCCACTGGTATGAACTAACATCCTGTACCCCACTGGTATGAACTAACATCCTGTACCCCACTGGTATGAACTAACATCCTGTACCCCACTGGTATGAACTAATATCCTGTACCTCACTGGTATGAACTGACATCCTGTACCCCACTGGTATGAACTGACGTCCTGTACCCCACTGGTAAGAACTAACATCCTGTACCCCACTGGTATGAGCTAACATCCTGTACCCCACTGGTATGAACTAACATTCTGTACCCCACTGGTATGAACTGACATCCTGTACCCCACTGGTATGAACTAAAATCCTGTACCCCACTGGTATGAACTGACATCCTGTACCCCCACTGGTATGAACTAATATCCTGTACCCCACTGGTATGAACTGACATCCTGTACCCCACTGTTATGAGATAACATCCTGTACCCCACTGGTATGAACTAACATCCTGTACCCCCACTGGTATGAACTAACATCCTGTACCCCACTGGTATGAACTAACATTCTGTACCCCACTGGTATGAACTAACATCCTGTACCCCACTGGTATGAGCTGACATCCTGTACCCCACTGGTATGAACTGACATCCTGTACCCCACTGGTAAGAACTAACATCCTGTACCCCACTGGTATGAGCTAACATCCTGTACCCCACTGGTATGAACTAACATTCTGTACCCCACTGGTATGAACTGACATCCTGTACCCCACTGGTATGAACTAAAATCCTGTACCCCACTGGTATGAACTGACATCCTGTACCCCCACTGGTATGAACTAATATCCTGTACCCCACTGGTATGAACTGACATCCTGTACCCCACTGTTATGAGATAACATCCTGTACCCCACTGGTATGAGCTAACATCCTGTACCCCACTGGTATGAACTAACATGAGCATTAACTACACCTACCACTATCTGGTTTTCTTACATTTTGACAAATATGGCATACATGCATCCAAACGACTGCAAAAACTACAGAAAGGAATAAACAGTAGGCAAGGCATGCCACTTTGGAAAGTAGACAATAGGCCTCATAAAATTAGGGGGGACTTGTCTTTCTATCCCAATACTTGGGGTTGGATATACATTTCATCCAGACGTTGGAACTATATGAGAAATAGGACTTTGTTTTTTACATTTCACAACTTCCAAGATACGATTACCTCTGGAAACTATGGAAATTCCTACCATACTCGGTACCTACTGGCAGCCTGAGAAAATGGTAAGAAATGACATATGGTAGGGGGTACCACATATTGTACGGGGTTCCAGGGGCACAAAACTGCATCTTCCACAAGTTGTTGGTGTTGGTACTTTATTCAGGAATGACATATACACTAAAATGGCTGCAACACACACAGGGACAAAGAAAAGGTAGTCAAAGCATACAATTTCGGAGAAAGGACAACCCACTACATTAAATGAGGGGTATCCTGATTTTCTATGTATACATACATGGGTGTGGGAATGAAAGCGCGCCTCCTGGTCCATTTGTGCCCTGATCTTCCCTCAACCATTAACCTCAAGTGGGGTCAAGAATACATATGGATCAAGGGGCATCAAATGTACCTAGGGACCTAGTATTTATTGGGACTGGTGACCACTATAATCTAGATGGTCCAAGGGAATGGTTAGACATCCCTTTATCTACACATCCCCGGGGAGCAACTAAAACACTACCCCCACTTGCCTATCTCCCTCCATCCAGCTGCAACGTAATCCAGTACAATGAGGTTACATATATTAATATTCTTTTCTTAATGTAAATCTATTTTGTTTTTTAGTGGGCGGTGGCGAGGTCCCCGATCCCCACCATCCTGACACTGATTATCTCTCCCATGTGTACTGTCATATCTCCTGGGTCATGACCTGGAAGCGCTATGCCAGCGCACTTGGGAGCAGTAATAGGTGCCATGCAGGCAGGATGGTGGGGACCGGGGATCTCACTCCCGCCCACTACACAACAAAAAATAGATGTAAACCTTTGAATGCCAGAGGGGCATCGACAATAGGCTTGGGGGTTTTCGCCCCGTTTTTTTTTAAGTGCTCAATTGTGAGAGGAGTTCTCTGGCTTCCTTCATACCGGATCGCAATCACATCACAACCAGTTACCGGACCTCCCGGAACCACTCACAGCGGCTCCCACAGGAAACCTGGGACTTGTCATTGACAGTCCGGTCCCATCTTGGACCAATGTATCTCATATACCCGAGATAAGGGTCATTAAGGAGACACATTCTTGTTTTTTTTAACCTCTTGCATGCCACTGTGCTTTCCAACTCACTGCTTTACAAGGTGCTAGACAGCTCTGAAGCATTCAAGGGGTTAAAAGCCCCTTTTAAATCAATGGTAATTTGCATTTATCCCCTAAAGTACAATTGGATTGCTCCCGACGTGCTCCGCTTCTGATTCCTGAATATGGCCCTATATTGCTCCATGCTCTGTGGGAGTTTGTGGTCATACTCTGGATTGCTTTCTGGTGCAACCTGTCCATTGTCTGCAGGCATTACACATTAACAAGAACTTCATGTGTTTCCATCCACAAGCTCAGACCCTAGATCGGTGGGGAGCCCACGTACATGGTGACCTCCCTACAGGAGGCCCGGCTCCCATGGTGGAAACTTCACGGATCAACATGACGGGATCCCGGACTGAATCTTTTTCCAACACGTGTACAAAGCGTCTATCCTGTGCGTGTTCTGGTGTCGTACAAAGGTGAGGCTGCAGGTGAAACATTTGCCGCACTCTTCACACACATGTGGCTTCTCCTCAACGTGACTCAGCTGGTGTTTTGTGAGGAGGGAGAGTCGATTAAAGCTCTTTCCACAATCGGGGCATTCATGGGAAGATTTAGCCTGGTGGATCTTACGGTGCCGCTGGAAATCTGAGCTGCGGCGGAAGCTCTTGTCACACTCTTCGCAGGTATAAGGCCTCTCCCCCGTATGGGTTCTGTTATGGATCACGAGGGTGGAGCTGCGGCTGAAGCTCTTCCCGCAGTCCACGCAGGTGTAGGGCTTCTCACCACTATGGATTCGCTGGTGGTTGACTAGGTGAGGGTGCTGGATGAAGCTCTTCCCACATTCCAAACATGTATATGGTTTCTCTCCCGTGTGGGTTCTCATGTGCATTGTGAGGTAAGTACAGCGACCAAAGCGTTTCCCACACTCGGAGCAGGTGTAAGGCTTCTCCCCAGTGTGGGACCTCTCGTGATTCTTGTACTCGGACATCTGGATGAAACCTTTTCCACAAGCTGGGCATGTGTACGGCCTCTCTCCTGTGTGTGTTTTCATGTGCCTCTGATGAGATGATTTGCAAGGGCTTCCTTTACCACAAACTCCACAAATGAAGGCATCTGGTTTGGGTGGTGCCCTCAGTCTCTTTCTTGGATTCTTCTTCTTCCTCTTTACTGGATCTCCTTCTCTGTCCCAGGAGGCAATATCATTGACCATGTGTCCATCCAAGGTCTTGCCTCTGTCCCAAGAAACAACATCAGTGACTATGTGTCCATCCAAGGTCACTGCTCGGTCCATGGAGGCAATATCATTGACTATGTGTCCATCTGAGGTCTCTGCCCTGTCCAAGGTGGTGATACCGCTGATCATTTCTCCATCCGATGTCTCTGCTCTGCTGGCATCTTTGCTTTCAGATAACTTCTCCTCAACGTCTGGAGAGGCCTCTGGTTTCTCAAATTTAAGTTTTGTAACATTGTCCATCCCAGTGGGGTTTGGCTCCTCTCCTCTGGTCACCCGGGACTTCTTTCTTCTAGAACTCATTGAGTCCTGTCCACTAATGGAGAACACTAAGGATCACTGGGCTTCAAGGTCATTTGGTAACAAATTTGCTGATCTGTCCCCTGTATCAGAACAACCAATTAATATTTGTTAATTACTATGTACAGGATATAAATACACTTAATTAATGGGGGAGGGGGCAGAAATAGAGACACCTTTGGAGCCAGTCGGAACTATTAAGCGCCAACTAGAAATATTAGGTGCCAGTGAAGAGGCGCATGCAGGAACATACACCTATATAAAATACACCCAAAGTGTAGGAGCCAGAGGAACACTTTAGGAACCGGAGCTCCATGGATTTTACTACCCCTGCCTTAAAGGGATAGTAAACCTTGAAAATAAGTTTATTTTATATTGTAGCCCTTAAAAAAACATGAAAAATGATATAAGTCGTATCTCCCAAACCTTTATGGTTTGGGAGATATTCATATGTAAAATATAGTATAGTTCACTTTTCCTGGCTGTTTCAGCCAAGTCTGCCATCTAGTGGACAGATTTGGAATTCGGTCCACAGATCAACTGGCAGATCTTTAGCAGTGCCGAGATCACGATCTTTAAAAAAGAACTACTTCATTGGAACTGTGTACAAAGTGTGCCTGACTTGCAAGCACACTTTGTAGACCATTCCAATTAAGAAATTCTTTTTAAAGATGGTGATCTCAGCACTTCTGGAGAGGCACAGCCGGTCAAGGGACCAGATTCCAAATCTGAGAGCTAGAACAGTGACATCACTTTGCTTGTGAATATCTCCCAAACCATAAAGGTCTGGGAGATAAGACTTATATCATTTTTCATGTTTTTTTAAGGGCTACAATATAAAATAAAATTATTTTCAAGGTTTACTATCGTTTTAAAGGATAACTAACACCTCCTAACAGTAACCCCCCCACTGGCCTTACTACTGCCAGAAAATCCTACTAGCCCCTATGAGTTCCACCCTGGTGCCTTGATTCAAGTGAAACGATCTTCCGTCAGTCCTGGGTGTCCTACCACCGGAGGCAGACATGAGAGGTGCTAACAGCACCACAGGGACCTCACACACTGCCCACAGGAACTTCCCTTTTCCCCTCACAGAGGAGTAGACTGAGTGTATGAGTCACACAGGACAACTGTGTGCAGTGGGTGGGGTTTGGGGTCCAGGGGTCCTGCCAGTAAAAGTCATGAACACTCCCATGCACATGATATAAAGAACAGATGGAAGAGGTTATCTCTTCAACAAAAGCACACTGGGCACAATTAATAGGGGCCATTAAGATTTTCTGGCCATAGTAATGTAAGCGTGTGTATGTAACTGTATCCCATGAGGGCACTTACTCAGGAAAATTATGTTTACACCATTGCTGGGCCCCAGATTTACTACTGTACCCACTGTCCTGAACCCCTGTAGTTACCCCCCTAACCTCTAGTTACCCCACAGCACCAGTCTTACCCCCTAACCTCTAGTTACCCCACAGCACCAGTCTTACCCCACTGCCCTCTAGTTACCCCAGTGTCCTCTAGTTACCCCACAGCACCAGTCTTACCCCCCCAACCTCTAGTTACCCCACTGTCCTCTAGTTACCCCACAGCACCAGTCTTACCCCCTAACCTCTAGTTACCCCACAGCACCAATCTTACCCTCTAACCTCTAGTTACCCCACAGCACCAGTCTTACCCCCTAACCTCTAGTTACCCCACAGCACCAATCTTACCCCCTAACCTCTAGTTACCCCACAGCACCAATCTTACCCCCAACCTCTAGTTACCCCACAGCACCAATCTTACCCCCTAACCTCTAGTTACCCCACAGCACCAGTCTTACCCCCCCAACCTCTAGTTACCCCACAGCACCAGTCTTACCCCCTAACCTCTAGTTACCCCACAGCACCAGTCTTACCCCCTAACCTCTAGTTAGCCCACAGCACCAGTCTTACCCCCTAACCTCTAGTTACCCCACAGCACCAGTCTTACCCCCTAACCTCTAGTTACCCCACAGCACCAGTCTTACCCCCTAACCTCTAGTTACCCCACAGAACCAGTCTTACCCCCTAACCTCTAGTTACCCCCTAACCTCTAGTTACCCCAGTGTCCTCTAGTTACCCCACAGCACCAGTCTCATCCCCTAACCTCTAGTTACCCAACTGCCCTCTAGTTACCCCACAGCACCAGTCTTACCCCACTGCCCTCTAGTTACCCCACAACACCAGTCTTACCACAATCCCCTCTAGTTACCTCACTGTCCTCTAGTTACCCCACTACACCAAATCTTACCACCACTGGCCTCTATCTACCCCCCACACACAGTGAACATCTTACCCAGCCCTATGCTGCCCAGCAGTGCCTGTCTTACATCTGCACCATGCTGCCTGCTAATTGCCCCCCTTACCCTGTGATAATTCACTCCCACATTCTCAATCCTACCCATGTTAACAACTAACTGCCACCATCCTTAATGCCACTTACCCCTGCTGGCCTCTAATTACTCCCTAATGCCAGTCCTACCCCTGCTGGCCTCTAATTACTCCCTAATGCCAGTCCTACCCCTGCTGGCCTCTAATTACTCCCTAATGACAGTCCTACCCCTGCTGGCCTCTAATTACTCCCTAATGTCAGTCCTACCCCTACTGGCCTCTAATTACTTCCTAATGCCAGTCTTACCCCTGCTGGCCTCTAATTACTCCCTAATGCCAGTCCTACCCCTGCTGGCCTCTAATTACTCCCTAATGCCAGTCTTACCCCTGCTGGCCTCTAATTACTTCCTAATGTCAGTCCTACCCCTGCTGGCCTCTAATTACTCCCTAATGCCAGTCTTACCCCTGCTGGCCTCTAATTACTTCCTAATGTCAGTCCTACCCCTGCTGGCCTCTAATTACTCCCTAATGCCAGTCCTACCCCTGCTGGCCTCTAATTACTCCTTAATGTCAGTCCTACCCCTGCTGGCCTCTAATTACTCCCTAATGCCAGTCCTACCCCTGCTGGCCTCTAATTACTTCCTAATGCCAGTCCTACCCCTGCTGGCCTCTAATTACTCCCTAATGCCAGTCTTACCCCTGCTGGCCTCTAATTACTCCCTAATGCCAGTCCTACCCCTGCTGGCCTCTAATTACTCCCTAATGTCAGTCCTGTCCCTGCTGGCCTCTAATTACTCCCTAATGTCAGTCCTGTCCCTGCTGGCCTCTAATTACTCCCTAATGCCAGTCCTACCCCTGCTGGCCTCTAATTACTTCCTAATGCCAGTCCTACCCCTGCTGGCCTCTAATTACTCCCTAATGCCAGTCTTACCCCTGCTGGCCTCTAATTACTCCCTAATGCCAGTCCTACCCCTGCTGGCCTCTAATTACTCCCTAATGTCAGTCCTGTCCCTGCTGGCCTCTAATTACTCCCTAATGCCAGTCTTACCCCTGCTGGCCTCTAATTACTCCCTAATGCCAGTCTTACCCCTGCTGGCCTCTAATTACTCCCTAATGCCAGTCTTACCCCTGCTGGCCTCTAATTACTCCCTAATGCCAGTCCTACCCCTGCTGGCCTCTAATTACTCCCTAATGCCAGTCCTACCCCTGCTGGCCTCTAATTACTCCCTAATGCCAGTCCTACCCCTGCTGGCCTCTAATTACTCCCTAATACCAGTCCTACCCCTGCTGGCCTCTAATTACTCCCTAATGCCAGTCCTACCCCTGCTGGCCTCTAATTACTTCCTAATGCCAGTCCTACCCCTGCTGGCCTCTAATTACTCCCTAATGCCAGTCTTACCCCTGCTGGCCTCTAATTACTCCCTAATGCCAGTCCTACCCCTGCTGGCCTCTAATTACTCCCTAATGTCAGTCCTGTCCCTGCTGGCCTCTAATTACTCCCTAATGCCAGTCTTACCCCTGCTGGCCTCTAATTACTCCCTAATGCCAGTCTTACCCCTGCTGGCCTCTAATTACTCCCTAATGCCAGTCCTACCCCTGCTGGCCTCTAATTACTCCCTAATGTCAGTCCTACCCCTGCTGGCCTCTAATTACTCCCTAATGCCAGTCTTACCCCTGCTGGCCTCTAATTACTCCCTAATGCCAGTCTTACCCCTGCTGGCCTCTAATTACTCCCTAATGCCAGTCCTACCCCTGCTGGCCTCTAATTACTCCCTAATGCCAGTCCTACCCCTGCTGGCCTCTAATTACTCCCTAATGCCAGTCCTACCCCTGCTGGCCTCTAATTACTCCCTAATGCCAGTCTTACCCCTGCTGGCCTCTAATTACTCCCTAATGCCAGTCCTACCCCTGCTGGCCTCTAATTACCCCCTAATGCCAGTCCTACCCCTGCTGGCCTCTAATTACTCCCTAATGCCAGTCCTACCCCTGCTGGCCTCTAATTACTCCCTAATGCCAGTCCTACCCCTGCTGGCCTCTAATTACTCCCTAATGTCAGTCCTGTCCCTGCTGGCCTCTAATTACTCCCTAATGTCAGTCCTACCCCTGCTGGCCTCTAATTACTCCCTAATGCCAGTCCTACCCCTGCTGGCCTCTAATTACTCCCTAATGTCAGTCCTACCCCTGCTGGCCTCTAATTACTCCCTAATTCCAGTCTTACCCCTACTGGCCTCTAATTACTCCCTAATGCCAGTCCTACCCCTGCTGGCCTCTAATTACTCCCTAATGCCAGTCCTACCCCTGCTGGCCTCTAATTACTCCCTAATGCCAGTCTTACCCCTGCTGGCCTCTAATTACTCCCTAATGCCAGTCTTACCCCTGCTGGCCTCTAATTACTCCCTAATGCCAGTCTTACCCCTGCTGGCCTCTAATTACTCCCTAATGCCAGTCCTACCCCTGCTGGCCTCTAATTACTCCCTAATACCAGTCCTACCCCTGCTGGCCTCTAATTACTCCCTAATTCCAGTCTTACCCCTGCTGGCCTCTAATTACTCCCTAATGCCAGTCTTACCCCTGCTGGCCTCTAATTACTCCCTAATGCCAGTCCTACCCCTGCTGGCCTCTAATTACTCCCTAATACCAGTCTTACCCCTACTGGCCTCTAATTACTCCCTAATACCAGTCTTACCCCTGCTGGCCTCTAATTACTCCCTAATGCCAGTCCTACCCCTGCTGGCCTCTAATTACTCCCTAATGCCAGTCCTACCCCTGCTGGCCTCTAATTACTCCCTAATGCCAGTCCTACCTCTGCTGGCCTCTAATTACTCCCTAATGCCAGTCTTACCCCTGCTGGCCTCTAATTACTCTCTAATGCCAGTCCTACCCCTGCTGGCCTCTAATTACTCCCTAATGCCAGTCCTACCCCTGCTGGCCTCTAATTACTTCCTAATGTCAGTCCTACCCCTGCTGGCCTCTAATTACTCCCTAATGCCAGTTTTACCCCTGCTGGCCTCTAATTACTCCCTAATGCCAGTCTTACCCCTGCTGGCCTCTAATTACTCCCTAATGCCAGTCTTACCCCTGCTGGCCTCTAATTACTCCCTAATGCCAGTCCTACCCCTGCTGGCCTCTAATTACTCCCTAGTGCCAGTCCTACCCCTGCTGGCCTCTAATTACTTCCTAATGCCAGTCCTACCCCTGCTGGCCTCTAATTACTCCCTAATGTCAGTCCTACCCCTGCTGGCCTCTAATTACTCCCTAATGCCAGTCCTACCCCTGCTGGCCTCTAATTACTCCCTAATGCCAGTCCTACCCCTGCTGGCCTCTAATTACTCCCTAATGCCAGTCTTACCCCTGCTGGCCTCTAAATACTCCCTAATGTCAGTCCTACCCCTGCTGGCCTCTAATTACTTCCTAATGCCAGTCCTACCCCTGCTGGCCTCTAATTACTCCCTAATGCCAGTCTTACCCCTGCTGGCCTCTAATTACTTCCTAATGCCAGTCCTACCCCTGCTGGCCTCTAATTACTCCCTAATGCCAGTCCTACCCCTGCTGGCCTCTAATTACTTCCTAATGTCAGTCCTACCCCTGCTGGCCTCTAATTACTCCCTAATGCCAGTCCTACCCCTGCTGGCCTCTAATTACTTCCTAATGTCAGTCCTGTCCCTGCTGGCCTCTAATTACTCCCTAATGCCAGTCCTACCCCTGCTGGCCTCTAATTACTCCCTAATGCCAGTCCTACCCCTGCTGGCCTCTAATTACTCCCTAATACCAGTCCTACCCCTGCTGGCCTCTAATTACTCCCTAATGCCAGTCCTACCCCTGCTGGCCTCTAATTACTCCCTAATGCCAGTCCTACCCCTGCTGGCCTCTAATTACTCCCTAATGCCAGTCTTACCCCTGCTGGCCTCTAATTACTCCCTAATGCCAGTCCTACCCCTGCTGGCCTCTAATTACACCCTAATACCAGTCCTACCCCTGCTGGCCTCTAATTACTCCCTAATGCCAGTCTTACCCCTGCTGGCCTCTAATTACTTCCTAATGCCAGTCCTGTCCCTGCTGGCCTCTAATTACTCCCTAATGCCAGTCCTACCCCTGCTGGCCTCTAATTACTCCCTAATGCCAGTCCTACCCCTGCTGGCCTCTAATTACTCCCTAATACCAGTCCTACCCCTGCTGGCCTCTAATTACACCCTAATACCAGTCCTACCCCTGCTGGCCTCTAATTACTCCCTAATGCCAGTCTTACCCCTGCTGGCCTCTAATTACTTCCTAATGCCAGTCCTACCCCTGCTGGCCTCTAATTACTCCCTAATGCCAGTCCTACCCCTGCTGGCCTCTAATTACTCCCTAATGCCAGTCCTACCTCTGCTGGCCTCTAATTACTTCCTAATGCCAGTCCTACCCCTGCTGGCCTCTAATTACTCCCTAATGCCAGTCCTACCCCTGCTGGCCTCTAATTACTAACTAATACCAGTCCTACCCCTGCTGGCCTCTAATTAATCCCTAATGCCAGTCTTACCCCTGCTGGCCTCTAATTACTCCCTAATACCAGTCCTACCCCTGCTGGCCTCTAATTACTTCCTAATACCAGTCCTACCCCTGCTGGCCTCTAATTACTTCCTAATACCAGTCCTACCCCTGCTGGCCTCTAATTACTCCCTAATGCCAGTCCTACCCCTGCTGGCCTCTAATTACTCTCTAATGCCAGTCCTACCCCTGCTGGCCTCTAATTACACCCTAATGCCAGTCTTATCCCTGCTGGCCTCTAATTACTTCCTAATGCCAGTCCTGTCCCTGCTGGCCTCTAATTACTCCCTAATGCCAGTCCTACCCCTGCTGGCCTCTAATTACTCCCTAATGCCAGTCTTACCCCTGCTGGCCTCTAATTACTCCCTAATGTCAGTCCTGTCCCTGCTGGCCTCTAATTACTCCCTAATGCCAGTCTTACCCCTGCTGGCCTCTAATTACTCCCTAATGTCAGTCCTACCCCTGCTGGCCTCTAATTACTTCCTAATGCCAGTCTTACCCCTGCTGGCCTCTAATTACTCCCTAATGCCAGTCTTACCCCTGCTGGCCTCTAATTACTTCCTAATGCCAGTCCTACCCCTGCTGGCCTCTAATTACTCCCTAATGCCAGTCCTACCCCTGCTGGCCTCTAATTACTCCCTAATGCCAGTCCTACCCCTGCTGGCCTCTAATTACTCCCTAATGCCAGTCCTACCCCTGCTGGCCTCTAATTACTTCCTAATGTCAGTCCTGTCCCTGCTGGCCTCTAATTACTCCCTAATGCCAGTCCTACCCCTGCTGGCCTCTAATTACTCCCTAATGCCAGTCCTACCCCTGCTGGCCTCTAATTACTCCCTAATGCCAGTCCTACCCCTGCTGGCCTCTAATTACTCCCTAATGCCAGTCCTACCCCTGCTGGCCTCTAATTACTCCCTAATGCCAGTCCTACCCCTGCTGGCCTCTAATTACTCCCTAATGCCAGTCCTACCCCTGCTGGCCTCTAATTACTCCCTAATGCCAGTCCTACCCCTGCTGGCCTCTAATTACTTCCTAATGTCAGTCCTACCCCTGCTGGCCTCTAATTGCTCCCTAATGCCAGTCTTACCCCTGCTGGCCTCTAATTACTTCCTAATACCAGTCCTACCCCTGCTGGCCTCTAATTACTTCCTAATGTCAGTCCTACCCCTGCTGGCCTCTAATTACTCCCTAATGACAGTCCTACCCCTGCTGGCCTCTAATTACTTCCTAATGTCAGTCCTACCCCTGCTGGCCTCTAATTACTCCCTAATGCCAGTCCTACCCCTGCTGGCCTCTAATTACTCCCTAATGTCAGTCCTACCGCTGCTGGCCTCTAATTACTCCCTAATGTCAGTCCTACCGCTGCTGGCCTCTAATTACTCCCTAATGCCAGTCCTACCCCTGCTGGCCTCTAATTACTCCCTAATGTCAGTCCTACCGCTGCTGGCCTCTAATTACTCCCTAATGCCAGTCCTACCCCTGCTGGCCTCTAATTACTCCCTAATGCCAGTCCTACCCCTGCTGGCCTCTAATTACTCCCTAATGTCAGTCCTACCGCTGCTGGCCTCTAATTACTCCCTAATGTCAGTCCTACCCCTGCTGGCCTCTAATTACTTCCTAATGCCAGTCCTACCCCTGCTGGCCTCTAATTACTTCCTAATACCAGTCCTACCCCTGCTGGCCTCTAATTACTCCCTAATGCCAGTCTTACCCCTGCTGGCCTCTAATTACTCCCTAATGACAGTCCTACCCCTGCTGGCCTCTAATTACTCCCTAATGACAGTCCTACCCCTGCTGGCCTCTAATTACTCCCTAATGCCAGTCCTACCCCTGCTGGCCTCTAATTACTCTCTAATGCCAGTCTTACCCCTGCTATCCTATAACTGCCCTCAATGCCAGTCTTACCCCTGATATCCTATAACTGCCCTCAATGCCAGACTTACCCCTGCTATCCTATAACTGCCCTCAATGCCAGTCTTACCCCTGCTATCCTATAACTGCCCTCAATGCCAGACTTACCCCTGCTATCCTATAACTGCCCTCAATGCCAGACTTACCCCTGCTATCCTATAACTGCCCTCAATGCCAGTCTTACCCCTGCTATCCTATAACTGCCCTCAATGCCAGTCTTACCCCTGCTATCCTATAACTGCCCTCAATGCCAGTCTTACCCCTGCTATCCTATAACTGCCCTCAATGCCAGTCTTACCCCTGCTGGCCTCTAATTACCCCCAGTGCCAGTGTTAATCGTGCTGGCCTCTAATTGCTCCCAATGCCAGTGTTATCCCTGCTGCCCTCGAATTGCCCCCCAAAGCCATTGTTACCCCTGCTGACCTATATCTGCCACCTCTGCCAGTCTTACCCCTGCCCCACGCTGCTCCCCGCCAGCTCACATCGGTTAGTCCCCAGCAGTGAGATGCGAGGAGCCACACTGCATTCTGGGACTTGTAGTCCGGCGGGACACCGGCAGCGCTCTGTTTCCTGGGACTGATCCCACAGCGGAACTACAACTCCCAGCACCACCCGCGGCACCCCGGGCGATCAGTGTATCTGGGATGAAGACTACCACTCCCAGCATGCACCGCGGAGTCATTGTGCCTGGGATTAACCCCCTGCGTGCTGCCTATACTGCAGGCAGAGGCTCATGGGACCGGGAGAAGTTCAGGGGGGATGCAGGGTGTTTGGGGGGGCAGACACATAACCCTCCTTTATTACACAATAGACTAAGAGGGGCAACAGTCACTGTGCCACAGGGGAGTAAGACATAGAGATAAACTCCCAGGGAAGTCATTGGGGATTTAACCCCTTGAGTGCTGCAAAACAACATTGGTTTTTAATAACTTTCTAATGAAGACTCTCCCTGCTGTGGGGGTGCACTGACTTTACTTAGCAGGTGACAATTCTGCAGCTTTAAATGTGTCTTTTAACCCAATGAATGCTGGAGATCTCTCCAACCAGTTGCTTTGCAATGCGGTGGAGACCTCTAGCATTTCAGGGGTTAATAACTCAATATAAATGAATGGAGATTTGGGGGACTTTGTGTTTCTCCCCTCTGGTGCAGTTGGTATGTTCCATACTGCGTTTTGCATACCGGTCCCTCCTGCTCTACATTAGACCCCGAGATCTGAGAATTAAATATTTCATTTCTGTTCAAATGGGAACAAAACCATAATTACACTAAATATTAAGTAATTCAGGGGTTAAGACGCCCCATTTGTGTCAGCGGGGGTTCCCCCTGTCTCCTACAGTTCAGTTGGTTTGCCCCAGAACTGCTCCCATGTCTCCTGTGCATATGGCCCAGACTATAGTAACCCATAGGGCTGTATTAATACCTCAGGGAAGTGCAATCCCAGAACAAACCAACTCCACAGCGTGGGGGACAAAGATCCTGAAACTCTAAATCATTTAACCCTTTGAATGCTAGTGACGTCTACAATGTGTTGCAAAACATCCAGGGGGTTTAAGGTCCAATTTAACTCCATGGGGACCTGTGTTCATCCCTTACAACAATGCGCTTTCCTTACATCACACTTGTTCCTCTTTGGGTTATTGACTACATAAGTGCTCCCAACAGGCCCGAATTCAGCAGGACCCTCCCGATCCTAGCACCGTCATGTTCAGTATTTACATAGCGATTTACCAGGAAGAATACATTGATATTTCTCTTATATTCAGCTAGGTTCTGGGCTGATTTTACATATCAACACAAAATAGAGTGACAATGACAATATAAACACACACACATTATATACAGCTACATACTGGATTTAGATAACACAACTACACACACACATTATATACAGCTACATACTGGATTTAGATAACACAACTACACACACACATTATATACAGCTACATACTGGATTTAGATAACACAACTACACACACACATTATATACAGTTACATACTGGATTTAGATAACACAACTACACACACATTATATACAGCTACATACTGGATTTAGATAATACAACTTGTACTAAGTAAAATTACTGGCTAGATGAATAGAGGGACATAGAAGAATAGAGGGGAAAAGACTGTGTAACTACTGCTGGATGCAGTGTTACTGCTGAGGATACGGTGTTACTACTACTCAGGAGACTGTGTTACTATTGCTGAAGATACTGGGTAATACTTTGCTACTGAGGATACTTTGTGACAGCTGAGGATACTGGGTATAACTGAGGACATTTAGTTACTGGTGAATTTTGTGCTACTGCTGAATATACTAGCCTCTGGTAACACATACCCAACTTCTACGGACACACCCCTTCCACACAAAAATAATCATGACCTCAGTAGGTAATTTAAAAGAATTCAACGAAGACCAGGAGCCATGGGTGGCATACGTAGAAAGAGTAGAAGAGTACATGATGGCCAATGACATTGCAGAATCAAAGCAAACCTCAGTATTTCTGACTGCCATAGGGTGGAAGCCCTACTCCATTCTCAGGGACCTCCTTGCTCCTGTGAAACCCAGGACCCAACCTTTCCAATCCTTGGTCACTTTATTAAACAATAACTACCATCCGCAACCCTTGCAGATTGCAGAGCGTTTCCGCTTCTATACGAGGAAACAACAACCTGGGGAGGACATCAAAACCGATATCCGTGAACTGCGACGACTGGCCTCCACCTGCAACTTTCAAGCGCACCTACCTGAAGCGCTGTGCGACCTTTTCGTCTGCGGCTTACTCAATAAAAACATACAGAAGCGCCTCTTAACAGAAAGAAACCTAACGGAAAAATCTGCATTTGACATTGCAATAGGCATGGAAATGGCGGACAAAGACGCATCCCAACTACAAGCTCATAATGGAAATCACGCAACAACATACCACACTGAAGAAATTGACGTCAACAAGATGACAACCAACAAAACCCGGACACCACCATCACCGGCAAAGGACACATACAAGCAACGATGTTGTTTCCGCTGTGGATCCCCAGCTCATGATGCACCAGTGTGCCGGTTCAAAGATGAAACTTGCTTCAACTGCTCAAAGAAGGGCCACTTACAGAAAGTCTGCAGAAGCACACGTATGCCTAGAAATGGGGCCAGAGGCAGAGGGAGTCGACCCTCCACGTATTATACAGAATATCAGCCCATGAACGAAGAAGAGGAACCACTTGAAGATGAAGGGTGGATGGCCCACCTAAGCACTCGCCAACTGGAAGCGCCAGGGGACAAGATGCAAGTGAACGCTATAATCAATGGAAAACCGGTCCTCATGGATCTGGATACAGGATCAGCGGTTTCAGTAATGACCACCGACCAACTCCGGAAGGCAGACTTGCACCTCCATTTACGTCAAACCTCCATGAAACTCAAAACCTATAGTGGCCATCTACTGGCACCGGTGGGATACGCCTCAGTTACAGTACAGCTGGAAGATAAGGAGCACAAGGCAATCTTGTATGTGGTCAAAAACGGAGGACCACCACTCTTCAGCCGCACTTGGATAAAAGCCATGGGTATGCCACAACTGGTTCAACCAGTCAACGAGATCGAGGTGCCTAAATCCGAATCCACCAACAGATGGGTGGCACACCTGAAGCATAAATACAAAGAAGTCTTTTCCCCTGAACTAGGCAAAGTCAAGAATGCCCAAGCTACACTTCAATTGAAGCAGGGAGCAACACCATGATTCTTCAAGGCATGGACCGTCCCATTTGCTATCCGCAACAAAGTGGAAACAGAGCTTCAGCGGTTAGAGAGACAAGGCATCATCTCCAAGGTTGAAAGGAGTGAGTGGGCATCCCCCATCGTTCCCGTCATCAAAAAGACTGGAGAGATTCGAATCTGTGGGGATTTTCGTATGGCTCTGAACAAACAATTAGAAGTTGACCAGTACCCATTACCACGAATGGAGGAACTGTTTGTGTCCCTCGCGGGAGGTAAAACGTTTTCAAAAATTGATTTGAAGCAAGCCTATCTACAGCTGGAGGTCCAACCGGAAAATAGACACCTTCTGACAATCAACACTCACAAAGGTCTCTACCAACACAATAGAATGGTGTTTGGGATAGCGTCCGCTTCCGCCATCTGGCAGCGCACCATGGACGCCATCCTAGCTGATATACCGCACACAAAATGCCTCCTGGGTGACATGCTCATCACTGGCAGGACGGAAGGAGAACATAAAAGAAATGTGGAAAAAGTCCTACAGCGCTTACAGGAAAATGGCCTCAAAGTCAACCTCGACAAATGCGAATTCTTAAAACTCCAACTCACATTCTGCGCCCACGTAATAGACAAAAGGGGCCTGCATACCGCAGAAGACAAAGTACGAGCCCTGCTACAAGCCCCCATTCCCAAGGATGTGGCACAACTACGCTCCTATTTGGGCCTACTAAATTACTATCATCGGTTCTTTCCAAACCTAGCACAAACCTTGTATCCACTACACAAACTGCTGGAAGCAAAAACAGAATGGAGATGGTCACCGGAGTGCCAAGCAGCTTTTCAAATGACCAAGAACCTAATCCTTCACTCAAAGGTGTTGGTCCATTATGACCTACAAAAACCCCTCACATTAGCATGTGATGCTTCGCCCTACGGATTAGGGGCAGTGCTGTCCCATGTCATGCCAGATGGGTCAGAACAACCGATAGCGTTCGCATCTAGGTCACTAACCCAAGCGGAAAAGAATTACTCCCAGATTGACAAAGAAGCACTGGCCATTATATGGGCATTACAGAAGTTCACTATCTACGTGTACGGCCGGACAGTCACTTTACTGACAGACCACAAACCGTTACTCGCTATTCTGAACCCGAACAAAGCCATTTCTGTCACTACAGCGGCCAGACTGCAAAGATATGCACTATACCTCGGAGCATTCGATTACACGCTTCGATACCGTCCACACAACTTACATTCCAACGCCGACGCAATGTCACGCCTCCCACTTCAGAACTCGCCGGCCACAAACAGGGGACTCATATCTGACAACAGCCAAATCTGCTTCACGACGACATTCAGATCAGACGCGGTAGCCGCAGCAACAAACACGGATGAGACACTGGCAACTGTGCTCCACTATGTCCAAAACGGCTGGCCACAGACAGCAACAGCAGCAACACTCCCATACGCCCGCAGGAAAAGCAAACTGACCAGCCATGGTGGATGCCTTCTATGGGGGAATAGAATTGTGATCCCACCACAACAACGCTCCCAAGCGCTGGCCATACTACATGAAGGCCACCCAGGTATCGTTAAGATGAAACAAAGGGCAAGAACCACAGTGTGGTGGCCGTCGATCGACAGCGATATTACAGCATGGGTAGAAAGCTGTGCAGGGTGTGCGCAAACCCAGCGGCAGATAAATCCACAAACAATACAACCATGGGAGTGGCCACAAACTCCGTGGGAAAGAATACACATTAATTTTGCAGGCCCAATCCGGGGCACCACATACCTGGTTTTAGTGGACGCCCATTCCAAATGGCCTGAAGTATGGCCCATGGCGAACACCACAACAGAATCTACAATTAAAGTCTTGCGCCACATTTTTGCAACATTTGGCCTGCCGAGACATATAGTTACAGATAATGGCCCGCAGTTTTGTTTCACAAACATTCCAAGATTACTTAAGAGACATCGGAGCCACACACACACGCACCGCTCCATACCACCCGACCACCAACGGCCAGGCAGAGAGGTTTGTGCAAACCCTCAAAGCAGCCCTAACGGCGATGCAGGCAGCAACTGACACCAAGTCCTCACTGGATGAATTTCTGTCCACTTACCGCACTACACCACATGCCACAACAGGAGTTACCCCAGCACACTTGATGTTTGGAAGACCCTTGCGAACCAAGCTGCATACCTTCCACCCGGATGTAGCAGCTACGGTCCAAGCGCACCAAGCCCGCATGGCAGGTATGGGAAAAGAACGAAGGTTCCACAAAGGGGATCAAGTTTGGGCACGCTCCTACACAACCCATCAAAAATGGGCACCCGGAACCATTAAAGCAGTCACAGGTTCTCGATCCTACCTAGTGCAAATGGATCAAGGACTCCTATGGCAAAGGCATGTCGACCAATTACGACACAGACCTCCAAAACCGAACAACACAGTGCAACCCCACCCACAACCCACACAAAACCAACCACCAAAGGGCGACTTCAATACTTCGCGGGAAGAAGAGGAAGACTATGTGTTCCCATTCAACACAGAGGACACGCTTACGGCACCAACCACCGGAGACTCGCAGGACACGCACGCGCCCTGCACCGACCACAATGGACAACCACCCGGACACACTACCCATCCCTCCGGCTAGGCCCACGAGGAACACTAGACCCCCGGACAGATGGCAATGCACAGAGAACATCAAGTCTCGCAGGAAACCAGCTCACCACTGACAACATGCACGCTCTCTCTCTCTCTCTCTCTCTCTCGCATGCTCTCTCTCTCTCTCTCTCTCGCATGCTCTCTCTCTCTCTCTCGCATGCTCTCTCTCTCTCGCATGCTCTCTCTCTCTCGCATGCTCTCGCACGCCCTCTCGCTCTCTCTCGCACGCCCTCTCGCTCTCTCTCGCACGCTCTCTCTCTCTCGCTCTCTCTCTCTCAGCAGCCTGACCCTCTACACTCTTTTCCGTGCAGTGAGAAAGAAGATGTGGTGTCCAATGCGGCGGGTTGCCATGGCAACCGGGCCGCCGCCGACCGGAAGCAGCTACCAGTCGGAAGCGGATGCGCAGAGAGGCATCCGCTTCCTCCTGATCCTTTGTCCCTCTCAGAGACCCTGTTGGCGCCATTCCAAAGGAACCAGGGACTGGAACAGACGTGCCGACGGAGCAGGGACTTGGACGCTTGCCAGTATTCTCCCCCCCCAGCACTCCCGTTGCTGTTAACCCCTTAATAAACGGAGCTACTGCACAGGCTCCTTAAAGAGTACCAGTGTGTCGTGGTTATTTGGAGAACAGCACAGGAAGATAGAAGAATAGAGCAGGATAGGAGAATAGAGGGGAGGATAGAAGAATAGAGGGGGAGATAGAAGAATAGAGGGGATAGAAGAATAGAGGGGAGGATAGAAGAATAGAGGGGATAGAAGAATAGAGGGGGGATAGAAGAATAGAGCGGGATAGAAGAATAGAGGGGGATATAGAAGAATAGAGGGGGAGATAGAAGAAGAGGGGGATAGAAGAATAGAGGGGGAGATAGAAGAATAGAGGGGAGGATAGAAAAATAGAGGGGAGGATAGAAGTATAGAGGGAGGATAGAAGAATAGAGGGGGGATAGAAGAATAGAGGGGGTAAGAAGAATAGAGGGGAGGATAGAAGAATAGAGGAGGAATAGAAGAATAGAGGGAGGAATAGAAGAATAGAGGGGAATAGAATAATAGAGGGGGAGATAGAAGAATAGAGGGGAGGATAGAAGAATAGAGGAGAGGATAGAAGAATAGAGGGGGATAGAAGAATATAGGGAGGAATAGAAGAATAGAGGGGTTAGAAGAATAGAGGGGAGGATAGAAGAATAGAGGAGGAATAGAAGAATAGAGGGAGGAATAGAAGAATAGAGGGGAATAGAATAATAGAGGGGGAGATAGAAGAATAGAGGGGGAATAGAAGAATAGAGGGGAGGATAGAAGAATAGAGGAGAGGATAGAAGAATAGAGGGGGATAGAAGAATATAGGGAGGAATAGAAGAATAGAGGGGTTAGAAGAATAGAGGAGGGATAAAAGAATAGAGGGGGAGAGAAGAATAGAGGGGGAGATAGAAGAATAGAGGGGGATAGGAGAATAGAGGAGAGGATATAAGAATAGAGGAGGAATAGAAGAATAGAGGGGGAGATAGAAGAATAGAGGGGAGGATAGAAGAATAGAGCGGGATAGAAGTATAGAGGGGGGATAGAAGAATAGAGGAGGAATAGAAGAATAGAGGGGGATAGGAGATTAGAGGGGAGGATAGAAGAATAGAGGAGGAATAGAAGAATAGAGGGGGATAGGAGAATAGAGGGGAGGATAGAAGAATGTGGGGGTTAGAAGAATAGAGGGGGAGATAGAAGAATAGAGGGGATAGAAGAATAGAGGGGGATAGAAGAATAGAGGGGAGGATAGAAGAATAGAGCGGGATAGAAGAATAGAGGGGGATAGAAGAATATAGGGAGGAATAGAAGAATAGAGGGGTTAGAAGAATAGAGGGGGGATAAAAGAATAGAGGGGGAGAGAAGACTAGAGGGGGAGATAGAAGAATAGAGGGGGATAGAAGAATAGAGGGGATAGAAGAATAGAGGTGGGTAGACGAATAGAGGGAGGATAGAAGAATAGAGGGGGAGATAGAAGAATAGAGGGGGATAGGAGAATAGAGGGGAGGATAGAAGAATAGAGCGGGATAGAAGAATAGAGGAGGAATAGAAGAATAGAGGGGGATAGGAGAATAGAGGGGAGGATAGAAGAATGTGGGGGTTAGAAGAATAGAGGGGAGGATAGAAGAATAGAGGTTGATAGAAGAATAGAGGGGGATAGAAGAATAGAGGGGAGGATAGAAGAATAGAAGTTGATAGAAGAATAGAGGGGGATAGAAGAATAGAGGGGGATAGAAGAATAGAGCGGGATAGAAGAATAGAGGTTGATAGAAGAATAGAGGGGGGGTAGAAGAATAGAGGGGGGATAGAAGAATAGAGCGGGATAGAAGAATAGAGGGGGAGATAGAAGAATAGAGGGGGAGATAGAAGAAGAGGGGGATAGAAGAAAAGAGGGGGAGATAGAAGAATAGAGGGGAGGAAAGAAGAATAGAGGGGAGGATAGAAGAATAGAACGGGATAGAAGTATAGAGGGAGGATAGAAGAATAGAGTGGGGATAGAAGAATTGAGGGAGGAATAGAAGAATAGAGGGGAGGATAGAAGAATAGAGGAGGAATAGAAGAATAGAGGAGGAATAGAAGAATTGAGGGAGGAATAGAAGAATAGAGGGGGATAGAATAATAGAGGGGGAGATAGAAGAATAGAGGGGGAATAGAAGAATAGAGGGGAGGATAGAAGAATAGAGGGGGATAGAAGAATATAGGGAGGAATAGAAGAATAGAGGGGTTAGAAGAATAGAGGGGGAGATAGAAGAATAGAGGGGGGTAGGAGAATAGAGGGGGGATAGAAGAATAGAGGGGGAGAGAAGAATAGAGGGGAGGATAGAAGAATAGAGGGGAATAGAAGAATAGAGGGAGGATAGAAGAATAGAGGGGAGATAGAAGAATAGAGGGGGATAGAAGAATAGAGGGGGATAGAAGTATAGAGGGGAGGATAGAAGAATAGAGGAGGAATAGAAGAATAGAGGGAGGATAGAAGAATAGAGGGGGTAGAAGAATAGAGGGGAGGACAGAAGAATAGAGGGAGGACAGAAGAATAGAGGGGGATAGAAGAATAGAGGGAGGATAGAAGAATAGAGCGGGATAGAAGTATAGACGGGAGGATAGAAGAATAGAGGAGGAATAGAAGAATAGAGGGGGATAGAAGAATAGAGGGAGGAATAGAAGAATAGAGGGGATAGAAGAATAGAGGGGGATAGAAGTATAGAGGAGGATAGAAGTATAGAGGGGAGGATAGAAGAATGGAGGAGGAATAGAAGAATATAGGGGGATAGAAGAATAGAGGGGGATAGGAGAATAGATGGGGATAAAAGAATAGAGGGGGGATAGAAGAATAGAGGGGGATAGGAGAATAGAGGGGGATAGAAGAATAGAGGGGGGTAGGAGAATAGATGGGGATAGAAGAATAGAGGGGGATAGAAGAATAGAGGGAGGATAGAAGAATAGAGGGGGATAGAAGAATAGAGGGGGAGATAGAAGAATAGAGGGGGATAGAAGTATAGAGGGGAGGATAGAAGAATAGAGGAGGAATAGAAGAATAGAGGGGGAATAGAAGAATAGAGGGGGATAGAATAATAGAGGGGAGATAGAAGAATAGAGGGGGAATAGAAGAATAGAGGGGAGGATAGAAGAATAGAGGAGAGGATAGAAGAATAGAGGGGGATAGAAGAATAGAGGGAGGAATAGAAGAATAGAGGGGTTAGAAGAATAGAGGGGGAGATAGAACAATAGAGGGTGATAGGAGAATAGAGGGGGGATAGAAGAATAGAGGGGGAGAGAAGAATAGAGGGGAGGATAGAAGAATAGAGGGGAATAGAAGAATAGAGGGGAGACAGAAGAATAGAGGGGGATAGGAGAATAGAGGGGGGATAGAAGAATAGAGCGGGATAGAAGAATAGAGGGGGAGATAGAATAATAGAGGGGGAGATAGAAGAAGAGGGGGATAGAAGAATCGAGGGGGAGATAGAAGAATAGAGGGGAGGATAGAAGAATAGAGGGGGAGATAGAAGGATAGAGGGAGATAGGAGAATAGATGGGGATAGAAGAATAGAGGGGAATAGATGAATAGAGTGAGGATAGAAGAATAGAGGGGGAGATAGAAGAATAGAGGGGAGGATAGAAGTATAGAGTGAGGATAGAAGAATAGAGGAGGAATAGAAGAATAGAGGGGAGGATAGAAGAATAGAGGAGGAATAGAAGAATAGAGGGAGGAATAGAAGAATAGAGGGGTTAGAAGAATAGAGGGGGATAGAAGAATAGAGGGGGAATAGAAGAATAGAGGGAGGAATAGAAGAATAGAGGGGAGGATAGAAGAATAGAGGAGAGGATAGAAGAATAGAGGGGTTAGAAGAATAGAGGGGGAGATAGAAGAATAGAGGGGGATAGGAGAATAGAGGGAGGAATAGAAGAATAGAGGGGTTAGAAGAATAGAGGGGGAGATAGAAGAATAGAGGGGAATAGAAGAATAGAGGGGGAGATAGAAGAATAGAGGGGGAATAGAAGAATAGAGGGGAGGATAGAAGAATAGAGGAGAGGATAGAAGAATAGAGGGGGATAGAAGTATAGAGGGGAGGATAGAAGAATAGAGGGGGATAGAAGAATAGAGGAGGAATAGAAGAATAGAGGGAGGATAGAAGAATAGAGGGGGATAGAAGAATAGAGGGGAGGATAGAAGAATAGAGGGAGGACAGAAGTATAGAGGGGGAGATAGAAGAATAGAGGGGAGGATAGAAGAATAGAGCGGGATAGAAGTATAGAGGGGAGGATAGAAGAATAGAGGAGGAATAGAAGAATAGAGGGAGAATAGAAGAATAGAGGGGGATAGAAGAATAGAGGGAGGATAGAAGAATAGAGGGGGAGATAGAAGAATAGAGGGGGATAGAAGTATAGAGGGGAGGATAGATGAATGGAGGAGGAATAGAAGAATAGAGGGGGATAGAAGAATAGAGGGAGGATAGAAGAATAGAGGGGGATAGGAGAATAGATGGGGATAAAAGAATAGAGGGGGGATACAAGAATAGAGGGGGATAGAAGAATAGAGGGGGAGATAGAAGAATAGAGGGGGATAGAAGAATAGAGGGGGAAATAGAAGAATAGAGGGGGATAGGAGAACAGATGGGGATAGAAGACTAGAGGGGGATAGAAGAATGGAGGGAAGATAGAAGAATAGAGGGGGAGATAGAAGAATAGAGGGGGGATAGAAGAATAGAGGAGGAATAGAAGAATAGAGGGGAGGATAGAAGAATAGAGGGGAATAGAAGAATAGAGGGAGGATAGAAGAATAGAGGATAGAAGAATAGAGGGGAATAGAAGAATAGAGGGAGGATAGAAGAATAGAGGGGAAATAGAAGAATAGAGGGGGGTAGGATAATAGAGGGGATAGAAGAATAGAGGGGGAGATAGAAGAATAGAGGGGGATAGAAGTATGGAGGGGAGGATAGAAGAATAGAGGAGGAATAGAAGAATAGAGGGAGGATAGAAGAATAGAGGGGGATAGAAGAATAGAGGGGGAGATAGAAGAATAGAGGGGAGGATAGAAGAATAGAGCGGGATAGAAGTATAGAGAGGAGGATAGAAGAATAGAGGAGGAATAGAAGAATACAGGGAGTATAGAAGAATAGAGGGAGATTGAAGAATAGAGGGGGAGATAGAAGAATAGAGGGGGATAGAAGTATAGAGGGGAGGATAGAAGAATGGAGGAGGAATAGAAGAAAAGAGGGGGGTAGAAGAATAGAGGGAGGATAGAAGAATAGAGGGGGATAGGAGAATAGATGGGGATAAAAGAATAGAGGGGGTGTGGTGTCCCAATGCGGCGGGTTGCCATGGCAACCAGCGCGCCGACGACCGGAAGAACAGCACAGTCGGAAACGGATGTGCAGAGGAGCATCCGCTACATCCTGCCCCTATTGTCTGGGTCAGCACTCTTGGCGCCATTCCAGCAGCACCCGCTGAACTGCAGAGACGTGCTGACCCGTGTGGAGACCTGGACGCTTGCCAGCCCTTTCTTCCCCAGTCACTCCCGTTCCTGCTGAACCCTTGAATAAACGGAGCTCCTGTTCCAGCTCCTTACCAGTACAATCGTGTCGTGGTTATTTGGGAGAATAGCACAACTGGCGACGAGGATCTGAATCAGAACCCAACACAACACAACTGTAAGTCGCACAACTACTTCTGGAATTCCTATCAGGATAACAGTTAAGATTGTACAACCAACACAAGTGGGGACTGAGTAGAAACTATTGAAGACACACTTTTACATATACACTCTGAGGGGCTAAGTATTCCCTATTACCACTGAGGACACTGACTTATTATTGAGATACTTCTCTAACAGTTAAGGACACTGTTACTACTGAGGATTCTGTCCTAATACTAAGGATACTGTGCTACTGCTGACAATACTGTTACTACTGAGGATACTGTGCTAATACTAAGGATACTGTGCTACTGCTGACAATACTGTTACTACTGAGGATACTGTGCTAATACTAAGGATACTGTGTTACTGCTGACAATACTGTTACTACTGAGGATACTGTGCTAGTACTAAGGATACTGTCCTACTGCTGAAAATACTGTTAATACGGAGGACTGTTACTACTGACAATACTGTGATACTGTGTTACTACTGAAGCTACTGTCTTACTACTGAGGATACTGTGATACTAAATTACTACTGAAGATACTGTCTTTTGCCTGAGATACTGTGTTACTACTGAAGATACTTGTTAGTACTGAGGACACCTTGTTAGTACTGAGGATACTTTGTTAGTACTGAGGATACTGTGTTAATACTGAGGATACAGTGCTACTGCTTTACGACTGAGACTACTGTTACTACTGAGGATACTGTTACTGCTCAGGATATTGTGACTGTTCAGGGTACTGTGTTACTGCTTGCTGCTAACGATACGGTATTATTGCCACTGAAAATACTAGGCTGGTAACGCATACCCAACTACTACGAACACTTCTTCCGTGCACAAACCATGGCCTCAGTAGGTCATTTAAAAGAATTCAGAGAAGACCAGGAGCCATGGGAAGCATATGTAGAAAGAGTAGAAGAGTACATGATGGCAAATGACATTGCAGAATCAAAGCAAACCTCAGTGTTTCTGACCGGCATAGGGTGGAAGCCCTACTCCATTCTCAGGGACCTCCTCGCCCCTGTGAAACCCGGGACCCAACCATTCCAATCCTTGGTCACTTTGTTGAACAATTACTACCATCCACAACCCTTGCAGATTGCAGAACGTTTCCGATTCTATACTAGGAAACAACAACCTGGGGAGGACATCAAAACGTATGTCCGTGAACTGCGACGACTGGCCTCCACCTGCAACTTTCAAGCGCACCTACCTGAAGCGCTGTGCGACCTCTTTGTCTGCGGCTTACTCAATAAAAACATACAGAAGCGCCTCTTAACAGAAAGAAACTTAACAGAAAAATCTGCATTTGACATTGCCATAGGCATGGAAATGGCGGACAAGGACGCATCCCAACTACAAGCTCATAACGGAAATCACACAACAACATACCACACAGACGAGATGGATGTCAACAAGATGACAACCAACAAAACCCGTGCAACCCCATCGCAGGCAAAGGATACATACACGCAACGACGCTGTTTCCGCTGCGGATCCCCGGCTCACGATGCACCAGCGTGCCGGTTCAAAGATGAAACTTGCTTCAACTACTCAAAAAAGGGCCACTTACAGAAAGTTTGCAGAAGCGCACGGACTTTGAGACATGAAGCCAGAGGCAGAGGGAGACGACCCTCCACGTATTATACAGAGTATCAGCCCATGAACGAAGAAGAGGAACCACTAGAGGATGAAGGGTGGATGGCCCACCTAAGCATCCACCAACTGGAAGCGGCGGGTGACAAGATGCAAGTAAACGCTACAATTAATGGAAAACCGGTCCTCATGGACCTAGATACAGGATCAGCGGTCTCAGTCATGACCACCGACCAACTCCGGAAGGCTGACTTGCACCTCCACTTACGCCAAACCTCCATGAAACTTAAAACCTATAGCTGACATCTACTGGCACCGGTGGGATACGCCTCAGTTACAGTACAGCTGGAAGACAAGGAGCACAAGGCAATCTTGTATGTGGTCAAAAGCGGAGGACCCCCACTCTTCGGCCACACTTGGATAAGAGCCATGGGTATGCCACAACTGGTTCAGCCAGTTAACGAGATACAGACGCCTAAATCTGAATCTACCGACCGATGGGTGGCAGACCTGAAACATAAATACAAGGAAGTATTTTCCCCAGAACTAGGCAAAGTCAAGAATACTCAAGCTACACTTCAACTTAAACCAGGAGCGACACCATAATTCTTTAAGGCACGGACCGTCCCATTTGTGATCCGCAACAAAGTGGAAACAGAACTTCAGTGGTTAGAGATGCAAGGCATCATCTCCAAGGTCGAAAGGAGTGAGTGGGCCTCCCCAATCGTACCCGTCATCAAAAAAACTGGAGAGATTAGAATCTGTGGGGACTTTCGTATAGTGCTGAACAAACAATTACAAGTTGACCAATACCCACTACCTCGATTGGAGGAGCTGTTTGCATCCCTCGCAGGAGGCAACACGTTTTCAAAAATTGATTTGAAGCAAGCCTATCTACAGCTGGAGGTCCAACCTGAAAGTAGACACCTGCTGACGATCAACACTCACAAAGGCCTCTACCAATACAATAGAATGGTATTCGGGATAGCGTCCGCTCCCGCCATCTGGCAGCGCACCATGGACGCCATTCTAGCTGAAATACCGCACACAAAGTGCCTCCTGGATGACATGCTCCTCACCGGCAAGACGGAGGAAGACTATAGACGAAATGTAGAAAGAGTCCTGCAACGGCTACAGGAAAATGGCCTCAGAGTCAACCTGGAAAAATGCGAATTCTTGAAGCCCCAACTCACATTCTGCGCCCACGTAATAGACAAACGAGGCTTACATACCACAGAAGACAAAGTACGAGCCCTGGTACAAGCCCCCATTCCCAAGGATATGACACAACTACGCTCCTATTTGGGCCTACTAAATTACTATCATCGGTTCTTGCCAAACCTGGCACAAACCTTGTATCCACTACACAAACTGCTGGAAGCAAAAACAGAATGGAGATGGTCACCGGAGTGCCAAGCAGCTTTTCAAACGACCAAGAACCTAATCCTTCACTCAAAGGTGTTGGTCCATTATGACCTACAAAAACCCCTCACATTAGCATGTGATGCTTCGCCCTACGGATTAGGGGCAGTGCTGTCCCATGTCATGCCAGATGGGTCAGAACAACCGATAGCGTTCGCATCTAGGTCACTAACCCAAGCTGAAAAGAATTACTCCCAAATTGACAAGGAAGCACTGGCCATTATATGGACATTGCAGAAGTTCACTATCTACGTGTACGGCCGGACAGTCACTTTACTGACAGACCACAAACCGTTACTCGCTATTCTGAACCCGAACAAAGCCATTTCTGTCACTACAGCGGCCAGACTGCAAAGATATGCACTATACCTCGGAGCATTCGATTACATGATTCGATACCGTCCGCACAACTTACACTCCAACGCCGACGCAATGTCACGCCTGCCACTCCAGAACTCGCTGGACACAAACGACATGGGACTCATATCTGACAACAGCCAAATCTGCTTCACGACGACATTCAGATCAGACGCGGTAGCCGCAGCAACAAACACTGATGAGACACTGGCAACTGTGCTCCACTATGTCCAAAACGGCTGGCCACAGACAGCAACAGCAGCAACACTCCCATACGCCCGCAGGAAAGGCGAACTGACCAGCCATGGTGGATGCCTTCTATGGGGGAATAGAATTGTGATCCCACCACAACAACGCTCCCAAGCGCTGGCCATACTACATGAAGGACACCCAGGTATCGTAAAGATGAAACAAAGGGCAAGAACCACAGTGTGGTGGCCGTCGATTGACAGCGATATTACAGCATGGGTAGAAAGCTGTGCAGGGTGTGCGCAAACCCAGCGGCAGATAAATCCACAAACAATACAACCATGGGAGTGGCCACGAACTCCGTGGGAAAGAATACACATTAATTTTGCAGGCCCAATCCGGGGCACCACATACCTGGTTTTAGTGGACGCCCATTCCAAATGGCCTGAAGTATGGCCCATGGCGAACACCACAACAGAATCTACAATTAAAGTCTTGCGCCACATTTTTGCAGCATTTGGCCTGCCGAGACACATAGTTACAGATAATGGCCCGCAGTTTGTTTCGCAGACATTCCAAGACTACTTAAGAGATATTGGAGCCACACGCACACGCACCGCTCCATATCACCCAGCCACGTACGGCCAGGCAGAGAGGTTTGTCCAAACCCTCAAAGCTGCCCTAACTGCAATGCAGGCAGCAACTGACACCAAGTCCTCACTGGATGATTTCCTATCCACTTACCGCACTACACCACATGCCACTACAGGGGTTACCCCAGCACACTTGATGTTTGGCAGACCCGTGAGAACCAAGCTGCATACCTTCCACCCTGATGTAGCAGCGACTGTCCGAGCGCACCAAGCCCGCATGGCAGGTACAGGAAAAGAACAGAGGTTCCACAAAGGGGACCAGGTTTGGGCACGCTCCTACACAACCCATCAAAAATGGGCACCGGGCACCATTAAAGCAGTCACAGGTTCTTGATCTTACCTAGTGCAAATGGACCAAGGACTCCTATGGCAAAGGCATGTCGACCAATTTCGACACAGACCTTCAACACCGGACAACAATGTACAACCACCCCCACAAACCACGCACAGTGAACCACCGAAGGGGGGGGGGTCCAATACTTCGGGGGAAGA
This sequence comes from Rhinophrynus dorsalis, assembly GCA_037306005.1. Classification (NCBI taxonomy): domain Eukaryota; kingdom Metazoa; phylum Chordata; class Amphibia; order Anura; family Rhinophrynidae; genus Rhinophrynus; species Rhinophrynus dorsalis. Next base: position 496,253,394 of record CM074723.1, on the reverse strand, counting down.
AGAGGAAGACTATGTGTTCCCATTCAACAAAGAGGACACGCTAATGGCACCAACCACCGAGGACTCTCAGGACACGCACGCGCCCGCACCTACCACAATGGACAATCACCCGGGCACGCCACCCATTCCTCCCGCCAGGCCCACGAGGAACACTAGACCCCCGGACAGATGGCAATGCACAGAGAACATCAAGTCTAGCAAGAAGCCGGCTCACCACTGACAACACGCACGCTCTCTCTCTGTCACGCTCTCTCTCTCTCTCGCACGCTCTCTCTCACTTTCGCATGCTCTCTCTCTCTCGCACGCTCTCTCTCTCTCGCACGCTCTCTATCTCTCTCGCGCACGTTCTCTCTCTCAGCAACCCTACCCTCTACACTCTTTTCCTTGCAGTGGGAAAAGAGATGTGGTGTCCAAATGCGGCGGGTTGCCATGGCAACCGGGCCGCCGACGACCGGAAGCAGCTACCAGTCGGAAGCGGATGCGCAGAGAGGCATCCGCTTCATCCCTGCCCCATTGTCCCTCTGAGACCCTTTGGCGCCATTCCAGATACACGGAGGACCCGAGTGGACGTGCAACGGAGCAGAGACTTGGACGCTTGCCAGCCACCTTTTTCTTCCCCTCCCCGCTACCTCTGTGTATCACTAAATAAACGGAGCTGCTGCAACAGCTCCTTAAAAGAGTACCAGAGTGTCGTGGCTTATTTGGAGGGGACAGCACAAGCGGGAATAGAAGAATAGAGGGGGATAGAAGAATAGAGGGGGGATATAAGAATAGAGGAGGAATAGAAGAATAGAGGGGAGAATAGAAGAATAGAGGGGGAATAGAAGAATAGAGGGAGGATAGAAGAATAGAGCGGGATAGAAGAATAGAGGATGAATAGAGGGAGGATAGAAGAATAGAGGAGGAATAGAAGAATAGAGGGAGGATAGAAGAATAGAGGAGAAATAGAAGAATAGAGGGGGACAGAAGAATAGAGGAGGAATAGAAGAATAGAGGGAGGATAGAAGAATAGAGGAGGAATAGAAGAATAGAGGAGGAAAAGAAGAATAGAGGGGGGATAGAAGAATAGAGGAGGAATACAAGAATAGAGGGAGGATAGAAGAATAGAGGAGGAATAGAAGAATAGAGGGAAGATAGAAGAATAGAGGAGGAATAGAAGAATAGAGGAGGAAAAGAAGAATAGAGGGGGGATAGAAGAATAGAGGAGGAATAGAAGAATAAAGGGAGGATAGAAGAATAGAGGAGGAACAGAAGAATAGAGGAGGAAAAGAAGAATAGAGGGGGATAGAAGAATAGAGGAGGAATAGAAGAATAGAGGAGGAATAGAAGAATATAGTAGGAAAAGAAGAATAGAGGGGGGATAGAAGAATAGAGGAGGAATAGAAGAATAGAGGGGGGATAGAAGAATAGAGGAGGAATAGAAGAATAGAGGGAGTATAGAAGAATAGAGGAGGAATAGAAGAATAGAGGGGGGGGATAGAAGAATAGAGGGGGAGATAGAAGAATAGAGGGGGATAGGAGAATAGATGGGGATAGAAGACTAGAGGGGGAGATAGAAGAATAGAGGGGGATAGGAGAATAGATGGGGATAAAAGAATAGAGGGGGATAGAAGAATAGAGGGAATAGAAGAATAGAGGGGGACAGAAGAATAGAGGAGGAATAGAAGAATAGAGGGAGGATAGAAGAATAGAGGAGGAATAGAAGAATAGAGGAGGAAAAGAAGAATAGAGGGGGGATAGAAGAATAGAGGAGGAATACAAGAATAGAGGGAGGATAGAAGAATAGAGGAGGAATAGAAGAATAGAGGGAAGATAGAAGAATAGAGGAGGAATAGAAGAATAGAGGAGGAAAAGAAGAATAGAGGGGGGATAGAAGAATAGAGGAGGAATAGAAGAATAGAGGGAGGATAGAAGAATAGAGGAGGAACAGAAGAATAGAGGAGGAAAAGAAGAATAGAGGGGGATAGAAGAATAGAGGAGGAATAGAAGAATAGAGGGAGGATAGAAGAATAGAGGAGGAATAGAAGAATATAGTAGGAAAAGAAGAACAGAGGGGGGATAGAAGAATAGAGGAGGAATAGAAGAATAGAGGGGGGATAGAAGAATAGAGGAGGAATAGAAGAATAGAGGGAGTATAGAAGGATAAAGGAGGAATAGAAGAATAGAGGGGGGGATAGAAGAATAGAGGGGGAGATAGAAGAATAGAGGGGGATAGGAGAATAGATGGGGATAGAAGACTAGAGGGGGAGATAGAAGAATAGAGGGGGATAGGAGAATAGATGGGGATAAAAGAATAGAGGGGGATAGAAGAATAGAGGGAATAGAAGAATAGAGGGGGTTAGAAGAATAGAGGGGATAGAAGTATAGAGGGGGTAGACGAATAGAGGGGGATAGAAGAATAGAGGGGGTTAGAAGAATAGAGGGGAGGATAGAAGAATAGAGGAGGAATAGAAGAATAGAGGGAGGAATAGAAGAATGGAGGGGTTAGAAGAATAGAGGAGAGGATAGAAGAATAGAGGGAGGAATAGAAGAATAGAGGGGTTAGAAGAATAGAGGGGGAGATAGAAGAATAGAGGGGGATAGGAGAATAGAGGGGGATAGAAGAATAGAGGGGTAGAGAAGAATAGAGGGGAGGATAGAAGAATAGAGGGGAGATAGAAGAATAGAGGGAGGAATAGAAGAATAGAGGGGTTAGAAGAATAGAGGGGGAGATAGAAGAATAGAGGGGGATAGGAGAATAGAGGGGGGGATAGAAGAATAGAGGGGGAGAGAAGAATAGAGGGGAGGATAGAAGAATAGAGGGGATAGAAGAATAGAGGGAGGATAGAAGAATAGAGGGGGATAGAAGAATAGAGGGGGAGATAGAAGAATAGAGGGGGATAGAAGTATAGAGGGGAGGATAGAAGAATAGAGGAGGAATAGAAGAATAGAGGGAGGATAGAAGAATAGAGGGGAGGATAGAAGAATAGAGGGAGGACAGAAGAATAGAGGGGGAGATAATAGAATAGAGGGGAGGATAGAAGAATAGAGCGGGATAGAAGTATAGAGGGGAGGATAGAAGAATAGAGGAGGAATAGAAGAATAGAGGGCGGATAGAAGAGTAGAGGGGGACAGAAGAATAGAGGGGGATAGAAGTATAGAGGGGAGGATACAAGAATGGAGGAGGAATAGAAGAATAGAGGGGGATAGAAGAATAGAGGGAGGATATAAGAATAGAGGGGGATAGGAGAATAGATGGGGATAAAAGAATAGAGGGGGAGATAGAAGAATAGAGGGGGATAGAAGAATAGAGGGGGAGATAGAAGAATAGAGGGGGATAGAAGAATAGAGGGGGAGATAGAAGAATAGAGGGGGATAGGAGAATAGATGGGGATAGAAGAATAGAGGGGGATAGAAGTATAGAGGGGAGGATACAAGAATGGAGGAGGAATAGAAGAATAGAGGGGGATAGAAGAATAGAGGGAGGATATAAGAATAGAGGGGGATAGGAGAATAGATGGGGATAAAAGAATAGAGGGGGAGATAGAAGAATAGAGGGGGATAGAAGAATAGAGGGGGAGATAGAAGAATAGAGGGGGATAGAAGAATAGAGGGGGATAGGAGAATAGATGGGGATAGAAGAATAGAGGGGGATAGAAGAATAGAGGGAGGATAGAAGAATAGAGGGGGAGATAGAAGAATAGAGTGGGGATAGAAGAATAGGGGGGGATAGAAGAATAGAGGAGGAATAGAAGAATAGAGGGGAGGGTAGAAGAATAAATGGGAATAGAAGAATAGAGGGAGGATAGAAGAATACAGGAGAGATAGAAGAATAGAGGGGGATATAAGTATAGAGGGGAGAATAGAAGAATAGAGGAGGAATAGAAGAATAGAGGGAGGATAGAAGAATAGAGGGGGTAGAAGAATAGAGGAGGATAGAAGAATAGAGGGGAGGATAGAAGAATAGAGGGAGGACAGAATAATAGAGGGGGATAGAAGAATAGAGGGGGAGATAGAAGAATAGAGGGGGATAGGAGAATAGAGGGGGATAGAAGAATAGAGTGGTAGAGAAGAATAGAGGGGAGGATAGAAGAATAGAGGGGAGATAGAAGAATAGAGGGAGGAATAGAAGAATAGAGGGGTTAGAAGAATAGAGGGGGAGATAGAAGAATAGAGGGGGATAGGAGAATAGAGGGGGGGATAGAAGAATAGAGGGGGAGAGAAGAATAGAGGGAGGATAGAAGAATAGAGGGGGATAGAAGAATAGAGGGGGAGATAGAAGAATAGAGGGGGATAGAAGTATAGAGGGGAGGATAGAAGAATAGAGGAGGAATAGAAGAATAGAGGGAGGATAGAAGAATAGAGGGGAGGATAGAAGAATAGAGGGAGGACAGAAGAATAGAGGGGGAGATAATAGAATAGAGGGGAGGATAGAAGAATAGAGCGGGATAGAAGTATAGAGGGGAGGATAGAAGAATAGAGGAGGAATAGAAGAATAGAGGGAGGATAGAAGAGTAGAGGGGGACAGAAGAATAGAGGGGGATAGAAGTATAGAGGGGAGGATACAAGAATGGAGGAGGAATAGAGGGGGATAGAAGAATAGAGGGAGGATATAAGAATAGAGGGGGATAGGAGAATAGATGGGGATAAAAGAATAGAGGGGGAGATAGAAGAATAGAGGGGGAGATAGAAGAATAGAGGGGGATAGAAGAATAGAGGGGGAGATAGAAGAATAGAGGGGGATAGGAGAATAGATGGGGATAGAAGAATAGAGGGAGGATATAAGAATAGAGGGGGATAGGAGAATAGATGGGGATAAAAGAATAGAGGGGGAGATAGAAGAATAGAGGGGGATAGAAGAATAGAGGGGGAGATAGAAGAATAGAGGGGGATAGAAGAATAGAGGGGGATAGAAGAATAGAGGGGGAGATAGAAGAATAGAGGGGGATAGGAGAATAGATGGGGATAGAAGAATAGAGGGGGATAGAAGTATAGAGGGGAGGATACAAGAATGGAGGAGGAATAGAAGAATAGAGGGGGATAGAAGAATAGAGGGAGGATATAAGAATAGAGGGGGATAGGAGAATAGATGGGGATAAAAGAATAGAGGGGGAGATAGAAGAATAGAGGGGGATAGAAGAATAGAGGGGGAGATAGAAGAATAGAGGGGGATAGAAGAATAGAGGGGGAGATAGAAGAATAGAGGGGGATAGGAGAATAGATGGGGATAGAAGAATAGAGGGGGATAGAAGAATAGAGGGAGGATAGAAGAATAGAGGGGGAGATAGAAGAATAGAGTGGGGATAGAAGAATAGGGGGGGATAGAAGAATAGAGGAGGAATAGAAGAATAGAGGGGAGGGTAGAAGAATAAATGGGAATAGAAGAATAGAGGGAGGATAGAAGAATAGAGGGGAGATAGAAGAATAGAGGGGGATATAAGTATAGAGGGGAGAATAGAAGAATAGAGGAGGAATAGAAGAATAGAGGGAGGATAGAAGAATAGAGGGGGTAGAAGAATAGAGGAGGATAGAAGAATAGAGGGGAGGATAGAAGAATAGAGGGAGGACAGAATAATAGAGGGGGATAGAAGAATAGAGGGGGAGATAGAAGAATAGTGGGGAGGATAGAAGAATAGAGCAGGATAGAAGTATAGAGGGGAGGATAGAAGAATAGAGGAGGAACAGAAGAATAGAGGGGGGTAGAAGAATAGAGGGGGGATAGAAGAATAGCAGGGAGGATAGAAGAATAGAGGGAGGACAGAAGTATAGAGGGGAGGATAGAAGAATAGAGCGTTATAGAAGAATAGTGGGGGATAGAATAATAGAGGGGGATATAGAAGAATACAGGGGGGATAGAAGAATGTGAGCCTTACCCATCAAGCTGAAGGAGCGGTGATTAGAGACTCTTGCAGCCTCTCTTGGGGATTGGTTATCAAGCTGAAGGAACTGATGATGAGACCCTAGTGCCAGCATCTTGGGCCTTATTATCAAGGTGGAGGAGTGGAGGGATTGACTCTTGTTCCAAAGCTCTTGAGCCTAATGCATCAAGCTGAAGGATCGAATGGTTAGAATCTTGTCCCTGGTTCTGGCTCCTTGTTCCTGGTTCCCTGTCCCTGGATCCTACTCTCCCTGGTTCTGGTTCCCTGTCCTGCATCCTACTCTCCCTGATTCTGGTTCCCTGTCCTGCATCCTACTCTCCCTGATTCTGGTTCCCTGTCCCTGGTTCTGGCTCCTTGTTCCTGGTTCCCTGTCCCTGGATCCTACTCTCCCTGGTTCTGGTTCCCTGTCCTGCATCCTACTCTCCCTGATTCTGGTTCCCTGTCCTGCATCCTACTCTCCCTGATTCTGGTTCCCTGTCCCTGCATCCTACTCTCCCTGATTCTGGTTCCCTGTCCTGCATCCTACTCTCCCTGATTCTGGTTCCCTGTCCCTGCATCCTACTCTCCCTGATTCTGGTTCCCTGTCCCTGCATCCTACTCTCCCTGATTCTGGTTCCCTGTCCCTGGATCCCACTCTCCCTGGTTCTGGTTCCCTGTCCCTGCATCCTACTCTCCCTGATTCTGGTTCCCTGTCCCTGCATCCTACTCTCCCTGGTTCTGGTTCCCTGTCCCTGGATCCTACTCTCCCTGATTCTGGTTCCCTGTCCCTGGGTCCTGATGTCCCTGGTTCTGGTTCCCTGTACCCTGGGTCCTGCTGTCCCTTGTTCTGGTTCCCTGTCCCTGATTCTGGATCCCTGTACCCTGGGTCCTGATGTCCCTGGTTCTGCTTCCCTGTCCCTGGATCCTGGTGTCCATGGTTCTGGTTCCCTGTCCTTGGGTCCTGCTGTCCCTGGTTCTGACTCCCTGTCCCTGGTTCTGGTTCCCTGTCCCTGGGTCCTGCTGTCCATGGATCTGGTTCCCTGTCCCTGGGTCCTGCTGTCCCTTGTTCTCTCTCCCTGTCCCTGGGTCCTGCTGTTCCTGGTTCTAGTTCCCTGTCCCTTGGTTCTGCTGTCCCTGGTTCTGGTTCCTGTCCTTGGGTCCTGCTGTCCCTGGTTCTGACTCCCTGTCCCTGGTTCTGGTTCCCTGTCCCTGGGTCCTGCTGTCCATGGATCTGGTTCCCTGTCCCTGGGTCCTGCTGTCCCTTGTTCTCTCTCCCTGTCCCTGGGTCCTGCTGTTCCTGGTTCTGGTTCCCTGTCCCTTGGTTCTGCTGTCCCTGGTTCTGGTTCCTGTCCTTGGGTCCTGCTGTCCCTTGTTCTGGTTCCCTGTCCCTGGATCCTGCTGTCTCTGGTTCTGGTTCCCTGACCCTGGATCCTACTCTCCATGATGCTGGTTCCCTGTACCTAAGTCCTTCTGTCCCTGGTTCTGACTCCCTGTCCCTGGTTTTGGCTCCCTGTCCCTGGGTCCTGCTGTCCCTGGCTCCTTTTCCCTGGGTCCTGTTGTCAGCGTCTTCACTGAGCCAATACCCTCCTGTTGTCAGACCTCTCAGCTTCCTCCTGCTCTTCCTACAGTCGACTTGTATTCCCCAGCAGAGCTTTCTTCTTAGACCAAGCCAACTCCATCATTCATGCCTGTGGACTTTACCTGCTGTTCACTCCTCAGCTTGTACATTACCTTTTTTGGACTATTGTTTTGTTCCAGACCCAAGCCATTAGCCATAGAACCTCTGCACATTAGGATCCTCTTCTTCTAGTAGACTGGGCAACCTTAAGAGGTTTCGGTACAGGTTCATCCTGACATCTGAGTTTGCAGTGGGCACCTATACCACGGCTTTGGCCACAGCAAGAACCCTTCAGCAACTGCCACGCTCCCAAGCTCTGCACCCTACTCCTCCCACACTAGCCCTGTGGTTGCCCATCTTATTCTACATTAAATAGAAAATTGACAGAAACAACTTGGGAAATCCTCATTAGAGATATATTTAGGAGAACTGATAGACAGACTTCACAGCAGTGTGCAGAGTCACTCAGCTAGTACAAGAGCAAATAGGGTACTAGCCTGAATAAAAAGAGGTGTAGATACAAGGGATGGGAATATTATCCTTCCTCTGTATAAATCCTTGGTTAGGCCTCATCTAGAAGATGGAGTACAGTGTTGGGCGCCTGTTCTAAAAAAAGACATTCCTGAACTGGGAAATGTGCAGAGACGTACAACAAAACTGATAGAGGGATTGGAGGATCTGAGACTAGCCAAACTGGGTTTGTTTCCATTAGAGAAGAAATGTCTAAAGGGTGATATGATTACCATTTACACTTACAGTACTGAGCAAAAGTTTTAGGCAGGTGTGAAAAAAGGCTGTAAAGTAAGAATGCTTTCACAAATAGACATTTTAATAGTTTATTTTTATCAATTAACAAAATGTATAGTGAGTGAACAGAAGAAAAATCTAAATCAAATCAATATTTGGTGTGAGCACCCTTTGCCTTCAAAACAGCATCAGTTCTTTTATGTACACTTGCACAACGTCAGGGATTTTGTAGTCATATAGTCAGGTGTATAATTACACAATTATACCAAACAGGTGCTGAGGATCATCAATTTAATATGTAGGTTGAAACAAAATAATTAAATGAAACAGAAACAGCTGTGTAGGTGGAACAAAAGTGGGTGAGGAACAGCCAAATTCCTCTAACAAGGTGATGTTGCTGAAGACAGTTTAATGTCGAACATCATACACCATGGCAAGAATGAGCACAGTAACAAGACACAAGGTAGTTATACTGCATCAACACGGTCTCTCCGAAGCAGACATTTCAAGGCAGACAGGGGTTTACAGATGTGATGTCCAAGCTCTTTTGAAGAAGCGCAAACAAACAGGCAACGTTGAGGACCATAGACAAAGTGGTCAGCCAAGGAAACTTAGTGCAGAGGATGAAAGACACATCATGCTTACTTCCTTTCACAACTGGAAGATGTCCAACAGTGCCATCAGCTCAGAATTGGCAGAAAACAGTGGGATCCTGGTACTACTACTGTCAGGAGAAGTCTGGTCAGAAGTGGCCTTCATGGAAGACTTGCGGCCAAAAAGCAGTACCTCCGAAGTGAAAACAAGGCCAAACGACTCAACTACACTAGAAAAATGGCAGCAGGTGCTCTGGACTGATGAGTTAAAATTTTAAATATTTGTCTGCAGCAGAAGACAGTTTGTTCTGGAAGGGCTGGAGAGCGGTACAAGAATGAGTGTCTGCAGGCAACAGTGAAGCATGGTGGAGGTTCCTTGCAAGTATGGGGCTGCATTTCTGCAAATGGAGTTGGGAATTTGGTCAGAATGAATGGTCTTCTCAATGCTGAGAAGTACAGGCAGATACTTATCCATCATGCAATACCATCAGGGAGGCATCTGATTGGCCCCAAGTTTATTCTGCAGCATGACAACAACCCCTAAACATACAGCCAAAGTCATTAGAACTATCTTCAGTGTAAAGAAATTCAAGGAGTCCTGGAAGTGATGGTATGGACCACACAGAGCCCTGATCTCATCATCATGGAGTCTGTCTGGGATTACATGAAGAGAGAGAAGCAACTGAGGGGCCTAAATCCACAGAAGATCTGAGGTTACTTCTCCAAGATGTTTAGAACAACCTACCTGCCAAGTTCCTTATCAAACTGTGTGCAAGTGTACCTACAAGAACTGATCAGGGAGAGACAGCAGTTGAATGCCCGGCAGCAAGGGGAGCTCTGCATACTGCTAGAGCACCAAGCATGGCTGTCACAGATTGCCTGGACCTGACTCTTCTAGAGACCCATAGGGCTGAGACCCCAGGACAATCTCCTGTACAGCTTGTGAAGGAACAAGAGGTTCAACTTTCATGTCCCTGTGATATATGAGGACTGTGGGATTACATGGACATTCCAGCAATACATCTGTTATGGACTTTTCCTGTCTCAAGTCCTTTGAACTCAACCTCGCCATCTATTGGTTGAACCTTGCATTGCAGCAGTGTGCTATGCACTGTTATGTTTGTTGTATGTCTTGTCTTTTGTGTATTATGATGTTTTGTTATATTCATGTCACCTCAAGTTAAATGAAGGCTGTGAAAGGCCTGGTATTCCATTTCAATAAACTTATGTGTGTTTCCCTACCCCAGAATCAGATGTTTAGGCTCTGTTATTGGGGGAGGTGTGTATTGATGATATCAGGCCTGTGCCTCGTTAAAGGGGTGTCGTTTTCTCAGGGCAGAGGGGTGAGTTGTGCTAGAAGGAGGCATCTGTGTTGCACACAGGACTGAGCCTGTTCCCCAGAGCAAGGCAGAGGGGTTAGTGCCTGCCCAGCAGAGACTTCGCAGCAGAGGGGACAATACCTGCTCCGCAGTGACCTCTTCCAGTGGGTGGAATTGCAAGCCCTACCCAGGTCACTGCTCTCCACTGGGCTGGCTGCACCTGGAGGTCTTCCAATCCGGTTGACCGCTCCTCCTCGGGGTGGTGCAGCTAGATCCAGTAGAAAACGGCCCAGGTCTGTCCGGTGGTCCTCTGAGGCTGGTCTGGTGTAAATGACCTGGTAGGCGCCCCCCTAACGTTACAGGGGCGGGTGCCTGCTGCGGGGGGGCGTCACATTGGCGGCAGCGGTGAGATCTCTGCACTACAGAGTCCAAACCACCATTGGGATTCAACTCCATCGGGAGGTTCAGAGGAGAGCACAGCCAGACACCGAGATGGAAGCAATTTACAAGAAGCTGAGCATCGCATCGCTGAAGGAGCTGATCATCGCCCGAGGGTCTGATCATGGTCAATGCAGTAAGCTGGAGCTTGTTGTTCAGCTGATCAGGATGGATGTGGAGGCTGGCATAGCTAAGGCCCCAGCTCCACAGCAAAGAACAGAAACCCCCTTTCAGCAGAGGATGCGGGAGGGACTGGCTTACTTGACCCCACCTGTCTCTGAGGGCGCCATAAGAGAGGTAATGCGGCAGGTTCGGGCAGAGCTAGACCTTGCAGGAGACACAAGGTTCAGTAGTAGATCCCTTCTTGATGCTGGGTCCTGGAGAAACAACGGAACATTAATGGATCTTAAAGTAACCCACCAGCTCCCCTGTGTTGTGATACCTGAACTGGTGAGTGGGAGTGAGCTCACCAGCAGCCACATGAAGATGGCCCCTTTGTCAATGGACACTGCCCTAGAGAAGGAGCAATGTGTGGTCTCCAGGGGCACTGATGATACGGCCCTGAGGAATGGGACTGCGGTCTTCCTCAAGGCAGAGAGTGGCCCTGCGGTTTGTGGCCTGAAAGAAGAGGACCCCAGCAGAATGGAGGAGAACAGTGCTGCTGGCCCTCTTGTTGACCCTATGGACTGTGAACTGGTGGGTGGGAATGCGTTCCCCACCAGCCCCCATGTGAACCCTGGCCTGGTGAGTAGGAGCGAGCTCACCAGGGCCTGGAAAACCCCTGCTGTGGTGGATGAGACGCAGGTCCCTACCAGCAACCCCTGTCCGTTCCCTGTGGATGTTGCCCTGGAGAAAGAGGAATGTGTGCTCTCCAGGGCCACAGATACGTCTGCCATGGGAAGTGGGACTGTGGTCCTTCCCAATGGCCACGTGGACCTTGAACTGGTGAGGGAGGAGACATGCCTCACCAGCAACCCTGCAACTTTCCCTGCAAACCCCATACTGGCGAGTAGGCGAAAGCTCCCTAGTCCCCCTGTGACCCCTGGCCTGGTAAGTGGGAGTGCGCTCCTCACCGGCCCTTTGGATGCCCCTGTCAAACAAGTTCCCAGTGGTTCTAACAGTTCTCTGAATGTTGCCGCAATTCAGGAGAGTGGGAACAGCATCCTCTCCTGGGGGGGTGCTTGCCCCACAAAAAGGGGGAGATGTGCCCCTATCCCCACACTTTGATCCCCAGGCCATTGAGAGCCCAAAAATCCAGTTACCCCAAAAGGATCCCCTCTATAGACTGGCTCTGGACCCTGAGCCGCTGGCCCCAGATCCAGGAAAGGTTGGCCCCAGCCCTGCATAGAGCATGGCCAGGAGAAGCCTCCCAACTTGGTGCTAGTCAGGACTCGGAGACAACTGTGTTTTAATTCCCCCTGTAAATCAAGTGAGTTTGCGGGGGGGGGGGTTGGGAGACTGCCCCGCCACTCACTTATTTGGGAGGGGGGAGGAGTGTGAAGGAACAGGAGGTTCAACTTTCATGTCCCTGTGATATATGAGGACTGTGGGATTCCATGGACATTCCAGCAATACATCTGTTATGGACTTTTCCTATCTCAAGTCCTTTGAACTCAACCTCGCCATCTATTGCTTGAACCTTGCATTGCAGCATTGTGCTATGCACTGCCATCTGTTGGTTGGTGACCTACATTGTAGCATTGCTGTGTCACATGTGAGTATGCAAATATGTCAGTGTTGCATTCTGGGACCTTCAGTTTCTCTCCAATGTTTTCATTATACTCCCCCATCCTACACCCTAAAATTGTTAGACCCTGTTATGTTTGTTGTATGTCTTGTCTTCTGTGTATTATGATATTTCGTTATATTCTTGTCACCTCAAGTTAAATGAAGGCTGTGAAAGGCCTGGTATTCCATTTAAATAAACATATGTGTGTTTCCTTACCCCTGAAGCAGATGATTAGGCTCTGTTATTAGGGGAGGCGTGGATTGATGACATCAGGCCCATTTAACCAAAAGCTCCCTGTTAAAGGCTGTGTAGTTTTCTCAGGGCAGAGGGGCGAGTTTGTGCCAGAAGGAGGCATCTGTGTTGCACAGGGGACTGAACCTGTTCCCTAGAGCAAGGCAGAGGGGTTAGTGCCTCCCCAGCAGAGACTTTGCAGCAGAGGGGATGATACCTGCTCCACAGTGACCTCTTCCAGTGGATGGAAGAGCAAGCCCTACCCAGTTCACTGCTCCCCATTGGGCTGGCTGCACCTGGAGGTCTTCCAATCCGGTTGACCGCTCCACCTCTGGGTGGTGCAGCTAGATCCAGTGGCAACTGGCCCAGGTCTGTTCGGTGGTCCTCTGAGGCCGGTCCGGTGTAAATGACCTGGTAGGCACCCCCCTAAAGCTACAGGGGCGGGTGCCTGCCGTGGGGGGCTGTCACACAGCTCTCTCCATATCAGGTTCCTCTGGTTGCCAGACAGGCGATGTGGGGACAAAGGGAAGAAATTCTGCTATTAAGGGTTATACATTTGTTTGTTAGTCCTTGCTCTGCTCCAGTAGTCCGGGTGTCCAAAAAGATGGGTCCAATGTGATCTGTGTGGACTACCAGTGCCTGAATACTCTAACCATCACCAATGCTTATGCTGTGCCCTGCATCCACAACCTGTTAGATAAGCTGGCTGGGGCCAGATATGTGCCAGCTCTAGATCTGAGCAAGGGTTATTGACAGATATCCTTTATATATCAAACCCAGAAAAAATTAACCTTCTTCTCTCCATTCGAGATATAAGAGTCCCTCATTATACTTTCTGGGATAGAGAATGCTTCCAATCGAGATATGAGTTCCTCATTATGCTGTACGGGATAGAGAACGCCTCCATTGGAGATATAAGAGTTCCTCGTTATACTTTACGGGATAGAGAACACATCCATTGGAGATATAAGAGTTCCTCGTTATACTGTATGGGATAGAGAACGCCTCCATTGGAGATATAAGAGTTCCTCGTTATACTGTACGGGATAGAGAACGCCTCCATTGGAGATATAAGAGTTCCTCGTTATACTGTACGGATAGAGAACGCCTCCATTGGAGATATAAGAGTTCCTCGTTATACTGTATGGGATAGAGAACACATCCATTGGAGATATAAGAGTTCCTCGTTATACTGTATGGGATAGAGAACGCCTCCATTGGAGATATAAGAGTTCCTCGTTATACTGTACGGGATAGAGAACGCCTCCGTTGGAGATATAAGAGTTCCTCGTTATACTGTACGGGATAGAGAACGCCTCCATTGGAGATATAAGAGTTCCTCGTTATGCTGTACGGGATAGAGAATGCCTCCATTGGAGATATAAGAGTTCCTCGTTATACTGTCCGGATAGAGAATGCCTCCATTGGAGATATAAGAGTTCCTCGTTATACTGTACGGGATAGAGAACGCCTCCATTGGAGATATAAGAGTTCCTCGTTATACTGTACGGGATAGAGAACGCCTCCATTCGAGATATAAGAGTTCCTCGTTATACTGTACGGGATAGAGAACGCCTCCATTGGAGATATAAGAGTTCCTCGTTATACTGTACAGGATAGAGAACGCCTCCATTGGAGATATAAGAGTTCCTCGTTATACTGTACGGGATAGAGAATGCCTCCATTGGAGATATAACAGTTCCTCGTTGTACTGTACGGGATAGAGAATGCCTCCATTGGAGATATAACAGTTCCTCGTTGTACTGTACGGGATAGAGAACACCTCCATTGGAGATATAAGAGTTCCTCGTTATACTGTACGGGATAGAGAATGCCTCCATTGGAGATATAAGAGTTCCTCGTTATACTGTACGGGATAGAGAATGCCTCCATTGGAGATATAACAGTTCCTCGTTATACTGTACGGGATAGAGAACGCCTCCATTGGAGATATAAGAGTTCCTCGTTATACTGTACGGGATAGAGAATGCCTCCATTGGAGATATAACAGTTCCTCGTTATACTGTACGGGATAGAGAATGCCTCCATTGGAGATATAACAGTTCCTCGTTGTACTGTACGGGATACAGAATGCCTCCATTGGAGATATAAGAGTTCCTCGTTATACTGTACAGGATAGAGAACGCCTCCATTGGAGATATAAGAGTTCCTCGTTATACTGTACAGGATAGAGAATGCCTCCATTGGAGATATAAGAGTTCCTCGTTATACTGTACAGGATACAGAATGCCTCCATTGGAGATATAACAGTTCCTCGTTGTACTGTACGGGATAGAGAATGCCTCCATTGGAGATATAAGAGTTCCTCGTTATACTGTACGGGATAGAGAATGCCTCCATTGGAGATATAACAGTTCCTCGTTGTACTGTACGGGATAGAGAATGCCTCCATTGGAGATATAAGAATTCCTCGTTATACTGTACAGGATACAGAATGCCTCCATTGGAGATATAAGAGTTCCTCGTTATACTGTACGGGATAGAGAACGCCTCCATTGGAGATATAAGAGTTCCTCGTTATACTGTACGGGATAGAGAATGCCTCCATTGGAGATATAAGAGTTCCTCGTTGTACTGTACGGGATAGAGAACGCCTCCATTGGAGATATAAGAGTTCCTCGTTATACTGTACGGGATAGAGAACGCCTCCATTGGAGATATAAGAGTTCCTCGTTATACTGTACGGGATAG
Source organism: Rhinophrynus dorsalis (assembly GCA_037306005.1). Lineage (NCBI taxonomy): Eukaryota > Metazoa > Chordata > Amphibia > Anura > Rhinophrynidae > Rhinophrynus > Rhinophrynus dorsalis. The sequence continues at coordinate 496,238,170 of CM074723.1, read as the reverse complement.
AGAACACCTCCATTGGAGATATGAGTTCCTCATTATACTGTATGGGATAGAGAACGCCTCCATTGGAGATATAAGAGTTCCTCGTTATACTGTACGGGACAGAGAACGCCTCCATTGGAGATATAAGAGTTCCTCGTTATACTGTACGGGATAGAGAACGCCTCCATTCGAGATATAAGAGTTCCTCGTTATACTGTACAGGATAGAGAACGCCTCCATTGGAGATATAAGAGTTCCTCGTTATACTGTACGGGATAGAGAACGCCTCCATTGGAGATATAAGAGTTTCTCGTTATACTGTACGGGATAGAGAACACCTCCATTGGAGATATAAGAGTTCCTCGTTATACTGTACGGGATAGAGAACACCTCCATTGGAGATATGAGTTCCTCGTTATACTGTATGGGATAGAGAACGCCTCCATTGGAGATATAAGAGTTCCTCGTTATACTGTACGGGATAGAGAACGCCTCCATTCGAGATATAAGAGTTCCTCGTTATACTGTACGGGATAGAGAACGCCTCCATTGGAGATATAAGAGTTCCTCGTTATACTGTACGGGATAGAGAACGCCTCCATTGGAGATATAAGAGTTCCTCGTTATGCTGTACGGGATAGAGAACGCCTCCATTGGAGATATAAGAGTTCCTCGTTATACTGTACAGGATAGAGAACACCTCCATTGGAGATATGAGTTCCTCGTTATACTGTACGGGACAGAGAACGCCTCCATTGGAGATATAAGAGTTCCTCGTTATACTGTACGGGATAGAGAACGCCTCCATTCGAGATATAAGAGTTCCTCGTTATACTGTACGGGATAGAGAACGCCTCCATTGGAGATATAAGAGTTCCTCGTTATACTGTACGGGATAGAGAACGCCTCCATTGGAGATATAAGAGTTCCTCGTTATACTGTATGGGATAGAGAACGCCTCCATTGGAGATATAAGAGTTCCTCGTTATACTGTACGGGATAGAGAACGCCTTCATTGGAGATATAAGAGTTCCTCGTTATACTGTACAGGATAGAGAACGCCTCCATTGGAGATATAAGAGTTCCTCGTTATACTGTATGGGATAGAGAACGCCTCCATTGGAGATATAAGAGTTCCTCGTTATACTGTACAGGATAGAGAACGCCTCCATTGGAGATATAAGAGTTCCTCGTTATACTGTACAGGATAGAGAACGCCTCCATTGGAGATATAAGAGTTCCTCGTTATACTGTATGGGATAGAGAACACCTCCATTGGAGATATAAGAGTTCCTCGTTATACTGTATGGGATAGAGAACGCCTCCATTGGAGATATAAGAGTTCCTCGTTATACTGTACAGGATAGAGAACGCCTCCATTGGAGATATAAGAGTTCCTCGTTATACTGTATAGGATAGAGAACGCCTCCATTGGAGATATAAGAGTTCCTCGTTATACTGTACGGGATAGAGAACGCCTCCATTGGAGATATAAGAGTTCCTCGTTATACTGTACGGGATAGAGAACGCCTCCATTGGAGATATAAGAGTTCCTCGTTATACTGTACGGGATAGAGAACGCCTCCATTGGAGATATAAGAGTTCCTCGTTATACTGTATAGGATAGAGAACGCCTCCATTGGAGATATAAGAGTTCCTCGTTATACTGTACGGGATAGAGAACGCCTCCATTGGAGATATAAGAGTTCCTCGTTATGCTGTACGGGATAGAGAACGTCTCCATTGGAGATATAAGAGTTCCTCGTTATACGGTACGGGATAGAGAACGCCTCCATTGGAGATATAAGAGTTCCTCGTTATACTGTATAGGATAGAGAACGCCTCCATTGGAGATATAAGAGTTCCTCGTTATACTGTACGGGATAGAGAACGCCTCCATTGGAGATATAAGAGTTCCTCGTTATGCTGTACGGGATAGAGAACGTCTCCATTGGAGATATAAGAGTTCCTCGTTATACTGTATGGGATAGAGAACGCCTCCATTGGAGATATAAGAGTTCCTCGTTATACTGTACGGGATAGAGAACGCCTCCATTGGAGATATAAGAGTTCCTGGTTATACTGTACGGGATAGAGAACGCCTCCATTGGAGATATAAGAGTTCCTCGTTATACTGTATGGGATAGAGAATGCCTCCATTGGAGATATAAGAGTTCCTCGTTATACTGTACGGGATAGAGAACGCCTCCATTGGAGATATAAGAGTTCCTCGTTATACTGTATGGGATAGAGAACGCCTCCATTGGAGATATAACAGTTCCTCGTTGTACTGTACGGGACAGAGAACGCCTCCATTGGAGATATAAGAGTTCCTCGTTATACTGTACGGGATAGAGAACGCCTCCATTGGAGATATAAGAGTTCCTCGTTATACTGTACGGGATAGAGAACACCTCCATTGGAGATATAAGAGTTCCTCGTTATACTGTACGGGATAGAGAACGCCTCCATTGGAGATATAAGAGTTCCTCGTTATACTGTACAGGATAGAGAACGCCTCCATTGGAGATATAAGAGTTCCTCGTTATACTGTCCGGATAGAGAACGTCTCCATTGGAGATATAAGAGTTCATCGTTATACTGTATGGGATAGAGAACGCCTCCATCGGAGATATAAGAGTTCCTCGTTATACTGTACGGGATAGAGAACGCCTCCATTGGAGATATAAGAGTTCCTCGTTATACTGTACGGGACAGAGAACGCCTCCATTGGAGATATAAGAGTTCCTCGTTATACTGTACGGGATAGAGAACGCCTCCATTGGAGATATAAGAGTTCCTCGTTATACTGTACAGGATAGAGAACGCCTCCATTGGAGATATAAGAGTTCATCGTTATACTGTACGGGATAGAGAACGCCTCCATTGGAGATATAAGAGTTCCTCGTTATACTGTACAGGATAGAGAACGCCTCCATTGGAGATATAAGAGTTCCTCGTTATACTGTACGGGATAGAGAACGCCTCCATTGGAGATATAAGAGTTCCTCGTTATGCTGTACGGGATAGAGAACGCCTCCATTGGAGATATAAGAGTTCCTCGTTATACTGTACAGGATAGAGAACGCCTCCATTGGAGATATAAGAGTTCCTCGTTATACTGTACGGGATAGAGAACGCCTCCATTGGAGATATAAGAGTTCCTCGTTATACTGTACGGGATAGAGAACGCCTCCATTGGAGATATAAGAGTTCATCGTTATACTGTACGGGATAGAGAACGCCTCCATTGGAGATATAAGAGTTCCTCGTTATACTGTACGGGATAGAGAACGCCTCCATTGGAGATATAAGAGTTCATCGTTATACTGTACGGGATAGAGAATGCCTCCATTGGAGATATAAGAGTTCCTCGTTATACTGTACGGGATAGAGAACGCCTCCGTTGGAGATATAAGAGTTCCTCGTTATACTGTACGGGATAGAGAACGCCTCCATTGGAGATATAAGAGTTCATCGTTATACTGTACGGGATAGAGAACGCCTCCATTGGAGATATAAGAGTTCCTCGTTATACTGTACGGGATAGAGAACACCTCCATTGGAGATATAAGAGTCCCTCGTTATACTGTACAGGATAGAGAACGCCTCCATTGGAGATATAAGAGTTCCTCGTTATACTGTATGGGATAGAGAACGCCTCTATTGGAGATATAAGAGTTCCTCGTTATACTGTATGGGATAGAGAAAGCCTCCATTGGAGATATAAGAGTTCCTCGTTATACTGTACAGGATAGAGAACGCCTCCATTGGAGATATAAGAGTTCCTCGTTATACTATACGGGATAGAGAACGCCTCCATTCGAGATATAAGAGTTCCTCGTTATACTGTACGGGATAGAGAATGCCTCCATTGGAGATATAAGAGTTCCTCGTTATACTGTACGGGATAGAGAATGCCTCCATTGGAGATATAACAGTTCCTCGTTGTACTGTACGGGATAGAGAATGCCTCCATTGGAGATATAAGAGTTCCTCGTTATACTGTACAGGATACAGAATGCCTCCATTGGAGATATAACAGTTCCTCGTTATACTGTACAGGATAGAGAACGCCTCCATTGGAGATATAAGAATTCCTCGTTATACTGTACAGGATACAGAATGCCTCCATTGGAGATATAACAGTTCCTCGTTGTACTGTACGGGATAGAGAATGCCTCCATTGGAGATATAAGAGTTCCTCGTTATACTGTACGGGATAGAGAACGCCTCCATTGGAGATATGAGTTCCTCGTTATACTGTATGGGATAGAGAACGCCTCCATTGGAGATATAAGAGTTCCTCGTTATACTGTACGGGACAGAGAACGCCTCCATTGGAGATATAAGAGTTCCTCGTTATACTGTACGGGATAGAGAACGCCTCCATTCGAGATATAAGAGTTCCTCGTTATACTGTACGGGATAGAGAAAGCCTCCATTGGAGATATAAGAGTTCCTCGTTATACTGTACAGGATAGAGAACGCCTCCATTGGAGATATAAGAGTCCCTCGTTATACTGTACGGGATAGAGAACGCCTCCATTGGAGATATAAGAGTTCCTCGTTATACTGTACGGGATAGAGAACGCCTCCATGGGAGATATAAGAGTTCCTCGTTATACTGTACAGGATAGAGAACGCCTCCATTGGAGATATAAGAGTTCCTCGTTATACTGTACAGGATAGAGAACGCCTCCATTGGAGATATAAGAGTTCCTCGTTATACTGTACAGGATAGAGGATGTCTCCATTGGAGATATAAGAGTTCCTCGTTATACTGTACGGGATAGAGAACGCCTCCATTGGAGATATAAGAGTTCCTCGTTATACTGTACGGGATAGAGAACGCCTCCATTGGAGATATAAGAGTTCCTCGTTATACTGTACGGGATAGAGAAAGCCTCCATTGGAGATATAAGAGTTCCTCGTTATACTGTACGGGATAGAGAACGCCTCCATTGGAGATATAAGAGTCCCTTGTTATACTGTACGGGATAGAGAACGCCTCCATTGGAGATATAAGAGTTCCGCGTTATACTGTACGGGATAGAGAACGCCTCCATTGGAGATATAAGAGTTCCTCGTTATACTGTACAGGATAGAGAACGCCTCCATTGGAGATATAAGAGTTCCTCGTTATACTGTACAGGATAGAGAACGCCTCCATTGGAGATATAAGAGTCCCTCGTTATACTGTACGGGATAGAGAACGCCTCCATTGGAGATATAAGAGTTCCTCGTTATACTGTACAGGATAGAGAACGCCTCCATTGGAGATATAAGAGTTCCTCGTTATACTGTACAGGATAGAGAACGCCTCCATTGGAGATATAAGAGTCCCTCGTTATACTGTACGGGATAGAGAACGCCTCCATTGGAGATATAAGAGTTCCTCGTTATACTGTACAGGATAGAGAACGCCTCCATTGGAGATATAAGAGTTCCTCGTTATACTGTACAGGATAGAGGATGTCTCCATTGGAGATATAAGAGTTCCTCGTTATACTGTATGGGATAGAGAACGCCTCCATTGGAGATATAAGAGTTCCTCGTTATACTGTACGGGATAGAGAACGCCTCCATTGGAGATATAAGAGTTCCTCGTTATACTGTACGGGATAGAGAACGCCTCCATTGGAGATATAAGAGTTCCTCGTTATGCTGTACGGAATAGAGAACGCCTCCATTGGAGATATAAGAGTTCCTCGTTATACTGTACGGGATAGAGAACGCCTCCATTGGAGATATAAGAGTTCCTCGTTATAATGTATGGGATAGAGAACGCCTCCATTGGAGATATAAGAGTTCCTCGTTATACTGTACGGGATAGAGAACGCCTCCATTGGAGATATAAGAGTTCCTCGTTATACTGTACGGGATAGAGAACGCCTCCATTGGAGATATAAGAGTTCCTCGTTATACTGTACGGGATAGAGAACGCCTCCATTGGAGATATAAGAGTTCCTCGTTATACGGTACGGGATAGAGAACGTCTCCATTGGAGATATAAGAGTTCATCGTTATACTGTACGGGATAGAGAACGCCTCCATTGGAGATATAAGAGTTCATCGTTATACTGTACGGGATAGAGAACGCCTCCATTGGAGATATAAGAGTTCCTCGTTATACTGTACAGGATAGAGAACGCCTCCATTGGAGATATAAGAGTTCCTCGTTATACTGTACGGGATAGAGAACGCCTCCATTGGAGATATAAGAGTTCCATGTTATACTGTACAGGATAGAGAACGCCTCCATTGGAGATATAAGAGTTCCTCGTTATACTGTACGGGATAGAGAACGCCTCCATTGGAGATATAAGAGTTCCTCGTTATACTGTACGGGATAGAGAACGCCTCCATTGGAGATATAAGAGTTCCTCGTTATACTGTACGGGATAGAGAACGCCTCCATTGGAGATATAAGAGTTCCTCGTTATACTGTACGGGATAGAGAACGCCTACATTGGAGATATAAGAGTTCCTCGTTATACTGTACGGGATAGAGAACGCCTCCATTGGAGATATAAGAGTTCCTCGTTATACTGTACGGGATAGAGAACGCCTCCATTGGAGATATAAGAGTTCCTCGTTATACTGTACGGGATAGAGAACGCATCCATTGGAGATATAAGAGTTCCTCGTTATACTGTACGGGATAGAGAACGCCTCCATTGTAGATATAAGAGTTCCTCGTTATACTGTACGGGATAGAGAACGCCTCCATTGGAGATATAAGAGTCCCTCGTTATACTGTACGGGATAGAGAACGCCTCCATTGGAGATATAAGAGTTCCTCGTTATACTGTACGGGATAGAGAACGCCTCCATTGGAGATATAAGAGTTCCTCGTTATACTGTACAGGATAGAGAACGCCTCCATTGGAGATATAAGAGTTCCTCGTTATACTGTACGGGATAGAGAACGCCTCCATTGGAGATATAAGAGTCCCTCGTTATACTGTACGGGATAGAGAACGCCTCCATTGGAGATATAAGAGTTCCTCGTTATACTGTACAGGATAGAGAACGCCTCCATTGGAGATATAAGAGTTCCTCGTTATACTGTACAGGATAGAGAACGCCTCCATTGGAGATATAAGAGTTCCTCGTTATACTGTACAGGATAGAGAACGCCTCCATTGGAGATATAAGAGTTCCTCGTTATACTGTACAGGATAGAGAACGCCTCCATTGGAGATATAAGAGTTCCTCTTTATACTGTACAGGATAGAGAACGCCTCCATTGGAGATATAAGAGTTCCTCGTTATACTGTACAGGATAGAGGATGTCTCCATTGGAGATATAAGAGTTCCTCGTTATACTGTATGGGATAGAGAACGCCTCCATTGGAGATATAAGAGTTCCTCGTTATACTGTACGGGATAGAGAACGCCTCCATTGGAGATATAAGAGTTCCTCGTTATGCTGTACGGGATAGAGAACGCCTCCATTGGAGATATAAGAGTTCCTCGTTATGCTGTACGGGATAGAGAACGCCTCCATTGGAGATATAAGAGTTCCTCGTTATGCTGTACGGGATAGAGAACGCCTCCATTGGAGATATAAGAGTTCCTCGTTATACTGTACGGGATAGAGAACGCCTCCATTGGAGATATAAGAGTTCCTCGTTATACTGTACGGGATAGAGAACGCCTCCATTGGAGATATAAGAGTTCCTCGTTATACTGTACGGGATAGAGAACGCCTCCATTGGAGATATAAGAGTTCCTCGTTATACTGTACGGGATAGAGAACGCCTCCATTGGAGATATAAGAGTTCCTCGTTATACGGTACGGGATAGAGAACGCCTCCATTGGAGATATAAGAGTTCATCGTTATACTGTACGGGATAGAGAACGCCTCCATTGGAGATATAAGAGTTCATCGTTATACTGTACGGGATAGAGAACGCCTCCATTGGAGATATAAGAGTTCCTCGTTATACTGTACGGGATAGAGAACGCCTCCATTGGAGATATAAGAGTTCCTCGTTATACTGTACGGGATAGAGAACGCCTCCATTGGAGATATAAGAGTTCCATGTTATACTGTACAGGATAGAGAACGCCTCCATTGGAGATATAAGAGTTCCTCGTTATACTGTACGGGATAGAGAACGCCTCCATTGGAGATATAAGAGTTCCTCGTTATACTGTACGGGATAGAGAACGCCTCCATTGGAGATATAAGAGTTCCTCGTTATACTGTACGGGATAGAGAACGCCTCCATTGGAGATATAAGAGTTCCTCGTTATACTGTACAGGATAGAGAACGCCTCCATTGGAGATATAAGAGTTCCTCGTTATACTGTACGGGATAGAGAACGCCTCCATTGGAGATATAAGAGTTCCTCGTTATACTGTACGGGATAGAGAACGCCTCCATTGGAGATATAAGAGTTCCTCGTTATACTGTACGGGATAGAGAACGCCTCCATTGGAGATATAAGAGTTCCTCGTTATACTGTACGGGATAGAGAACGCCTCCATTGGAGATATAAGAGTTCCTCGTTATACTGTACGGGATAGAGAACGCCTCCATTGGAGATATAAGAGTTCCTCGTTATACTGTACGGGATAGAGAACGCCTCCATTGGAGATATAAGAGTTCCTCGTTATACTGTACGGGATAGAGAACGCCTCCATTGGAGATATAAGAGTTCCTCGTTATACTGTACGGGATAGAGAACGCCTCCATTGGAGATATAAGAGTTCCTCGTTATACTGTACGGGATAGAGAACGCCTCCATTGGAGATATAAGAGTTCCTCGTTATACTGTACGGGATAGAGAACGCCTCCATTGGAGATATAAGAGTTCCTCGTTATACTGTACAGGATAGAGAACGCCTCCATTGGAGATATAAGAGTTCCTCGTTATACTGTACAGGATAGAGAACGCCTCCATTGGAGATATAAGAGTTCCTCGTTATACTGTATGGGATAGAGAACGCCTCCATTGGAGATATAAGAGTTCCTCGTTATACTGTACGGGATAGAGGATGTCTCCATTGGAGATATAAGAGTTCCTCGTTATACTGTACGGGATAGAGAACGCCTCCATTGGAGATATAAGAGTTCCTCGTTATACTGTATGGGATAGAGAACGCCTCCATTGGAGATATAAGAGTTCCTCGTTATACTGTACGGGATAGAGAACGCCTCCATTGGAGATATAAGAGTTCCTCGTTATTCTGTACGGGATAGAGAACGCCTCCATTGGAGATATAAGAGTTCCTCGTTATACTGTACGGGATAGAGAACGCCTCCATTGGAGATATAAGAGTTCCTCGTTATACTGTACAGGATAGAGAACGCCTCCATTGGAGATATAAGAGTTCCTCGTTATACTGTATAGGATAGAGAACGCCTCCATTGGAGATATAAGAGTTCCTCGTTATACTGTACGGGATAGAGAATGCCTCCATTGGAGATATAAGAGTTCCTCGTTATACTGTATGGGATAGAGAACGCCTCCATTGGAGATATAAGAGTCCCTCGTTATACTGTACAGGATAGAGAACGCCTCCATTGGAGATATAAGAGTTCCTCGTTATACTGTACAGGATAGAGAATGCCTCCATTGGAGATATAAGAGTTCCTCGTTATACTGTATGGGATAGAGAACGCCTCCATTGGAGATATAAGAGTCCCTCGTTATACTGTACGGGATAGAGAACGCCTCCATTGGAGATATAAGAGTTCCTCGTTATACTGTACAGGATAGAGAACGCCTCCATTGGAGATATAAGAGTTCCTCGTTATACGGTACGGGATAGAGAACGCCTCCATTGGAGATATAAGAGTTCCTCGTTATACTGTACGGGATAGAGAACGCCTCCATTGGAGATATAAGAGTTCCTCGTTATACTGTACGGGATAGAGAACGCCTCCATTGGAGATATAAGAGTTCCTCGTTATACTGTACGGGATAGAGAACGCCTCCATTGGAGATATAAGAGTTCCTCGTTATACTGTACAGGATAGAGAACGCCTCCATTGGAGATATAAGAGTTCCTCGTTATACTATACGGGATAGAGAACGTCTCCATTGGAGATATAAGAGTTCCTCGTTATACTGTACGGGATAGAGAACACCTCCATTGGAGATATAAGAGTTTCTCGTTATACTGTACGGGATAGAGAACGCCTCCATTGGAGATATAAGAGTTCCTCGTTATACTGTACGGGATAGAGAACGCCTCCATTGGAGATATAAGAGTTCCTCGTTATACTGTACGGGATAGAGAAAGCCTCCATTGGAGATATAAGAGTTCCTCGTTATACTGTACAGGATAGAGAACGCCTCCAGTGGAGATATAAGAGTTCCTCGTTATACTGTACGGGATAGAGAACGCCTCCATTGGAGATATAAGAGTTCCTCGTTATACTGTACAGGATAGAGAACGCCTCCATTGGAGATATAAGAGTTCCTCGTTATACTGTACGTGATAGAGAACGCCTCCATTGGAGATATAAGAGTTCCTCGTTATACTGTACGGGATAGAGAACGCCTCCATTGGAGATATAAGAGTTCCTCGTTATACTGTACAGGATAGAGAACACCTCCATTTGAGATATAAGAGTTCCTCGTTATACTGTACGGGATAGAGAACGCCTCCATTGGAGATATAAGAGTTCCTCGTTATACTGTACGGGATAGAGAACGCCTCCATTGGAGATATAAGAGTTCCTCGTTATACTGTACAGGATAGAGAACGCCTCCATTGGAGATATAAGAGTTCCACGATATACTGTACGGGATAGAGAACGCCTCCATTGGAGATATAAGAGTTCCTCGTTATACTGTACGGGATAGAGAACGCCTCCATTGGAGATATAAGAGTTCCACGTTATACTGTACAGGATAGAGAACGCCTCCATTGGAGATATAAGAGTTCCTCGTTATACTGTACAGGATAGAGAACGCCTCCATTGGAGATATAAGAGTTCCTCGTTATACTGTACGGGATAGAGAACGCCTCCATTGGAGATATAAGAGTTCCTCGTTGTGCTGTACGGGATAGAGAACGCCTCCATTGGAGATATAAGAGTTCCTCGTTATACTGTACGGGATAGAGAACGCCTCCATTGGAGATATAAGAGTTCCTCGTTATACTGTACAGGATAGAGAACGCCTCCATTGGAGATATAAGAGTTCCTCGTTGTGCTGTACGGGATAGAGAACGCCTCCATTGGAGATATAAGAGTCCCTCGTTATACTGTACGGGATAGAGAACGCCTCCATTGGAGATATAAGAGTTCCTCGTTATACTGTACGGGATAGAGAACGCCTCCATTGGAGATATAAGAGTTCCTCGTTATACTGTACAGGATAGAGAACGCCTCCATTAGAGATATAAGAGTTCCTCGTTATACTGTACGGGATAGAGAACGCCTCCATTGGAGATATAAGAGTTCCATGTTATACTGTACGGGATAGAGAACGCCTCCATTGGAGATATAAGAGTTCCTCGTTATACTGTACAGGATAGAGAACGCCTCCATTGGAGATATAAGAGTTCCTCGTTATACTGTACGGGATAGAGAACGCCTCCATTGGAGATATAAGAGTTCCTTGTTATGCTGTACGGGATAGAGAACGCCTCCATTGGAGATATAAGAGTTCCTCGTTATGCTGTACGGGATAGAGAATGCCTCCATTGGAGATATAAGAGTTCCTCGTTATACTGTACGGGATAGAGAACGCCTCCATTGGAGATATAAGAGTTCCTCGTTATACTGTACAGGATAGAGAACGCCTCCATTGGAGATATAAGAGTTCCTCGTTATACTGTACGGGATAGAGAACGCCTCCATTGGAGATATAAGAGTTCCTTGTTATGCTGTACGGGATAGAGAACGCCTCCATTGGAGATATAAGAGTTCCTCGTTATGCTGTACGGGATAGAGAACGTCTCCATTGGAGATATAAGAGTTCCTCGTTATACTGTACGGGATAGAGAACACCTCCATTGGAGATATAAGAGTTCCTCGTTATACTGTACGGGATAGAGAACGCCTCCATTGGAGATATAAGAGTTCCTCGTTATACTGTACAGGATAGAGAACGCCTCCATTGGAGATATAAGAGTTCCTCGTTATACTGTACGGGATAGAGAACGCCTCCATTGGAGATATAAGAGTTCCTCGTTATACTGTACGGGATAGAGAACGCCTCCATTGGAGATATAAGAGTTCCTCGTTATGCTGTACGGGATAGAGAACGCCTCCATTGGAGATATAAGAGTTCCTCGTTATACTGTACGGGATAGAGAACGCCTCCATTGGAGATATAAGAGTTCCTCGTTATACTGTACGGGATAGAGAACGCCTCCATTGGAGATATAAGAGTTATTCGTTATACTGTACAGGATAGAGAACGCCTCCATTGGAGATATAAGAGTTCCTAGTTATACTGTACGGGATAGAGAACGCCTCCATTGGAGATATAAGAGTTCCTCGTTATACTGTACGGGATAGAGAACGCCTCCATTGGAGATATAACAGTTCCTCGTTATACTGTACGGGATAGAGAACGCCTCCATTGGAGATATAAGAGTTCCTCGTTATACTGTCCGGATATAGAACACCTCCATTGGAGATATAAGAGTTCCTCGTTATACTGTACGGGATAGAGAACGCCTCCATTGGAGATATAACAGTTCCTCGTTATACTGTACGGGATAGAGAACGCCTCCATTGGAGATATAAGAGTTCCTCGTTATGCTGTACGGGATAGAGAACGCCTCCATTGGAGATATAAGAGTTCCTCGTTATACTGTACGGGATAGAGAACGCCTCCATTGGAGATATAACAGTTCCTCGTTATACTGTACGGGATAGAGAACGCCTCCATTTGAGATATAAGAGTTCCTCGTTATACTGTACGGGATAGAGAACGCCTCCATTGGAGATATAAGAGTTCCTCGTTATACTGTATGGGATAGAGAACGCCTCCATTGGAGATATAAGAGTTCCTCGTTATACTGTACGGGATAGAGAACGCCTCCATTGGAGATATAAAAGTTCCTCGTTATGCTGTACGGGATGGAGAACGCCTCCATTGGAGATATAAGAGTTCCTCGTTATACTGTACGGGATAGAGAACGCCTCCATTGGAGATATAAGAGTTCCTCGTTATACTGTATGGGATAGAGAACGCCTCCATTGGAGATATAAGAGTTCCTCGTTATGCTGTACGGGATAGAGAACGCCTCCATTGGAGATATAAGAGTTCCTCGTTATACTGTACGGGATAGAGAACGCCTCCATTGGAGATATAAGAGTTCCTCTTTATACTGTACGGGATAGAGAACGCCTCCATTGGAGATATAAGAGTTCCTCGTTATACTGTATGGGATAGAGAACGCCTCCATTGGAGATATAAGAGTTCCTCGTTATGCTGTACGGGATAGAGAACGCCTCCATTGGAGATATAAGAGTTCCTCGTTATACTGTACGGGATAGAGAACGCCTCCATTGGAGATATAAGAGTTCCTCGTTATACTGTACGGGATAGAGAACGCCTCCATTGGAGATATAAGAGTTCCTCGTTATACTGTACGGGATAGAGAACGCCTCCATTGGAGATATAAGAGTTCCTCGTTATACTGTACAGGATAGAGAACGCCTCCATTGGAGATATAAGAGTTCCTCGTTATGCTGTCCGGGATAGAGAACGCCTCCATTGGAGATATAAGAGTTCCTCGTTATACTGTACAGGATAGAGAACGCCTCCATTGGAGATATAAGAGTTCCTCGTTATACTGTATAGGATAGAGAATGTCTCCATTGGAGATATAAGAGTTCCTCGTTATACTGTACGGGATAGAGAACGCCTCCATTGGAGATATAAGAGTTCCTCGTTATACTGTACGGGATAGAGAACGCCTCCATTGGAGATATAAAAGTTCCTCGTTATGCTGTACGGGATGGAGAACGCCTCCATTGGAGATATAAGAGTTCCTCGTTATACTGTACGGGATAGAGAACGCCTCCATTGGAGATATAAGAGTTCCTCGTTATACTGTATGGGATAGAGAACGCCTCCATTGGAGATATAAGAGTTCCTCGTTATGCTGTACGGGATAGAGAACGCCTCCATTGGAGATATAAGAGTTCCTCGTTATACTGTACGGGATAGAGAACGCCTCCATTGGAGATATAAGAGTTCCTCTTTATACTGTACGGGATAGAGAACGCCTCCATTGGAGATATAAGAGTTCCTCGTTATACTGTATGGGATAGAGAACGCCTCCATTGGAGATATAAGAGTTCCTCGTTATGCTGTACGGGATAGAGAACGCCTCCATTGGAGATATAAGAGTTCCTCGTTATACTGTACGGGATAGAGAACGCCTCCATTGGAGATATAAGAGTTCCTCGTTATACTGTACGGGATAGAGAACGCCTCCATTGGAGATATAAGAGTTCCTCGTTATACTGTACGGGATAGAGAACGCCTCCATTGGAGATATAAGAGTTCCTCGTTATACTGTACAGGATAGAGAACGCCTCCATTGGAGATATAAGAGTTCCTCGTTATGCTGTCCGGGATAGAGAACGCCTCCATTGGAGATATAAGAGTTCCTCGTTATACTGTACAGGATAGAGAACGCCTCCATTGGAGATATAAGAGTTCCTCGTTATACTGTATAGGATAGAGAATGTCTCCATTGGAGATATAAGAGTTCCTCGTTATACTGTACGGGATAGAGAACGCCTCCATTGGAGATATAAGAGTTCCTCGTTATACTGTACGGGATAGAGAACGCTTCCATTGGAGATATAAGAGTTCCTCGTTATACTGTCCGGATAGAGAACGCCTCCATTGGAGATATAAGAGTTCCTCGTTATGCTGTCCGGGATAGAGAACGCCTCCATTGGAGATATAAGAGTTCCTCGTTATACTGTACGGGATAGAGAGCGCCTCCATTGGAGATATAAGAGTTCCTCGTTATACTGTACGGGATAGAGAACGCCTCCATTGAAGATATAAGAGTTCCTCGTTATACTGTACGGGATAGAGACTGCCTCCATTGGAGATATAAGAGTTCCTCGTTATACTGTCCGGATAGAGACTGCCTCCATTGGAGATATAAGAGTTCCTCGTTATACTGTACGGGATAGAGAACGCCTCCATTGGAGATATAAGAGTTCCTCGTTATACTGTACGGGATAGAGAACGCTTCCATTGGAGATATAAGAGTTCCTCGTTATACTGTACAGGATAGAGAACGCCTCCATTGGAGATATAAGAGTTCCTCGTTATACTGTACGGGATAGAGAACGCCTCCATTGGAGATATAAGAGTTCCTCGTTATACTGTACGGGATAGAGAACGCCTCCATTGGAGATATAAGAGTTCCTCGTTATACTGTATGGGATAGAGAACGCCTCCATTGGAGATATAAGAGTTCCTCGTTATACTGTACAGGATAGAGAACGCCTCCATTGGAGATATAAGAGTTCCTCGTTATACTGTACAGGATAGAGAACGCCTCCATTGGACATATAAGAGTTCCTCGTTATACTGTATGGGATAGAGAACGCCTCCATTGGAGATATAAGAGTTCCTCGTTATACTGTACGGGATAGAGGATGTCTCCATTGGAGATATAAGAGTTCCTCGTTATACTGTACGGGATAGAGAACGCCTCCATTGGAGATATAAGAGTTCCTCGTTATACTGTATGGGATAGAGAACGCCTCCATTGGAGATATAAGAGTTCCTCGTTATACTGTACGGGATATAGAACGCCTCCATTGGAGATATAAGAGTTCCTCGTTATACTGTACAGGATAGAGAACGCCTCCATTGGAGATATAAGAGTTCCTCGTTATACTGTACAGGATAGAGAACGCCTCCATTGGACATATAAGAGTTCCTCGTTATACTGTATGGGATAGAGAACGCCTCCATTGGAGATATAAGAGTTCCTCGTTATACTGTACGGGATAGAGGATGTCTCCATTGGAGATATAAGAGTTCCTCGTTATACTGTACGGGATAGAGAACGCCTCCATTGGAGATATAAGAGTTCCTCGTTATAGTGTATGGGATAGAGAACGCCTCCATTGGAGATATAAGAGTTCCTCGTTATACTGTACGGGATAGAGAACGCCTCCATTGGAGATATAAGAGTTCCTCGTTATTCTGTACGGGATAGAGAACGCCTCCATTGGAGATATAAGAGTTCCTCGTTATACTGTACGGGATAGAGAACGCCTCCATTGGAGATATAAGAGTTCCTCGTTATACTGTACGGGATAGAGAACGCCTCCATTGGAGATATAAGAGTTCCTCGTTATACTGTACGGGATAGAGAACGCCTCCATTGGAGATATAAGAGTTCCTCGTTATACTGTACGGGATAGAGAACGCCTCCATTGGAGATATAAGAGTTCCTTGTTATACTGTACGGGATAGAGAACGCCTCCATTAGAGATATAAGAGTTCCTCGTTATACTGTACGGGATAGAGAACACCTCCATTGGAGATATAAGAGTTCCTCGTTATACTGTACGGGATAGAGAACGCCTCCATTGGAGATATAAGAGTTCCTCGTTATACTGTACAGGATAGAGAACGCCTCCATTGGAGATATAAGAGTTCCTCGTTATACTGTACGGGATAGAGAACGCCTCCATTGGAGATATAAGAGTTCCTCGTTATACTGTACGGGATAGAGAACGCCTCCATTGGAGATATAAGAGTTCCTCGTTATGCTGTACGGGATAGAGAACGCCTCCATTGGAGATATAAGAGTTCCTCGTTATACTGTACGGGATAGAGAACGCCTCCATTGGAGATATAAGAGTTCCTCGTTATACTGTACGGGATAGAGAACGCCTCCATTGGAGATATAAGAGTTATTCGTTATACTGTACAGGATAGAGAACGCCTCCATTGGAGATATAAGAGTTCCTCGTTATACTGTACGGGATAGAGAACGCCTCCATTGGAGATATAAGAGTTCCTCGTTATACTGTACGGGATAGAGAACGCCTCCATTGGAGATATAAGAGTTCCTCGTTATACTGTCCGGATATAGAACACCTCCATTGGAGATATAAGAGTTCCTCGTTATACTGTACGGGATAGAGAACGCCTCCATTGGAGATATAACAGTTCCTCGTTATACTGTACGGGATAGAGAACGCCTCCATTGGAGATATAAGAGTTCCTCGTTATGCTGTACGGGATAGAGAACGCCTCCATTGGAGATATAAGAGTTCCTCGTTATACTGTACGGGATAGAGAACGCCTCCATTGGAGATATAACAGTTCCTCGTTATACTGTACGGGATAGAGAACGCCTCCATTTGAGATATAAGAGTTCCTCGTTATGCTGTACGGGATAGAGAACGCCTCCATTGGAGATATAAGAGTTCCTCGTTATGCTGTACGGGATAGAGAACGCCTCCATTGGAGATATAAGAGTTCCTCGTTATACTGTACGGGATAGAGAACGCCTCCATTGGAGATATAAGAGTTCCTCGTTATACTGTACGGGATAGAGAACGCCTCCATTGGAGATATAAGAGTTCCTCGTTATACTGTACGGGATAGAGAACGCCTCCATTGGAGATATAAGAGTTCCTCGTTATGCTGTACGGGATAGAGAACGCCTCCATTGGAGATATAAGAGTTCCTCGTTATACTGTACGGGATAGAGAACGCCTCCATTGGAGATATAAGAGTTCCTCGTTATACTGTACGGGATAGAGAACGCCTCCATTGGAGATATAAGAGTTCCTCGTTATGCTGTACGGGATAGAGAACGCCTCCATTGGAGATATAAGAGTTCCTCGTTATACTGTACGGGATAGAGAACGCCTCCATTGGAGATATAAGAGTTCCTCTTTATACTGTACGGGATAGAGAACGCCTCCATTGGAGATATAAGAGTTCCTCGTTATACTGTACGGGATAGAGAACGCCTCCATTGGAGATATAAGAGTTCCTCGTTATGCTGTATGGGATAGAGAACGCCTCCATTGGAGATATAAGAGTTCCTCGTTATACTGTACGGGATAGAGAACGCCTCCATTGGAGATATAAGAGTTCCTCGTTATACTGTACGGGATAGAGAACGCCTCCATTGGAGATATAAGAGTTCCTCGTTATACTGTACGGGATAGAGAACGCCTCCATTGGAGATATAAGAGTTCCTCGTTATACTGTACAGGATAGAGAACGCCTCCATTGGAGATATAAGAGTTCCTCGTTATGCTGTCCGGGATAGAGAACGCCTCCATTGGAGATATAAGAGTTCCTCGTTATACTGTACAGGATAGAGAACGCCTCCATTGGAGATATAAGAGTTCCTCGTTATACTGTATAGGATAGAGAATGTCTCCATTGGAGATATAAGAGTTCCTCGTTATACTGTACGGGATAGAGAACGCCTCCATTGGAGATATAAGAGTTCCTCGTTATACTGTACGGGATAGAGAACGCTTCCATTGGAGATATAAGAGTTCCTCGTTATACTGTCCGGATAGAGAACGCCTCCATTGGAGATATAAGAGTTCCTCGTTATGCTGTCCGGGATAGAGAACGCCTCCATTGGAGATATAAGAGTTCCTCGTTATACTGTACGGGATAGAGAACGCCTCCATTTGAGATATAAGAGTTCCTCGTTATACTGTACGGGATAGAGAACGCCTCCATTGAAGATATAAGAGTTCCTCGTTATACTGTACGGGATAGAGACTGCCTCCATTGGAGATATAAGAGTTCCTCGTTATACTGTCCGGATAGAGACTGCCTCCATTGGAGATATAAGAGTTCCTCGTTATACTGTACGGGATAGAGAACGCCTCCATTGGAGATATAAGAGTTCCTCGTTATACTGTACGGGATAGAGAACGCTTCCATTGGAGATATAAGAGTTCCTCGTTATACTGTACAGGATAGAGAACGCCTCCATTGGAGATATAAGAGTTCCTCGTTATACTGTACGGGATAGAGAACGCCTCCATTGGAGATATAAGAGTTCCTCGTTATACTGTACGGGATAGAGAACGCCTCCATTGGAGATATAAGAGTTCCTCGTTATACTGTATGGGATAGAGAACGCCTCCATTGGAGATATAAGAGTTCCTCGTTATACTGTACAGGATAGAGAACGCCTCCATTGGAGATATAAGAGTTCCTCGTTATACTGTACAGGATAGAGAACGCCTCCATTGGACATATAAGAGTTCCTCGTTATACTGTATGGGATAGAGAACGCCTCCATTGGAGATATAAGAGTTCCTCGTTATACTGTACGGGATAGAGGATGTCTCCATTGGAGATATAAGAGTTCCTCGTTATACTGTACGGGATAGAGAACGCCTCCATTGGAGATATAAGAGTTCCTCGTTATACTGTATGGGATAGAGAACGCCTCCATTGGAGATATAAGAGTTCCTCGTTATACTGTACGGGATAGAGAACGCCTCCATTGGAGATATAAGAGTTCCTCGTTATTCTGTACGGGATAGAGAACGCCTCCATTGGAGATATAAGAGTTCCTCGTTATACTGTACGGGATAGAGAACGCCTCCATTGGAGATATAAGAGTTCCTCGTTATACTGTACAGGATAGAGAACGCCTCCATTGGAGATATAAGAGTTCCTCGTTATACTGTATAGGATAGAGAACGCCTCCATTGGAGATATAAGAGTTCCTCGTTATACTGTACGGGATAGAGAATGCCTCCATTGGAGATATAAGAGTTCCTCGTTATACTGTATGGGATAGAGAACGCCTCCATTGGAGATATAAGAGTCCCTCGTTATACTGTACAGGATAGAGAACGCCTCCATTGGAGATATAAGAGTTCCTCGTTATACTGTACAGGATAGAGAATGCCTCCATTGGAGATATAAGAGTTCCTCGTTATACTGTATGGGATAGAGAACGCCTCCATTGGAGATATAAGAGTCCCTCGTTATACTGTACAGGATAGAGAACGCCTCCATTGGAGATATAAGAGTTCCTCGTTATACTGTACGGGATAGAGAACGCCTCCATTGGAGATATAAGAGTTCCTCGTTATACGGTACGGGATAGAGAACGCCTCCATTGGAGATATAAGAGTTCCTCGTTATACTTTACGGGATAGAGAACGCCTCCATTGGAGATATAAGAGTTCCTCGTTATACTGTACGGGATAGAGAACGCCTCCATTGGAGATATAAGAGTTCCTCGTTATACTGTACAGGATAGAGAATGCCTCCATTGGAGATATAAGAGTTCCTCGTTATACTGTACGGGATAGAGAACACCTCCATTGGAGATATAAGAGTTCCTCGTTATACTGTACGGGATAGAGAACGCCTCCATTGGAGATATAAGAGTTCCACGTTATACTGTACGGGATAGAGAACGCCTCCATTGGAGATATAAGAGTTCCTCGTTATACTGTACGGGATAGAGAACGCCTCCATTGGAGATATAAGAGTTCCTCGTTATACTGTACAGGATAGAGAACGCCTCCATTGGAGATATAAGAGTTCCTCGTTATACTGTACGGGATAGAGAACGCCTCCATTGGAGATATAAGAGTTCCTCGTTATACTGTACGGGATAGAGAACGCCTCCATTGGAGATATAAGAGTTCCTCGTTATACTGTACGGGATAGAGAACGCCTCCATTGGAGATATAAGAGTTCCTCGTTATACTGTACGGGATAGAGAACGCCTCCATTGGAGATATAAGAGTTCCTCGTTATACTGTACGGGATAGAGAACGCCTCCATTGGAGATATAAGAGTTCCTCGTTATACTGTACGGGATAGAGAACGTCTCCATTGGAGATATAAGAGTTCCTCGTTATACTGTACGGGATAGAGAACGCCTCCATTGGAGATATAAGAGTTCCTCGTTATTCTGTACGGGATAGAGAACGCCTCCATTGGAGATATAAGAGTTCCTCGTTATACTGTACGGGATAGAGAACGCCTCCATTGGAGATATAAGAGTTCCTCGTTATACTGTACGGGATAGAGAACGCCTCCATTGGAGATATAAGAGTTCCTCGTTATACTGTACGGGATAGAGAACGCCTCCATTGGAGATATAAGAGTCCCTCGTTATACTGTACGGGATAGAGAACGCCTCCATTGGAGATATAAGAGTTCCTCGTTATACTGTACGGGATAGAGAACGCCTCCATTGGAGATATAAGAGTTCCTCGTTATACTGTACGGGATAGAGAACGCCTCCATTGGAGATATAAGAGTTCCTCGTTATACTGTACGGGATAGAGAACGCCTCCATTGGAGATATAAGAGTTCCTCGTTATACTGTACGGGATAGAGAACACCTCCATTGGAGATATAAGAGTTCCTCGTTATACTGTACGGGATAGAGAACGCCTCCATTGGAGATATAAGAGTTCCTCGTTATACTGTACGGGATAGAGAACGCCTCCATTGGAGATATAAGAGTTCCTCGTTATACTGTACGGGATAGAGAAAGCCTCCATTGGAGATATAAGAGTTCCTCGTTATACTGTACAGGATAGAGAACGCCTCCATTGGAGATATAAGAGTCCCTCGTTATACTGTACGGGATAGAGAACGCCTCCATTGGAGATATAAGAGTTCCTCGTTATACTGTACGGGATAGAGAACGCCTCCATTGGAGATATAAGAGTTCCTCGTTATACTGTACGGGATAGAGAACGCCTCCATTGGAGATATAAGAGTTCCTCGTTATACTGTACAGGATAGAGAACGCCTCCATTGGAGATATAAGAGTTCCTCGTTATACTGTACAGGATAGAGAACGCCTCCATTGGAGATATAAGAGTTCCTCGTTATACTGTACGGGATAGAGAACGTCTCCATTGGAGATATAAGAGTTCCTCGTTATACTGTACGGGATAGAGAATACCTCGATTGGAGATATAAGAGTTTCTCGTTATACTGTACGGGATAGAGAACGCCTCCTTTGGAGATATAAGAGTTCCTCGTTATACTGTACGGGATAGAGAACGCCTCCATTGGAGATATAAGAGTTCCTCGTTATACTGTACGGGATAGAGAAAGCCTCCCTTGGAGATATAAGAGTTCCTCGTTATACTGTACAGGATAGAGAACGCCTCCATTGGAGATATAAGAGTTCCACGATATACTGTACGGGATAGAGAACGCCTCCATTGGAGATATAAGAGTTCCACGTTATACTGTACAGGATAGAGAACGCCTCCATTGGAGATATAAGAGTTCCTCGTTATACTGTACAGGATAGAGAACGCCTCCATTGGAGATATAAGAGTTCCTCGTTATACTGTACGGGATAGAGAACGCCTCCATTGGAGATATAAGAGTTCCTCGTTGTGCTGTACGGGATAGAGAACGCCTCCATTGGAG
This sequence comes from Rhinophrynus dorsalis, assembly GCA_037306005.1. Classification (NCBI taxonomy): domain Eukaryota; kingdom Metazoa; phylum Chordata; class Amphibia; order Anura; family Rhinophrynidae; genus Rhinophrynus; species Rhinophrynus dorsalis. The sequence continues at coordinate 496,215,807 of CM074723.1, read as the reverse complement.
ATATAAGAGTTCCTCGTTATACTGTACAGGATAGAGAACGCCTCCATTGGAGATATAAGAGTTCCTCGTTATACTGTACAGGATAGAGAACGCCTCCATTGGACATATAAGAGTTCCTCGTTATACTGTATGGGATAGAGAACGCCTCCATTGGAGATATAAGAGTTCCTCGTTATACTGTACGGGATAGAGGATGTCTCCATTGGAGATATAAGAGTTCCTCGTTATACTGTACGGGATAGAGAACGCCTCCATTGGAGATATAAGAGTTCCTCGTTATACTGTATGGGATAGAGAACGCCTCCATTGGAGATATAAGAGTTCCTCGTTACACTGTACGGGATATAGAACGCCTCCATTGGAGATATAAGAGTTCCTCGTTATACTGTACAGGATAGAGAACGCCTCCATTGGAGATATAAGAGTTCCTCGTTATACTGTACAGGATAGAGAACGCCTCCATTGGACATATAAGAGTTCCTCGTTATACTGTATGGGATAGAGAACGCCTCCATTGGAGATATAAGAGTTCCTCGTTATACTGTACGGGATAGAGGATGTCTCCATTGGAGATATAAGAGTTCCTCGTTATACTGTACGGGATAGAGAACGCCTCCATTGGAGATATAAGAGTTCCTCGTTATACTGTATGGGATAGAGAACGCCTCCATTGGAGATATAAGAGTTCCTCGTTATACTGTACGGGATAGAGAACGCCTCCATTGGAGATATAAGAGTTCCTCGTTATACTGTACGGGATAGAGAACGCCTCCATTGGAGATATAAGAGTTCCTCGTTATACTGTACGGGATAGAGAACGCCTCCATTGGAGATATAAGAGTTCCTCGTTATACTGTACGGGATAGAGAACGCCTCCATTGGAGATATAAGAGTTCCTCGTTATACTGTACGGGATAGAGAACGCCTCCATTGGAGATATAAGAGTTCCTCGTTATACTGTACGGGATAGAGAACGCCTCCATTGGAGATATAAGAGTTCCTTGTTATGCTGTACGGGATAGAGAACGCCTCCATTGGAGATATAAGAGTTCCTCGTTCTGCTGTACGGGATAGAGAACGTCTCCATTGGAGATATAAGAGTTCCTCGTTATACTGTACGGGATAGAGAACACCTCCATTGGAGATATAAGAGTTCCTCGTTATACTGTACGGGATAGAGAACGCCTCCATTGGAGATATAAGAGTTCCTCGTTATACTGTACAGGATAGAGAACGCCTCCATTGGAGATATAAGAGTTCCTCGTTATACTGTACGGGATAGAGAACGCCTCCATTGGAGATATAAGAGTTCCTCGTTATACTGTACGGGATAGAGAACGCCTCCATTGGAGATATAAGAGTTCCTCGTTATGCTGTACGGGATAGAGAACGCCTCCATTGGAGATATAAGAGTTCCTCGTTATACTGTACGGGATAGAGAACGCCTCCATTGGAGATATAAGAGTTCCTCGTTATACTGTACGGGATAGAGAACGCCTCCATTGGAGATATAAGAGTTATTCGTTATACTGTACAGGATAGAGAACGCCTCCATTGGAGATATAAGAGTTCCTCGTTATACTGTACGGGATAGAGAACGCCTCCATTGGAGATATAAGAGTTCCTCGTTATACTGTACGGGATAGAGAACGCCTCCATTGGAGATATAAGAGTTCCTCGTTATACTGTCCGGATATAGAACACCTCCATTGGAGATATAAGAGTTCCTCGTTATACTGTACGGGATAGAGAACACCTCCATTGGAGATATAACAGTTCCTCGTTATACTGTACGGGATAGAGAACGCCTCCATTGGAGATATAAGAGTTCCTCGTTATGCTGTACGGGATAGAGAACGCCTCCATTGGAGATATAAGAGTTCCTCGTTATACTGTACGGGATAGAGAACGCCTCCATTGGAGATATAACAGTTCCTCGTTATACTGTACGGGATAGAGAACGCCTCCATTTGAGATATAAGAGTTCCTCGTTATACTGTACGGGATAGAGAACGCCTCCATTGGAGATATAAGAGTTCCTCGTTATGCTGTACGGGATAGAGAACGCCTCCATTGGAGATATAAGAGTTCCTCGTTATACTGTACGGGATAGAGAACGCCTCCATTGGAGATATAAGAGTTCCTCGTTATACTGTATGGGATAGAGAACGCCTCCATTGGAGATATAAGAGTTCCTCGTTATACTGTACGGGATAGAGAACGCCTCCATTGGAGATATAACAGTTCCTCGTTATACTGTACGGGATAGAGAACGCCTCCATTTGAGATATAAGAGTTCCTCGTTATACTGTACGGGATAGAGAACGCCTCCATTGGAGATATAAGAGTTCCTCGTTATGCTGTACGGGATAGAGAACGCCTCCATTGGAGATATAAGAGTTCCTCGTTATACTGTACGGGATAGAGAACGCCTCCATTGGAGATATAAGAGTTCCTCGTTATACTGTATGGGATAGAGAACGCCTCCATTGGAGATATAAGAGTTCCTCGTTATACTGTACGGGATAGAGAACGCCTCCATTGGAGATATAAGAGTTCCTCGTTATGCTGTACGGGATAGAGAACGCCTCCATTGGAGATATAAGAGTTCCTCGTTATACTGTACGGGATAGAGAACGCCTCCATTGGAGATATAAGAGTTCCTCGTTATACTGTATGGGATAGAGAACGCCTCCATTGGAGATATAAGAGTTCCTCGTTATGCTGTACGGGATAGAGAACGCCTCCATTGGAGATATAAGAGTTCCTCGTTATACTGTACGGGATAGAGAACGCCTCCATTGGAGATATAAGAGTTCCTCTTTATACTGTACGGGATAGAGAACGCCTCCATTGGAGATATAAGAGTTCCTCGTTATACTGTATGGGATAGAGAACGCCTCCATTGGAGATATAAGAGTTCCTCGTTATACTGTACGGGATAGAGAACGCCTCCATTGGAGATATAAGAGTTCCTCGTTATACTGTACGGGATAGAGAACGCCTCCATTGGAGATATAAGAGTTCCTCGTTATACTGTACGGGATAGAGAACGCCTCCATTGGAGATATAAGAGTTCCTCGTTATACTGTACAGGATAGAGAACGCCTCCATTGGAGATATAAGAGTTCCTCGTTATGCTGTCCGGGATAGAGAACGCCTCCATTGGAGATATAAGAGTTCCTCGTTATACTGTACAGGATAGAGAACGCCTCCATTGGAGATATAAGAGTTCCTCGTTATACTGTATAGGATAGAGAATGTCTCCATTGGAGATATAAGAGTTCCTCGTTATACTGTACGGGATAGAGAACGCCTCCATTGGAGATATAAGAGTTCCTCGTTATACTGTACGGGATAGAGAACGCTTCCATTGGAGATATAAGAGTTCCTCGTTATACTGTCCGGATAGAGAACGCCTCCATTGGAGATATAAGAGTTCCTCGTTATGCTGTCCGGGATAGAGAACGCCTCCATTGGAGATATAAGAGTTCCTCGTTATACTGTACGGGATAGAGAACGCCTCCATTTGAGATATAAGAGTTCCTCGTTATACTGTACGGGATAGAGAACGCCTCCATTGAAGATATAAGAGTTCCTCGTTATACTGTACGGGATAGAGACTGCCTCCATTGGAGATATAAGAGTTCCTCGTTATACTGTCCGGATAGAGACTGCCTCCATTGGAGATATAAGAGTTCCTCGTTATACTGTACGGGATAGAGAACGCCTCCATTGGAGATATAAGAGTTCCTCGTTATACTGTACGGGATAGAGAACGCTTCCATTGGAGATATAAGAGTTCCTCGTTATACTGTACAGGATAGAGAACGCCTCCATTGGAGATATAAGAGTTCCTCGTTATACTGTACGGGATAGAGAACGCCTCCATTGGAGATATAAGAGTTCCTCGTTATACTGTACGGGATAGAGAACGCCTCCATTGGAGATATAAGAGTTCCTCGTTATACTGTATGGGATAGAGAACGCCTCCATTGGAGATATAAGAGTTCCTCGTTATACTGTACAGGATAGAGAACGCCTCCATTGGAGATATAAGAGTTCCTCGTTATACTGTACAGGATAGAGAACGCCTCCATTGGACATATAAGAGTTCCTCGTTATACTGTATGGGATAGAGAACGCCTCCATTGGAGATATAAGAGTTCCTCGTTATACTGTACGGGATAGAGGATGTCTCCATTGGAGATATAAGAGTTCCTCGTTATACTGTACGGGATAGAGAACGCCTCCATTGGAGATATAAGAGTTCCTCGTTATACTGTATGGGATAGAGAACGCCTCCATTGGAGATATAAGAGTTCCTCGTTATACTGTACGGGATAGAGAACGCCTCCATTGGAGATATAAGAGTTCCTCGTTATTCTGTACGGGATAGAGAACGCCTCCATTGGAGATATAAGAGTTCCTCGTTATACTGTACGGGATAGAGAACGCCTCCATTGGAGATATAAGAGTTCCTCGTTATACTGTACAGGATAGAGAACGCCTCCATTGGAGATATAAGAGTTCCTCGTTATACTGTATAGGATAGAGAACGCCTCCATTGGAGATATAAGAGTTCCTCGTTATACTGTACGGGATAGAGAATGCCTCCATTGGAGATATAAGAGTTCCTCGTTATACTGTATGGGATAGAGAACGCCTCCATTGGAGATATAAGAGTCCCTCGTTATACTTTACAGGATAGAGAACGCCTCCATTGGAGATATAAGAGTTCCTCGTTATACTGTACAGGATAGAGAATGCCTCCATTGGAGATATAAGAGTTCCTCGTTATACTGTATGGGATAGAGAACGCCTCCATTGGAGATATAAGAGTCCCTCGTTATACTGTACAGGATAGAGAACGCCTCCATTGGAGATATAAGAGTTCCTCGTTATACTGTACGGGATAGAGAACGCCTCCATTGGAGATATAAGAGTTCCTCGTTATACGGTACGGGATAGAGAACGCCTCCATTGGAGATATAAGAGTTCCTCGTTATACTTTACGGGATAGAGAACGCCTCCATTGGAGATATAAGAGTTCCTCGTTATACTGTACGGGATAGAGAACGCCTCCATTGGAGATATAAGAGTTCCTCGTTATACTGTACAGGATAGAGAATGCCTCCATTGGAGATATAAGAGTTCCTCGTTATACTGTACGGGATAGAGAACACCTCCATTGGAGATATAAGAGTTCCTCGTTATACTGTACGGGATAGAGAACGCCTCCATTGGAGATATAAGAGTTCCACGTTATACTGTACGGGATAGAGAACGCCTCCATTGGAGATATAAGAGTTCCTCGTTATACTGTACGGGATAGAGAACGCCTCCATTGGAGATATAAGAGTTCCTCGTTATACTGTACGGGATAGAGAACGCCTCCATTGGAGATATAAGAGTTCCTCGTTATACTGTACGGGATAGAGAACGCCTCCATTGGAGATATAAGAGTTCCTCGTTATACTGTACGGGATAGAGAACGCCTCCATTGGAGATATAAGAGTTCCTCGTTATACTGTACGGGATAGAGAACGCCTCCATTGGAGATATAAGAGTTCCTCGTTATACTGTACGGGATAGAGAACGCCTCCATTGGAGATATAAGAGTTCCTCGTTATACTGTACGGGATAGAGAACGCCTCCATTGGAGATATAAGAGTTCCTCGTTATACTGTACGGGATAGAGAACGTCTCCATTGGAGATATAAGAGTTCCTCGTTATACTGTACGGGATAGAGAACGCCTCCATTGGAGATATAAGAGTTCCTCGTTATACTGTACGGGATAGAGAACGCCTCCATTGGAGATATAAGAGTTCCTCGTTATACTGTACGGGATAGAGAACGCCTCCATTGGAGATATAAGAGTTCCTCGTTATACTGTACGGGATAGAGAACGCCTCCATTGGAGATATAAGAGTTCCTCGTTATACTGTACGGGATAGAGAACGCCTCCATTGGAGATATAAGAGTCCCTCGTTATACTGTACGGGATAGAGAACGCCTCCATTGGAGATATAAGAGTTCCTCGTTATACTGTACGGGATAGAGAACGCCTCCATTGGAGATATAAGAGTTCCTCGTTATACTGTACGGGATAGAGAACGCCTCCATTGGAGATATAAGAGTTCCTCGTTATACTGTACGGGATAGAGAACGCCTCCATTGGAGATATAAGAGTTCCTCGTTATACTGTACGGGATAGAGAACGCCTCCATTGGAGATATAAGAGTTCCTCGTTATACTGTACGGGATAGAGAACGCCTCCATTGGAGATATAAGAGTTCCTCGTTATACTGTACGGGATAGAGAACGCCTCCATTGGAGATATAAGAGTTCCTCGTTATACTGTACGGGATAGAGAAAGCCTCCATTGGAGATATAAGAGTTCCTCGTTATACTGTACGGGATAGAGAACGCCTCCATTGGAGATATAAGAGTCCCTCGTTATACTGTACGGGATAGAGAACGCCTCCATTGGAGATATAAGAGTTCCTCGTTATACTGTACGGGATAGAGAACGCCTCCATTGGAGATATAAGAGTTCCTCGTTATACTGTACAGGATAGAGAACGCCTCCATTGGAGATATAAGAGTTCCTCGTTATACTGTACGGGATAGAGAACGTCTCCATTGGAGATATAAGAGTTCCTCGTTATACTGTACGGGATAGAGAACACCTCCATTGGAGATATAAGAGTTTCTCGTTATACTGTACGGGATAGAGAACGCCTCCATTGGAGATATAAGAGTTCCTCGTTATACTGTACGGGATAGAGAACGCCTCCATTGGAGATATAAGAGTTCCTCGTTATACTGTACGGGATAGAGAAAGCCTCCCTTGGAGATATAAGAGTTCCTCGTTATACTGTACAGGATAGAGAACGCCTCCATTGGAGATATAAGAGTCCCTCGTTATACTGTACGTGACAGAGAACGCCTCCATTGGAGATATAAGAGTTCCTCGTTATACTGTACGGGATAGAGAACGCCTCCATTGGAGATATAAGAGTTCCTCGTTATACTGTACAGGATAGAGAACACCTCCATTTGAGATATAAGAGTTCCTCGTTATACTGTACGGGATAGAGAACGCCTCCATTGGAGATATAAGAGTTCCTCGTTATACTGTACGGGATAGAGAACGCCTCCATCGGAGATATAAGAGTTCCTCGTTATACTGTACAGGATAGAGAACGCCTCCATTGGAGATATAAGAGTTCCACGATATACTGTACGGGATAGAGAACGCCTCCATTGGAGATATAAGAGTTCCTCGTTATACTGTACGGGATAGAGAACGCCTCCATTAGAGATATAAGAGTTCCACGTTATACTGTACAGGATAGAGAACGCCTCCATTGGAGATATAAGAGTTCCTCGTTATACTGTACAGGATAGAGAACGCCTCCATTGGAGATATAAGAGTTCCTCGTTATACTGTACGGGATAGAGAACGCCTCCATTGGAGATATAAGAGTTCCTCGTTGTGCTGTACGGGATAGAGAACGCCTCCATTGGAGATATAAGAGTTCCTCGTTATACTGTACGGGATAGAGAACGCCTCCATTGGAGATATAAGAGTTCCTCGTTATACTGTACAGGATAGAGAACGCCTCCATTGGAGATATAAGAGTTCCTCGTTGTGCTGTACGGGATAGAGAACGCCTCCATTGGAGATATAAGAGTCCCTCGTTATACTGTACGGGATAGAGAACGCCTCCATTGGAGATATAAGAGTTCCTCGTTATACTGTACGGGATAGAGAACGCCTCCATTGGAGATATAAGAGTTCCTCGTTATACTGTACAGGATAGAGAACGCCTCCATTAGAGATATAAGAGTTCCTCGTTATACTGTACGGGATAGAGAACGCCTCCATTGGAGATATAAGAGTTCCATGTTATACTGTACGGGATAGAGAACGCCTCCATTGGAGATATAAGAGTTCCTCGTTATACTGTACAGGATAGAGAACGCCTCCATTGGAGATATAAGAGTTCCTCGTTATACTGTACGGGATAGAGAACGCCTCCATTGGAGATATAAGAGTTCCTTGTTATGCTGTACGGGATAGAGAACGCCTCCATTGGAGATATAAGAGTTCCTCGTTATGCTGTACGGGATAGAGAATGCCTCCATTGGAGATATAAGAGTTCCTCGTTATACTGTACGGGATAGAGAACGCCTCCATTGGAGATATAAGAGTTCCTCGTTATACTGTACAGGATAGAGAACGCCTCCATTGGAGATATAAGAGTTCCTCGTTATACTGTACGGGATAGAGAACGCGTCCATTGGAGATATAAGAGTTCCTTGTTATGCTGTACGGGATAGAGAACGCCTCCATTGGAGATATAAGAGTTCCTCGTTATGCTGTACGGGATAGAGAACGTCTCCATTGGAGATATAAGAGTTCCTCGTTATACTGTACGGGATAGAGAACACCTCCATTGGAGGTATAAGAGTTCCTCGTTATACTGTACGGGATAGAGAACGCCTCCATTGGAGATATAAGAGTTCCTCGTTATACTGTACAGGATAGAGAACGCCTCCATTGGAGATATAAGAGTTCCTCGTTATACTGTACGGGATAGAGAACGCCTCCATTGGAGATATAAGAGTTCCTCGTTATGCTGTACGGGATAGAGAACGCCTCCATTGGAGATATAAGAGTTCCTCGTTATGCTGTACGGGATAGAGAACGCCTCCATTGGAGATATAAGAGTTCCTCGTTATACTGTACGGGATAGAGAACGCCTCCATTGGAGATATAAGAGTTCCTCGTTATACTGTACGGGATAGAGAACGCCTCCATTGGAGATATAAGAGTTATTCGTTATACTGTACAGGATAGAGAACGCCTCCATTGGAGATATAAGAGTTCCTCGTTATACTGTACGGGATAGAGAACGCCTCCATTGGAGATATAAGAGTTCCTCGTTATACTGTACGGGATAGAGAACGCCTCCATTGGAGATATAAGAGTTCCTCGTTATACTGTCCGGATATAGAACACCTCCATTGGAGATATAAGAGTTCCTCGTTATACTGTACGGGATAGAGAACGCCTCCATTGGAGATATAACAGTTCCTCGTTATACTGTACGGGATAGAGAACGCCTCCATTGGAGATATAAGAGTTCCTCGTTATGCTGTACGGGATAGAGAACGCCTCCATTGGAGATATAAGAGTTCCTCGTTATACTGTACGGGATAGAGAACGCCTCCATTGGAGATATAACAGTTCCTCGTTATACTGTACGGGATAGAGAACGCCTCCATTTGAGATATAAGAGTTCCTCGTTATACTGTACGGGATAGAGAACGCCTCCATTGGAGATATAAGAGTTCCTCGTTATGCTGTACGGGATAGAGAACGCCTCCATTGGAGATATAAGAGTTCCTCGTTATACTGTACGGGATAGAGAACGCCTCCATTGGAGATATAAGAGTTCCTCGTTATACTGTATGGGATAGAGAACGCCTCCATTGGAGATATAAGAGTTCCTCGTTATACTGTACGGGATAGAGAACGCCTCCATTGGAGATATAAGAGTTCCTCGTTATGCTGTACGGGATAGAGAACGCCTCCATTGGAGATATAAGAGTTCCTCGTTATACTGTACGGGATAGAGAACGCCTCCATTGGAGATATAAGAGTTCCTCGTTATACTGTATGGGATAGAGAACGCCTCCATTGGAGATATAAGAGTTCCTCGTTATGCTGTACGGGATAGAGAACGCCTCCATTGGAGATATAAGAGCTCCTCGTTATACTGTACGGGATAGAGAACGCCTCCATTGGAGATATAAGAGTTCCTCTTTATACTGTACGGGATAGAGAACGCCTCCATTGGAGATATAAGAGTTCCTCGTTATACTGTATGGGATAGAGAACGCCTCCATTGGAGATATAAGAGTTCCTCGTTATGCTGTACGGGATAGAGAACGCCTCCATTGGAGATATAAGAGTTCCTCGTTATACTGTACGGGATAGAGAACGCCTCCATTGGAGATATAAGAGTTCCTCGTTATACTGTACGGGATAGAGAACGCCTCCATTGGAGATATAAGAGTTCCTCGTTATACTGTACGGGATAGAGAACGCCTCCATTGGAGATATAAGAGTTCCTCGTTATACTGTACAGGATAGAGAACGCCTCCATTGGAGATATACGAGTTCCTCGTTATGCTGTCCGGGATAGAGAACGCCTCCATTGGAGATATAAGAGTTCCTCGTTATACTGTACAGGATAGAGAACGCCTCCATTGGAGATATAAGAGTTCCTCGTTATACTGTATAGGATAGAGAATGTCTCCATTGAAGATATAAGAGTTCCTCGTTATACTGTACGGGATAGAGAACGCCTCCATTGGAGATATAAGAGTTCCTCGTTATACTGTACGGGATAGAGAACGCTTCCATTGGAGATATAAGAGTTCCTCGTTATACTGTCCGGATAGAGAACGCCTCCATTGGAGATATAAGAGTTCCTCGTTATGCTGTCCGGGATAGAGAACGCCTCCATTGGAGATATAAGAGTTCCTCGTTATACTGTACGGGATAGAGAACGCCTCCATTGGAGATATAAGAGTTCCTCGTTATACTGTACGGGATAGAGAACGCCTCCATTGAAGATATAAGAGTTCCTCGTTATACTGTACGGGATAGAGACTGCCTCCATTGGAGATATAAGAGTTCCTCGTTATACTGTACGGGATAGAGAACGCCTCCATTGGAGATATAAGAGTTCCTCGTTATACTGTACGGGATAGAGAACGCTTCCATTGGAGATATAAGAGTTCCTCGTTATACTGTCCGGATAGAGAACACCTCCATTGGAGATATAAGAGTTCCTCGTTATACTGTACGGGATAGAGAACGCCTCCATTGAAGATATAAGAGTTCCTCGTTATACTGTCCGGATAGAGACTGCCTCCATTGGAGATATAAGAGTTCCTCGTTATACTGTACGGGATAGAGAACGCCTCCATTGGAGATATAAGAGTTCCTCGTTATACTGTACGGGATAGAGAACGCCTCCATTGGAGATATAAGAGTTCCTCGCTATACTGTACGGGATAGAGAACGCCTCCATTGGAAATATAAGAGTTCCTCGTTATACTGTACAGGATAGAGAACGCCTCCATTGGAGATATAAGAGTTCCTCGTTATACTGTACGGGATAGAGAATGCCTCCATTGGAGATATAAGAGTTCCTCGTTATACTGTACGGGATAGAGAACGCCTCCATTAGAGATATAAGAGTTCCTCGTTATACTGTACAGGATAGAGAACGCCTCCATTGGAGATATAAGAGTTCCTCGTTATACTGTACGGGATAGAGAACGCCTCCATTGGAGATATAAGAGTTCCTCGTTATACTGTACGGGATAGAGAACGCCTCCATTGGAGATATAAGAGTTCCTCGTTATACTGTACGGGATAGAGAACACCTCCATTGGAGATATAAGAGTTCCTCGTTATACTGTACGGGATAGAGAACGCCTCCATTGGAGATATAAGAGTTCCTCGTTATGCTGTACGGGATAGAGAACGCCTCCATTGGAGATATAAGAGTTCCTCGTTATGCTGTACGGGATAGAGAACGCCTCCATTGGAGATATAAGAGTTCCTCGTTATACTGTACGGGATAGAGAACGCCTCCATTGGAGATATAAGAGTTCCTCGTTATACTGTACGGGATAGAGAACGCCTCCATTGGAGATATAAGAGTTATTCGTTATACTGTACAGGATAGAGAACGCCTCCATTGGAGATATAAGAGTTCCTCGTTATACTGTACGGGATAGAGAACGCCTCCATTGGAGATATAAGAGTTCCTCGTTATACTGTACGGGATAGAGAACGCCTCCATTGGAGATATAAGAGTTCCTCGTTATACTGTCCGGATATAGAACACCTCCATTGGAGATATAAGAGTTCCTCGTTATACTGTACGGGATAGAGAACGCCTCCATTGGAGATATAACAGTTCCTCGTTATACTGTACGGGATAGAGAACGCCTCCATTGGAGATATAAGAGTTCCTCGTTATGCTGTACGGGATAGAGAACGCCTCCATTGGAGATATAAGAGTTCCTCGTTATACTGTACGGGATAGAGAACGCCTCCATTGGAGATATAACAGTTCCTCGTTATACTGTACGGGATAGAGAACGCCTCCATTTGAGATATAAGAGTTCCTCGTTATACTGTACGGGATAGAGAACGCCTCCATTGGAGATATAAGAGTTCCTCGTTATGCTGTACGGGATAGAGAACGCCTCCATTGGAGATATAAGAGTTCCTCGTTATACTGTACGGGATAGAGAACGCCTCCATTGGAGATATAAGAGTTCCTCGTTATACTGTATGGGATAGAGAACGCCTCCATTGGAGATATAAGAGTTCCTCGTTATACTGTACGGGATAGAGAACGCCTCCATTGGAGATATAAGTGTTCCTCGTTATGCTGTACGGGATAGAGAACGCCTCCATTGGAGATATAAGAGTTCCTCGTTATACTGTACGGGATAGAGAACGCCTCCATTGGAGATATAAGAGTTCCTCGTTATACTGTATGGGATAGAGAACGCCTCCATTGGAGATATAAGAGTTCCTCGTTATGCTGTACGGGATAGAGAACGCCTCCATTGGAGATATAAGAGCTCCTCGTTATACTGTACGGGATAGAGAACGCCTCCATTGGAGATATAAGAGTTCCTCTTTATACTGTACGGGATAGAGAACGCCTCCATTGGAGATATAAGAGTTCCTCGTTATACTGTATGGGATAGAGAACGCCTCCATTGGAGATATAAGAGTTCCTCGTTATGCTGTACGGGATAGAGAACGCCTCCATTGGAGATATAAGAGTTCCTCGTTATACTGTACGGGATAGAGAACGCCTCCATTGGAGATATAAGAGTTCCTCGTTATACTGTACGGGATAGAGAACGCCTCCATTGGAGATATAAGAGTTCCTCGTTATACTGTACGGGATAGAGAACGCCTCCATTGGAGATATAAGAGTTCCTCGTTATACTGTACAGGATAGAGAACGCCTCCATTGGAGATATACGAGTTCCTCGTTATGCTGTCCGGGATAGAGAACGCCTCCATTGGAGATATAAGAGTTCCTCGTTATACTGTACAGGATAGAGAACGCCTCCATTGGAGATATAAGAGTTCCTCGTTATACTGTATAGGATAGAGAATGTCTCCATTGGAGATATAAGAGTTCCTCGTTATACTGTACGGGATAGAGAACGCCTCCATTGGAGATATAAGAGTTCCTCGTTATACTGTACGGGATAGAGAACGCTTCCATTGGAGATATAAGAGTTCCTCGTTATACTGTCCGGATAGAGAACGCCTCCATTGGAGATATAAGAGTTCCTCGTTATGCTGTCCGGGATAGAGAACGCCTCCATTGGAGATATAAGAGTTCCTCGTTATACTGTACGGGATAGAGAACGCCTCCATTGGAGATATAAGAGTTCCTCGTTATACTGTACGGGATAGAGAACGCCTCCATTGAAGATATAAGAGTTCCTCGTTATACTGTACGGGATAGAGACTGCCTCCATTGGAGATATAAGAGTTCCTCGTTATACTGTCCGGATAGAGACTGCCTCCATTGGAGATATAAGAGTTCCTCGTTATACTGTACGGGATAGAGAACGCCTCCATTGGAGATATAAGAGTTCCTCGTTATACTGTACGGGATAGAGAACGCTTCCATTGGAGATATAAGAGTTCCTCGTTATACTGTCCGGATAGAGAACACCTCCATTGGAGATATAAGAGTTCCTCGTTATACTGTACGGGATAGAGAACGCCTCCATTGAAGATATAAGAGTTCCTCGTTATACTGTCCGGATAGAGACTGCCTCCATTGGAGATATAAGAGTTCCTCGTTATACTGTACGGGATAGAGAACGCCTCCATTGGAGATATAAGAGTTCCTCGTTATACTGTACGGGATAGAGAACGCCTCCATTGGAGATATAAGAGTTCCTCGCTATACTGTACGGGATAGAGAACGCCTCCATTGGAAATATAAGAGTTCCTCGTTATACTGTACAGGATAGAGAACGCCTCCATTGGAGATATAAGAGTTCCTCGTTATACTGTACGGGATAGAGAATGCCTCCATTGGAGATATAAGAGTTCCTCGTTATACTGTACGGGATAGAGAACGCCTCCATTAGAGATATAAGAGTTCCTCGTTATACTGTACAGGATAGAGAACGCCTCCATTGGAGATATAAGAGTTCCTCGTTATACTGTACAGGATAGAGAACGCCTCCATTGGAGATATAAGAGTTCCTCGTTATACTGTACGGGATAGAGAACGCCTCCATTGGAGATATAAGAGTTCCTCGTTATACTGTACGGGATAGAGAACACCTCCATTGGAGATATAAGTGTTCCTCGTTATACTGTACGGGATAGAGAACGCCTCCATTGGAGATATAAGAGTTCCTCGTTATACTGTATGGGATAGAGAACGCCTCCATTGGAGATATAAGAGTTCCTCGTTATACTGTACAGGATAGAGAACGCCTCCATTGGAGATATAAGAGTTCCTCGTTATACTGTACGGGATAGAGAACGCCTCCATTGGAGATATAAGAGTTCCTCGTTATACTGTACGGGATAGAGAACGCCTCCATTGGAGATATAAGAGTTCCTCGTTATACTGTACGGGATAGAGAACGCCTCCATTGGAGATATAAGAGTTCCTCGCTATACTGTACGGGATAGAGAACGCCTCCATTGGAAATATAAGAGTTCCTCGTTATACTGTACAGGATAGAGAACGCCTCCATTGGAGATATAAGAGTTCCTCGTTATACTGTACGGGATAGAGAACGCCTCCATTGGAGATATAAGAGTTCCTCGTTATACTGTACGGGATAGAGAACGCCTCCATTAGAGATATAAGAGTTCCTCGTTATACTGTACGGGATAGAGAACGCCTCCATTGGAGATATAAGAGTTCCTCGTTATACTGTACAGGATAGAGAACGCCTCCATTGGAGATATAAGAGTTCCTCGTTATACTGTACGGGATAGAGAACGCCTCCATTGGAGATATAAGAGTTCCTCGTTATACTGTACAGGATAGAGAACGCCTCCATTGGAGATATAAGAGTTCCTCGTTATACTGTACAGGATAGAGAACGCCTCCATTGGAGATATAAGAGTTCCTCGTTATACTGTACGGGATAGAGAACACCTCCATTGGAGATATAAGAGTTCCTCGTTATACTGTACGGGATAGAGAACGCCTCCATTGGAGATATAAGAGTTCCTCGTTATACTGTACGGGATAGAGAACGCCTCCATTGGAGATATAAGAGTTCCTCGTTATACTGTACGGGATAGAGAACGCCTCCATTGGAGATATAAGAGTTCCTCGTTATACTGTCCGGGATAGAGAACGCCTCCATTGGAGATATAAGAGTTCCTCGTTATACTGTATGGGATAGAGAACGCCTCCATTGGAGATATAAGAGTTCCTCGTTATGCTGTACGGGATAGAGAACGCCTCCATTGGAGATATAAGAGCTCCTCGTTATACTGTACGGGATAGAGAACGCCTCCATTGGAGATATAAGAGTTCCTCTTTATACTGTACGGGATAGAGAACGCCTCCATTGGAGATATAAGAGTTCCTCGTTATACTGTATGGGATAGAGAACGCCTCCATTGGAGATATAAGAGTTCCTCGTTATGCTGTACGGGATAGAGAACGCCTCCATTGGAGATATAAGAGTTCCTCGTTATACTGTACTGGATAGAGAACGCCTCCATTGGAGATATAAGAGTTCCTCGTTATACTGTACGGGATAGAGAACGCCTCCATTGGAGATATAAGAGTTCCTCGTTATACTGTACGGGATAGAGAACGCCTCCATTGGAGATATAAGAGTTCCTCGTTATACTGTACAGGATAGAGAACGCCTCCATTGGAGATATACGAGTTCCTCGTTATGCTGTCCGGGATAGAGAACGCCTCCATTGGAGATATAAGAGTTCCTCGTTATACTGTACAGGATAGAGAACGCCTCCATTGGAGATATAAGAGTTCCTCGTTATACTGTATAGGATAGAGAATGTCTCCATTGGAGATATAAGAGTTCCTCGTTATACTGTACGGGATAGAGAACGCCTCCATTGGAGATATAAGAGTTCCTCGTTATACTGTACGGGATAGAGAACGCTTCCATTGGAGATATAAGAGTTCCTCGTTATACTGTCCGGATAGAGAACGCCTCCATTGGAGATATAAGAGTTCCTCGTTATGCTGTCCGGGATAGAGAACGCCTCCATTGGAGATATAAGAGTTCCTCGTTATACTGTACGGGATAGAGAACGCCTCCATTGGAGATATAAGAGTTCCTCGTTATACTGTACGGGATAGAGAACGCCTCCATTGAAGATATAAGAGTTCCTCGTTATACTGTACGGGATAGAGACTGCCTCCATTGGAGATATAAGAGTTCCTCGTTATACTGTCCGGATAGAGACTGCCTCCATTGGAGATATAAGAGTTCCTCGTTATACTGTACGGGATAGAGAACGCCTCCATTGGAGATATAAGAGTTCCTCGTTATACTGTACGGGATAGAGAACGCTTCCATTGGAGATATAAGAGTTCCTCGTTATACTGTCCGGATAGAGAACACCTCCATTGGAGATATAAGAGTTCCTCGTTATACTGTACGGGATAGAGAACGCCTCCATTGAAGATATAAGAGTTCCTCGTTATACTGTCCGGATAGAGACTGCCTCCATTGGAGATATAAGAGTTCCTCGTTATACTGTACGGGATAGAGAACGCCTCCATTGGAGATATAAGAGTTCCTCGTTATACTGTACGGGATAGAGAACGCCTCCATTGGAGATATAAGAGTTCCTCGCTATACTGTACGGGATAGAGAACGCCTCCATTGGAAATATAAGAGTTCCTCGTTATACTGTACAGGATAGAGAACGCCTCCATTGGAGATATAAGAGTTCCTCGTTATACTGTACGGGATAGAGAATGCCTCCATTGGAGATATAAGAGTTCCTCGTTATACTGTACGGGATAGAGAACGCCTCCATTAGAGATATAAGAGTTCCTCGTTATACTGTACAGGATAGAGAACGCCTCCATTGGAGATATAAGAGTTCCTCGTTATACTGTACAGGATAGAGAACGCCTCCATTGGAGATATAAGAGTTCCTCGTTATACTGTACGGGATAGAGAACGCCTCCATTGGAGATATAAGAGTTCCTCGTTATACTGTACGGGATAGAGAACACCTCCATTGGAGATATAAGTGTTCCTCGTTATACTGTACGGGATAGAGAACGCCTCCATTGGAGATATAAGAGTTCCTCGTTATACTGTATGGGATAGAGAACGCCTCCATTGGAGATATAAGAGTTCCTCGTTATACTGTACAGGATAGAGAACGCCTCCATTGGAGATATAAGAGTTCCTCGTTATACTGTACGGGATAGAGAACGCCTCCATTGGAGATATAAGAGTTCCTCGTTATACTGTACGGGATAGAGAACGCCTCCATTGGAGATATAAGAGTTCCTCGTTATACTGTACGGGATAGAGAACGCCTCCATTGGAGATATAAGAGTTCCTCGCTATACTGTACGGGATAGAGAACGCCTCCATTGGAAATATAAGAGTTCCTCGTTATACTGTACAGGATAGAGAACGCCTCCATTGGAGATATAAGAGTTCCTCGTTATACTGTACGGGATAGAGAACGCCTCCATTGGAGATATAAGAGTTCCTCGTTATACTGTACGGGATAGAGAACGCCTCCATTAGAGATATAAGAGTTCCTCGTTATACTGTACGGGATAGAGAACGCCTCCATTGGAGATATAAGAGTTCCTCGTTATACTGTACAGGATAGAGAACGTCTCCATTGGAGATATAAGAGTTCCTCGTTATACTGTACGGGATAGAGAACGCCTCCATTGGAGATATAAGAGTTCCTCGTTATACTGTACAGGATAGAGAACGCCTCCATTGGAGATATAAGAGTTCCTCGTTATACTGTACAGGATAGAGAACGCCTCCATTGGAGATATAAGAGTTCCTCGTTATACTGTACGGGATAGAGAACACCTCCATTGGAGATATAAGAGTTCCTCGTTATACTGTACGGGATAGAGAACGCCTCCATTGGAGATATAAGAGTTCCTCGTTATACTGTACGGGATAGAGAACGCCTCCATTGGAGATATAAGAGTTCCTCGTTATACTGTACGGGATAGAGAACGCCTCCATTGGAGATATAAGAGTTCCTCGTTATACTGTCCGGGATAGAGAACGCCTCCATTGGAGATATAAGAGTTCCTCGTTATACTGTACGGGATAGAGAACGTCTCCATTGGAGATATAAGAGTTCCTCGTTATACTGTACGGGATAGAGAACGCCTCCATTGGAGATATAAGAGTTCCTCGTTATACTGTACAGGATAGAGAATGCCTCCATTGGAGATATAAGAGTTCCTCGTTATACTGTAAGGGATACAGAAGGCCTCTGCAATGTTCCAGGGATTAGTAGACAGGGTACTGGAATACTTGCAGGAGACTCATAGAGTAAAAGTGATACGTTTATTGGCTAACTGAGTGGCTCTAAGATGCAGCTTTCACTAAATATGCCTGAAAACGAGACCTGGTTGTCTTGATAGCCACTCAGCCAATAAAGGTATCACTTTCACTCTACGAGTCAATGCTTGTTCTAGAGCCAATACAGTACCGCGCTTTACCTATACTGATTACTTACAGCACTGTATGTGCACGTACCTAGACAATATTGCAGTGCAGGTGCTGGCCTTCCTGGGTACATAGTTTTTAATCTATTGCTTAGATCAGTTCAGTTAATCACAGTGATCATGCCTGATTGTTCAAAAACAACCTTTACTTGAATCAAACCTGCGCAACCCAAAAGTCTTTACTGTGCAAACACAAAATACGTTTTGCCAGCGTGCAATACACATACTGCGCGTGTGTGAAACCATAACTTGTAGTCTAATATCTTGGGCAAGGTACCACTAATAAACAAGTGTTACCTGACATAGGATCAGCCTTGGTGCCATGTTTGGGAGATATCTGTTTAAAGGGATAGTAATACTTCGTTTTATCTTTATTTTATTTTGTAGGCATTAAAAAAACATGAAGAACGATATAAGTCTTATCTCTCAGACCTTTATGGTTTGAGAGATATTCACAAGCAAAGTTTCCCCTCCCGTCCTTTTTACCTAGTGTAAGCCACCTCTTCTCAGATGTGGAATCCAGTCCAAAGACCAGACAGATAACAGCAGGGGACAATCTTCTTCCTATGAGAACAATGAAATCCCTGCCCCCCTTTTACCTAGTGTAAGTCATCTCTTCTCAGATGTGGAATCCAGTCCAAAGACCAGACAGATAACAGAAGGGGACAATCTTCTTCCTATGAGAACAATGAAATCCCTGCCCCCCTTGACAAGCTTTTCAGGTTTTCCCTTATCTTAATTGAAGATTGTCCCTCTCTGCAGTCTACCTGGGCACATCCCTTCTGATCTGGCTGAGCAGTGTTACATCAGTAAAAGGGGCGGGAGGGGGATACTTTGTAATTGAATTACTCTTGTACTACAACTCTTACAGAACTGATATAACACTCTCCAAAGTCCAAATACTATGATGACTAATTAGAGCTGCTTTTATTATGAAACATTACTATCCCTTTAATAGATTTGCTTGATGCTCTGACTACTACATTATAATGGGGAAAGTAATAATGTTTTGGACAGCCCCCATATTTATTTATTTATTTTTTAGGTTTTAAAACAATTTTATTGCGGTAATAAGAAAATACAGCAAATAAAGCAGTTATGAAACACGTTGTACCAAGCATGAACAATAATTAAGGAAATGCAATGACAGAGGAACAAGAACAACTGACAGTAAATGAGTGGGCCGCTGTGGTCTGAGGCCAGAGGGAATCCGCTTAGAAGACCGAGGACTAATTGCTGTGTGGGAGAGGTCAGACGAGGATGCACCCAACAACAAGAGCGGGGTGATTGCAGGGCAGAGTCAACGGAAGAGAAGAAGAGGGAAAAAAGGGGGGGGGTGGATGGAGAGAAAAGGGAGAGGGAGAGGAATTAAGAGCCAACATGGACGGGGGGGAAGGAAAAATCAGGGGAGGGTACTGGCAGGGGACCCGGCGCCCAAGAAGTTGTTAATGAGTTAAAGCTGCTCCGATACTCCCTCAATGCAGTTGGAAGAAGAGTGTAACGGACCACAGTACGGTACTGGAAGTCCTTTGTGGGTGGATGGATTTTTAGCCCATTGTCTCAGACTATGGAGAACTGTGGGACAGTAGACTAGCGGACATCTCTGCCAAAGAGGCTACCGTTCTATGTTAAAAGTTATGGGCATGGTTACTATTGTAATACACACTGGACCCCTGGTTGCATTGTGGGCCTACAACCTTGCCCCGAAGGGGTTAAACTGCTGGACATCTGCAAAACCAGCCAAATGGTAGATGGGTCACCTCCTCTGGTCAAAGAGTTGATTAAGGTTCGCACTTGCCGAATCTCGTCACCTCTGATGTCTTGTGCGTGATGGGATTAGTCTGGGGTCCTGATGGCCGTTTCTAGTGATCTGTTCTGATTTGATCGATCCCGCTGTATTGTCCCATTGTCTTGTGTTTACATTCCCAGTGTTTACAGTAAACATCCCAACTGTTTACCATAGTCCCTCTGTATAGTTAATTTAATCATGTCCACCCCCATTGTATCCTGTGTCCACCATATGTCACTGCCCTTTGTGTTTCTTGTCTTGTATTAGATCTGAATATGGTTCAATGTGTATAAAAACCCCAGAGTTGTTCAGTATAGGGAGTTAGTTGTTCTGAACTAAGCAGGAGTACAGAGTCTTTATTCTGAATGGTAGAAAGGGGCCCCTTTGCCTCCCATTCAAGAGTCTCCTGTTCCAGCATTTCCAGTGGATTCTTCAGCTGCAGATTTCCATTGAATGTTTCCACAGTTCAGCTTGTGTTTCCAGCTCTCCAAGAGTTCCAGCGCTTCCAGAGTTCCAGCCAGCTTTCATCTTGCTTCACCGGCCAGGCTACCCACTTGTAGCCGTATCCAGGAGGGAGAGACCCAGAACGACGGCTAAAGATAATCCGGTGTCACTTAGCTTCCGTTACAAAGAGGTCCACCAAGTGACAGATCAAGAAGTGTAGTCTGAAGCAACCCAGGAAGACCAGACTTCTCTGAAACACTGCTTATGGCCCAATCACCAAGCATGAATCCTCTCAAAAGCATAGAATCTGTTCACCCTAGAACACCAGCCTTCAGTTGGGGGGCCTCCCACTTCTTCCATTTTGAGGAAATATTCAGCCGTGCTGCCATGAGCATGAAGTGAAGAAGGGGGAATTTATGGGTGTGAGCAATGGGTGAAAGGAGAACAAGCACAGGAGAGGGTTGAAGGGAATTGGGAAATCACAGACCTTCTAATAATTTCAAGTATCCATTCTCAATAGCCATCAATAGTGGAGCAAGTCTACCAGATATGGGACATGGTACCCCCACCCTCCTCACGTTTCCAGCATATGTCAGGAAGATCACGCACCAACCTCGAGAGATGCTGGGGCGTGAGATTCCAGCACAAAGTAGTTTATTGAAACCCTCCTGAGAGGGGTATTATGAGGGAGATAATGAGCTGATCAAAATATTACTGGCCAGGTCTGAGGGTCCTGCAGCGATGGCTCCTGAAGTTCCCTGGACCAGACAGTGGTAAAGGATGGGACTGAAGAAGAATCACAAGCCAACAAATGCCTATACATTTTTGATACGGTGTGTACCTTGTTGTCAGGGGAAAGCAGGAGGGATTCCATCGTAGTAAGCGGGCGAGTAAAGGACCCCTGTTTATAGAGTCCAGAGAGATAATGACGGGTCTGCAGGAACCTCTACATTTCAGAATGAGGTAGGTCTAGATGTTGGGATGGGGCACAAAAGTCGTTGCTATTCAGAACATCTGCCAAGTGCGACAATGACTCCAAACCCTGACTGATCCACTCCCTAATGGGCCATCTCTCCAACCCAGGCCTAAACTCCAGGTTGCCACAAATACTCAAAAGGGGAGATGGATAGGGGGTCCAGTCATGTGTAGCAGAATGCCAATGTCAAGTGCAGAGTACAACCCCCACCACAAGAGAGCGAAGTAGATCCTTTGGAAGATAGGATAGGGTCCAATATTTATTTCTATCAAATGAATATGGACCATATGTGCAAGGTTTATGGACGATGGTTTCTAAGGACCAAATACTGGTAAGGTGGGCTTTATCAAAAAAGGTAATACTGTCACGGTTCCCAGAGAAGTTCAAGAGTCAGTACGGTATAGTTAAATGCAATTTATTGACAACCAAAAGGTAAGAAAAATATATACAATATATACAGCAGGAACAAGCAGATGGTTCCAGGCCAGCGAGCTCTGCAATCAGGAATAGTAGGCTGCTAAGCCTGACCAATCTGCTGGGGACTAGGCCTAAGCCACTGGTAGTCTCTGCTGGAGCCAGGAGCAGGAACACAGGATCTTGATCCGATGTAGCGGACATACCGACTCAATCCTGCAGTCAGTAGGGAGCGATATCTGACTCACGCCTGCAGTCAGAATGGGAAATAGATAGCTGACTCGCCTGCAGTCAGTATCAGAGCTGGTCTACCAGAGAGCCCCAGGTCCGCACTAGATTGGGTGTCTGCTAGGTACAAGGAACAAATGTAAGAGTGGTCAGACAGAGCCACAAATCAGCACCAGAGGGGGTAGTCAGACAAGCCAGGTCATACACAGTTCAGGTAGTCAGCCAGAGCCACAGGTCTGCACCAGGTTGGGTGTCCACTATAGGGATAAGCAAAAGAATAGTCAGACAGAGCCACAGGTCAGCACCAGGTTGGATGGAAGCCAGGTCATACACAGATCCCAAGGTAATAGAACTGCTATGAACAACAACACAAGGGCAACTGAGTCAGGACTCAGTCTGCCTTTTAAACCCCTCCACAGGAAGTAGGAGGGGCAGCTCAGAGGGAGGAAGTAGGTAGGAGGAGACTACAAGAAGCAAACACATAAAACAGAGGCCTGCTGCATCCTTGAAGCCTCACGCCTGTAGATGACACTGAAACCAAGGTAAGCTGTAACAAATACCTCTGCCCAAATCAGCTCCCAACTTCAGCATCTCTGCCACCATTCTTCCATAACCTTTCAGTGCCCATAGAGATGTGTATTGTACACCTTTGTGGAACTGAATGTATAAGAACAGTAAAACCTATTCTGTACTTACTGAACCATCTGATCAGTGGGCTGTCTGCCCGTCTGCTGATTAGTGGACTACCTGTCTGTCTGCTGATCAGTGGGCTGTCTGCCCGTCTGCTGATCAGTGGGCTGTCTGCCTGTCTGCTGATCAGTGAGATATCTGCCTGTCTGCTGATCAGTGGGCTGTCTGCCCGTCTGCTCATCAATGGGCTACCTGTCTGTCTGCTGATCAGTGGGCTATCTGCCTGTCTGCTGATCAGTGGGCTGTCTGCCCGTCTGCTGATCAGTGGGCTGTCTGCCTGTCTGCTGATCAGTGGGCTGTCTGCCCGTCTGCTGATCAGTGGGCTGTCTGCCCGTCTGCTGATCAGTGGGCTGTCTGCCCGTCTGCTGATCAGTGGGCTGTCTGCCCGTCTGCTGATCAGTGGGCTGTCTGCCCGTCTGCTGATCAGTGGGCTACCTGTCTGTCTGCTGATCAGTGGGCTGTCTGCCCGTCTGCTGATCAGTGGACTACCTGTCTGTCGGCTGATCAGTGGGCTATCTGCCTATCAACTGTGCAGTGGGCTATCTGCTGATCAGTGGGATATCAGCCTACCAGCTGATCAGTGAGCTATTTGCTACCAGCTGATCAGTGGACTATTTATCATCTGATTCAGGTAAACAGAGGACAGGTGGTGCAACAAAGACGTAATGATTTGACTGCACAACATCAGATTTGGCATGTGTACATCCACAATAAAATGGAGAGGATGTTGGAGGCAAGGGGGCTAAGCTGAGTGATGATTGGGGTAATGGTTCAAACCATGCATAAACAGGTATAGCTCTGCCTATATAAAGGAAGACATGATATGAACATATTAATCTAGACTTCAGAGTATCCCTGAAGGAAATCTTACAGCCCTATTGCACTTATTGATGACCCCGTTATACTGCGCCATGTTAACGCTTCATATGCACTAGCTAACCAACATACAGGAAACAAACAATTGTGCACAACTATGGTGTGCACAGAATATTCACCATCTGTATATACCTTCCACACAAATACCAATATCCCATGTGTACTTACCTTCCTTACTGAATATTCACCGGCTGTACACTCCTTCCACACAAATACCAATATCCCATGTGCACTTACCTTCCTTACTGAATATTCACCGTCTGTATACTCCTTCCCCACAAATACCAATATCCCATGTGTACTTACCTTCATTACTGAATATTCACCAGCTGTATACTCCTTCCACACAAATACCAATATCCCATGTGTACTTACCTTCCTTACTGAATATTCACCGTCTGTACACTCCTTCCACATAAATACCAATATCCCATGTGTACTTATCTTCCTTACTGAATATTCACCAGCTGTATACTCCTTCCACACAAATACTAATATCCCATGTGTACTTACCTTCCTTACTGAATATTCACCAGCTGTATACTCCTTCCACATAAATACCAATATCCCAAGTGCACTTACCTTCCTTACTGAATATTCACCGTCTGTACACTCCTTCCCCACAAATACCAATATCCCATGTGTACTTACCTTCCTTACTGAATATTCACTAGCTGTACACTCCTTCCACATAAATACCAATATCCCATGTGCACTTACCTTCCTTACTGAATATTCACCAGCTGTACAGTCCTTCCACACAAATATCAATATCCCATGTGCACTTACCTTCATTACTGGATATTCACCGGCTGTAAATGCCTTCCACACAAATACCAATATCTATCGAATAGACATAACAGGACTGGTATCTGATAGATCTAATAGATAGAACAGGTCTGGTATCTGATACATCTAATAAACAGAACAAGACCAGTATCTGATAGATCTAATAGACAGAACAGGACTGGCTTCTGATAGCTGTAATAGACACAACAGGACTGGTACCTGATATATCTAATAGACACAACAAGACTGTTATCTGATAGATCTAATAGACAGAACAGGACTGGTATCTGATAGATCAAACAGACACAACAGGACTGGTCTGTGATAAACCTAATAGACAGAAAAGGACTGGTGCCTGAGTTATCTAATAGACACAAGAGGACTGGTATCTGATAGATCTAATAGATAGAACAGGACTGGTATCTGATAAATCAGACACAACAGGACGGGTCTGTGATAAATCTAATAGACAGAAAAGGACTGGTACCTGATATATCTAATAGACACAACAGGACTGGTACCTGATAGATCTAATAGACAGAACAGGACTGGTACCTGATAGGTCTAATAGACAGAACAGGACTGGTACCTGATAGATCTAATAGACAGAAAAGGACTGGTACCTGATAGATCTAATAGACACAACAGGACTGGTATCTGATAGATCTAATAGATAGAACAGGACTGGTATCTGATAAATCAGACACAACAGGACGGGTCTGTGATAAATCTAATAGACAGAAAAGGACTGGTACCTGATATATCTAATAGACAGAACAGGACTGGTACCAGATAGATTTAATAGACAGAACAGGACTGGTACCTGATATATCTAATAGACACAACAGGACTGGTACCTGATAGATTTAATAGACAGAACAGGACTGGTACCTGATAGATCTAATGGACAGAAAAGGACTGGTACCTGATAGATCTAATAGACACAACAGGACTGGTACCTGATAGATGTAATAGATACAACAGGACTGGCACCTGATAGATCTAATAGTCACAACAGGACTGGTACCTGATAGATGTAATAGACACAACAGGATTGGTACCTGATAGATCTAATAGACATAACAGGACTGGTATCTGATAGATCTAATAGACATAACAGGACTGGTATCTGATAGATCTAATAGACATAACAGGACTGGTATCTGATAGATCTAATAGACATAACAGGACTGGCATCTGATAGATCTAATAGACACATCAGGACTGGTACCTGATAGCTCTAATAGACACATCAGGACTGGTATCTGATAGATCTAATAGACATAACAGGACTGGTATCTGATAGATCTAATAGATAGAAGATGACTGGTATGTGAGAGATCTAATAGACATAACAGGACTGGTATCTGATAGATCTAATAGACACATCAGGACTGGTACCTGATAGATCTAATAGACATAACAGGACTGGTATCTGATAGATTTAATGGACAGAATGGGACAGGCTCGGCCCCAGGTTACAAGGGAACATCAGCCCTCACCGGATTGGCCGTTAGCATCACGTGATCAGACCTTTTCTTGCTCGGCCGCGGGTTCTGCTGGGAGTTGTAGTTCCGGCGGGAAGGACCAGGGCCCACAAACAGACAGACGCTTTGTACATCAGGACTACATGTCCCAGCATGCAGCGCGATTTCCGGTTCCTGTCGGGTCAGTTCTTTTTCCTGCTGTGTACAGATTGCACCGAGAGGGGTAAGAGCGGGGTATTAGAGTGCGGGGGGCAAGAGAAGGTGGGTGTAGGGGTAAGAGCGGGGTATTAGAGTGCGGGGGGCAAGAGAAGGTGGGTGTAGGGGTAAGAGCGGGGTATTAGAGTGCGGGGGGCAAGAGAAGGTGGGTGTAGGGGTGAGAGCGGGGTATTAGAGTGCGGGGGGCAAGAGGAGGTGGGTGTAGGGGTAAGAGCGGGGTATTAGAGTGAGGGGGGTAAGAGGAGGTGGGTGTAGGGGTAAGAGCGGGGTATTAGAGTGAGGGGGGTAAGAGGAGGTGGGTGTAGGGGTAAGAGCGGGGTATTAGAGTGCGGGGGGTAAGAGGAGGTGGGTGTAGGGGTGAGAGCGGGGTATTAGAGTGCGGGGGGTAAGAGGAGGTGGGTGTAGGGGTAAGAGCGGGGTATTAGAGTGCGGGGGGCAAGAGGAGGTGGGTGTAGGGGTGAGAGCGGGGTATTAGAGTGCGGGGGGTAAGAGGAGGTGGGTGTAGGGGTGAGAGCGGGGTATTAGAGTGCGGGGGGTAAGAGGAGGTGGGTGTAGGGGTGAGAGCGGGGTATTAGAGTGCGGGGGGTAAGAGGAGGTGGGTGTAGGGGTGAGAGCGGGGTATTAGAGTGCGGGGGGTAAGAGGAGGTGGGTATAGGGGTAAGAGCGGGGTATTAGAGTGCGGGGGGTAAGAGGAGGTGGGTGTAGGGGTGAGAGCGGGGTATTAGAGTGAGGGGGGTAAGAGGAGGTGGGTGTAGGGGTGAGAGCGGGGTATTAGAGTGCGGGGGATAAAAGGAGGTGGGTGTAGGGGTGAGAGCGGGGTATTAGAGTGCGGGGGGTAAGAGGAGGTGGGTGTAGGGGTAAGAGCGGGGTATTAGAGTGCGGGGGGGTAAGAGGAGGTGGGTGTAGGGGTGAGAGCGGGGTATTAGAGTGCGGGGGGTAAGAGGAGGTGGGTGTAGGGTAAGAGCGGGGTATTAGAGTGCGGGGGATAAGAGGAGGTGGGTGTAGGGGTAAGAGCGGGGTATTAGAGTGCAGGGGGTAGGAGGAGGTGGGTGCAGGGGTAAGAGCGGGGTATTAGAGTGCGGGGGGTAGGAGGAGGTGGGTGCAGGGGTAAGAGTGGGATATTAGAGTGTAGGGGGTAAGAGCGGGGTATTAGAGTGCAGGGGTAAGAGCAGGGTATTACAGTGTAGGGGGTAAGAGTGGGGTATTAGAGTGTGGGGGTAGGAGGAAGTGGGTGTAGGGGTAAGAGCGGTGGCGTTAGGGTTAGTATTTGAGGTGAGTGGTATCGGATAGTGTAATCTGATCCCGGTTACTGGGGGGGTTAATAGTCATATAAATAAATGTCCTCATCCATAAACTGTCACCTTCCTCATCCCACTGATCCCCTCATCCATTCAGTGGTTCACCAGCAAGAAGGGGACAAGGACCAGTTCTCTGGGTGATGGGGGCTGTGGGTGGGTGTGTTTACACTGGGGTCCCCAAATATTATATAATGATGGATACAGGGGTATAAATATACATCTCATCTCTAACAAGGATATATATATATATATATATATATAATATATATATTGTGCGCAGGACTTTACCTAAATATAAATTTCTAATGTATCTCCCATAGAATAACATAGGAACTGGAGAGTTTATCTCACTGGAGAAGTTATCTCCTCTTTATCACACCTTAGTACATCTCCCCCTGTAGTCTATAACTAAATATCTCCCATAGAATAACATAGGGACTGGAGAGTTTATCACAGTGGAGAAGTTATCTCCTCTTTATCACACCTTAGTACATCTCTCCTGTAGTCTATAACTAAAGATCTCCCATAGAATAACATAGGAAATGGAGAGTTTATCTCACTGGAGAAGTTATCTCCTCTTTATCACACCTTAGTACATCTCCCCTGTAGTCTATAATTAAATCTCTCCCATAGAATAGCATAGGAACTGGAGAGTTTATCTCACTGGAGAAGTGATCTCCTCTTTATCTCACCTTAGTACATCTCCCCTGTAGTCTATAACTAAATCTCTCCCATAGAATAACATAGGAACTGGAGAGTTTATCTCACTGGAGAAGTTATCTCCTCTTTATCACACCTTAGTACATCTCCCCTGTAGTCTATAACTAAATCTCTCCCATAGAATAACATAGGAACTGGAGAGTTTATCTCACTGGAGAAGTTATCTCCTCTTTATCACACCTTAGTACATCTCCCCTGTAGTCTATAACTAAATCTCTCCCATAGAATAACATAGGAACTGGAGAGTTTATCTCACTGGAGAAGTTATCTCATCTTTATCACACCTTAGTACATCTCCCCTGTAGTCTATAATTAAATCTCTCCCATAGAATAGCATAGGAACTGGATAGTTTGTCTCACTGGAGAAGTTATCTCCTCTTTATCACACCTTAGTACATCTCCCCTGTAGTCTATAACTAAATATCTCCCATAGAATAACATAGGAACTGGAGAGTTTATCTCACTGGAGAAGTTATCTCCTCTTTATCACACCTTAGTACATCTCCCCTGTAGTCTATAACTAAATATCTCCCATAGAATAACATAGGAACTGGAGAGTTTATCTCACTGGAGAAGTTATCTCCTCTTTATCACACCTTAGTACATCTCCCCTGTAGTCTATAACTAAATCTCTCCTATAGAATAACATAGGAACTGGAGAGTTTATCTCACTGGAGAAGTTATCTCCTCTTTATCACACCTTAGTACATCTCCCCTGTAGTCTATAACTAAATCTCTCCCATATAATAACATAGGAACTGGAGAGTTTATCTCACTGGTGGAGAAGTTATCTCCTCTTTATCACACCTTAGTACATCTCCCCTGTAGTCTATAACTAAATATCTCCCATAGAATAACATAGGAACTGGAGAGTTTATCTCACTGGAGAAGTTATCTCCTCTTTATCACACCTTAGTACATCTCCCCTGTAGTCTATAACTAAATCTCTACCATAGAATAACATAGGAACTGGAGAGTTTATCTCACTGGAGAAGTTATCTCCTCTTTATCACACATTAGTACATCTCCCCTGTAGTCTATAACTAAATCTCTCCTATAGAATAACATAGGAACTGGAGAGTTTATCTCACTGGAGAAGTTATCTCCTCTTTATCACACCTTAGTACATCTCCCCTGTAGTCTATAACTAAATCTCTCCCATATAATAACATAGGAACTGGAGAGTTTATCTCACTGGTGGAGAAGTTATCTCCTCTTTATCACACCTTAGTACATCTCCCCTGTAGTCTATAACTAAATATCTCCCATAGAATAACATAGGAACTGGAGAGTTTATCTCACTGGAGAAGTTATCTCCTCTTTATCACACCTTAGTACATCTCCCCTGTAGTCTATAACTAAATCTCTACCATAGAATAACATAGGAACTGGAGAGTTTATCTCACTGGAGAAGTTATCTCCTCTTTATCACACATTAGTACATCTCCCCTGTAGTCTATAACTAAATATCTCCCATAGAATAACATAGGAACTGGAGAGTTTATCTCACTGGAGAAGTTATCTCCTCTTTATCACACCTTAGTACATCTCCCCTGTAGTCTATAACTAAATCTCTCCCATATAATAACATAGGAACTGGAGAGTTTATCTCACTGGTGGAGAAGTTATCTCCTCTTTATCACACATTAGTACATCTCCCCTGTAGTCTATAACTAAATATCTCCCATAGAATAACATAGGAACTGGAGAGTTTATCTCACTGGAGAAGTTATCTCCTCTTTATCACACCTTAGTACATCTCCCCTGTAGTCTATAACTAAATCTCTCCCATATAATAACATAGGAACTGGAGAGTTTATCTCACTGGTGGAGAAGTTATCTCCTCTTTATCACACATTAGTACATCTCCCCTGTAGTCTATAACTAAATATCTCCCATAGAATAACATAGAAACTGGAGAGTTTATCTACATTGTCTGCCTCTTCTAGTCAGTGATTCTCCTCTGACAGAATACGATTTCTCAGCAGTGGGAGCTCGTGCCCCCTCTCTCTCTCTTCACACTGTCTTTCTCTCTCTCACACTGTCTTTCTCTCTCTCACACTGTCTTTCTCTCTCTCACACTGTCTCTCTCGCTCACACTGCCTCTCTCTCTCTCTCACACTGCCTCTCTCTCTCTCTCACACTGCCTCTCTCTCTCTCTCACACTGTCTGTCTCTCTCTCTCACACTGCCTCTCTCTCTCTCTCTCTCTCTCTCTCTCTCTCACACTGCCTCTCTCTCTCTCTTACACTGTCTCTCTCTCTCTCTCTTACACTGTCTCTCTCTCTCTCTCTCACGCTGTCTCTCTCTCTCTCACGCTGTCTCTCTCTCTCTCACACTGCCTCTCTCTCACACTGTCTCTCTCTCTCTCTCTCTCTCTCTCTCACACTGTCTGTCGGTCTCTCTCTCTCTCTCTCACACTGCCTCTCTCTCTCTCTCTCACGCTGTCTCTCTCTCTCTCTCACACTGTCTCTCTCTCTCTCACACTGCCTCTCTCTCTCTCTCTCTCTCTCTCTCTCTCTCTCTCCCTCACACTCTCCTGTAGTGATGCAGCTGAAGGTAGAGAGTCGTCCATTACTTTGACATATCTTACTGGAGGGCTGGACACACTTGGAATGACTGTAGGTGCCAGGCCTGTCATCACAGCAGAAGCTCCCACTCAACTCCTAGTGCGCATTCGTTGTCTGGGTCAAGTGAGCTGTGTTGAGTCTACGTTCTTGTACAGGTGCTTTAGTGCCTGATATACAGGGTCCTCAACCTGTGACCCCACCGACTGCTGTGAGACTCCAGTTCCCTTTATGTTGTGTATTGTGTAGATATAATCCAATAGCGCTCACAGGGTCACAGGCTGAGGGGATCTAGTTTAATTCTTCAGGTAAATGTAAAGTCAGTACCAGGATATCTCAGACGCTTTTCATTCCAAGGCCTGGACAACTAACGTGGGGCCCCCCCTTATGACTAGTGGAAACGAGGTTTCAACTTCAGCAGAAAAATCTACATTTCTGTCAGAAGGGAACACACAGGGTTACACTGTATTAATAAGTAAAACAGGAACTTCTGGTAAATAGACTTACGCCCATCTTGAAGTCAGGAAGGATTATGTAATTCTCATTTTCTGGGTTAGACTGTGGCAAAGGTTTTACTTGATGGACTTGTCTTTTTTTTTTTCTTTTCCCCCTCTCTCTGCTTAATTTACTATATAACTGTGAACAAACCCAGTTTATCTAGTCTCTCTATATAACTCAGATCCTCCAATCCTCTTATCAGTTTTGTTGCACGTCTCTGCACTTTTTCCAGTTCAATAATATCTTAAGAACTGGGGCCAAAAATTGTACTCCATATTCTAGATGAGACCTAACCAAGGATTTATACAGAGGTAGGATAATATTCCCATCCCTTGCATCTACACCTCTTTTTATGCAGGATAGTACCCTATTTGCTCTTGCAGCAGCTGAGTGACACTGCACACTGCTGTGAAAACTATTGTCTATCAGTTCTCCTAAATCTTTCTCTAATGAAGATTTCCCAAGTTGTTTCCCATTTACAGTATATGTAGCATGTTTGTTTCTACAACCCAAATGCATAACCTTACATTTATCTACATTAAATGACATCTGCCACTTTTCTGCCCATTCACTCAGTTTATCTAAATCCTTCTGTAGGGAAAAAACACCCAGATCTGTATGTATTTCCTTACACAGCTTAATGTCATCAGCAAAGATTGAGATGTTACTTTCAATTCCCACTTCTAGATCATTAATAAACATGTTAAAAAGCATTGGGCCCAGGACTGAACCCTGTGACATCCCCACTTATAAATTTAGACCACCCTGAAAAGGTTCCTTTTACACCAACTCTCTGCCATCTATCATGTAACCAGTTCTCAATCCATGTACAGATAACACCGCCCAAACCGAAGCTTTTTAATGTATGCAGTAACCTGTTGTGAGGCATTGTATCAAAGGCTTTTGCAAAATCCAAGTATACTACATCTACAGCAATTTCCGTGTCCAAATTACTACTTTACTCTTTCATAAAATGCAAGTAAATTAGTCTGACATGATCTATTCTTCATAAAACTATACTGCCTCCTACTAATACTATTCAGAACTATGTGAAGACAATAATATTGTCTTACCCACCATGGAAGTCACATAGTTCTGAATAGTGTCAGTTAGTAACCCTTCTAGTATCTTACCCACCATGGAAGTCACATAGTTCTGAATAGTGTCAGTTAGTAACCCTTCTAGTACCTTACCCACTATGGAAGTCACATAGTTCTGAATACTGTCAGTTAGTAACCCTTCTAGTATCTTACCCACTATGGAAGTCACATAGTTCTGAATAGTGTCAGTTAGTAACCCTTCTAGTATCTTACCCACTATGGAAGTCAAGCTCACAGGTCTATAATTTCCTGGTTTGGATCTTGCTCCCTTTTTAAACAATGGAACTACATTAGCTTTCCTCCAATCATAGGGCACTATGCCTGATGAACGTGAATCGATATTAAGTATAATGGTCTGCTATTGCTAAACTAAGTTCCTTAAGTTCCCGTGGGTGTATACCGTCCAGTCCAGGTGCTTTATTCACCCTTCACCTCTCCAGAATCTTTTGGACCTTGTCCTCAGTAAGTCATGTACATGATGGAAGAAACTCTGTGGTTTTGTGTATTTGCCCATAGCCTGTCATTGCTGCTTCCGCTGTATATACTGATGGGGGAAAGTCCTAGTGGGAATTTCTATTTTTAGGGAAGAAGGAAACAGGCTCAGATGGACCGAGATACAGTAGAATGATCAGTGCTGTTGTGGGGGTGCAGTGTGTGTGTGGGGGAGGGGGAGGGAAGCCTCTAGTAGACTGTTTAAATCAAGGTGTAAATATAGATTTCTCCAAACATATAGAACAGTGACTAGTAAGTACAACATATAGGCCAGTTATAATTATTTATTTGCAAACAATCTAAATTGGCGCAGGTGGACTGTCTGCTTTAAAGAAATATAGCAATGTAATCACAAAATAAATGTCCATGCAATTGTTCATTGTAACCTTCGTTATGAATACTATGTTATGGACATCTTTTACCTTTTATATTTGACTTGAAAATCCAATTACAAGTTTCTCAGTCCTGCTGATTTCCCTCAGATCGGAAAGCTGGGCGGATCACAATGAGGGGCGATATTGTGTCTGTCAGTGTAAGGAACCCCGCCCCCCCCCCATGAAGAACAGTCGGGTGATTGTTTTGATATTACTATCGCTTTAAAGATGTCAAATTGGCCTTATTAGCAATGTCCCTGACCTCTAGAATTCGTGAGGTTAAAAAGCCCCATTTAAATCATTTGTAACATATGGTGCCATTGGTTTTCTGTGGAATTGGGTCCCTTTCACACAGACAATTACAGGAGAAAGACTTAGACGCAGTGTGTGAGTCGTTGGATCCTATGGGGCATTCACTGTAGCCTGTACTGCAGTTGTCGAGACTGGTGCCGCTGCATGTTTCCTGTGTGTGCCATAACCCACCTACACATTTATACTATGGATTTAAATCCCACTGAAATCACATTCACATCACACCACTTTTACAGCTAGCTCCATTTTTCCCTTTAGTTTTACCAGTGGGATGCTGGGATTTTCTTGTTTCTCTGACCAACACACCATCCTCTTCCAATACTGGTACAGTGTCCCCTGTGTGACGAATCTGTTACACCACGTCTGAACAGATGGCTCCTAATATTGCACGGATATCCCTCTCTCTTCGCCTGTTTTCTGCATTGGGCTCACCACAGTCTACATCCTTTCTAACCTGTATATTAGGTGTATTGTGTCCTGTTCCCTTTTATAGTGGATTTTTCACTTTAAGAGAAGGTTCCTTAATGATAAATAGAATTATAAAACACCTGTATGTCCACACACTGTGATAGGAATGGATCTAGTCCACACACTGTGATATGAATGGATCTAGTCCATACACTGTGATATGAATGGATCTAGTCCACACACTGTGATATGAATGGATCTAGGCACGCACTGTGATATGAATGGATCTAGTCCACACACTGTGATAGGAATGGATCTAGTCCACACACTGTGATAGGAATGGATCTAGTCCACACACTGTGATATGAATGGATCTAGTCCACACACTGTGATATGAATGGATCTAGTCCACACACTGTGATATGAATGGATCTAGTCCATACACACTGTGATATGAATGGATCTAGTCCATACACACTGTGATATGAATGGATCTAGTCCATACACTGTGATATGAATGGATCTAGTCCACACACTGTGATATGAATGGATCTAGTCCACACACACTGTGATATGAATGGATCTAGTCCACACACTGTGATATGAATGGATCTAGTCCACACACTGTGATATGAATGGATCTAGTCCACACACTGTGATATGAATGGATCTAGTCCACACACTGCGATAGGAATGGATCTAGTCCACACACTGTGATATGAATGAATCTAGTCCACACACTGTGATATGAATAAATCTAGTCCACACACTGTGATATGAATGAATCTAGTCCACACACTGTGATATGAATGAATCTAGTCCACACACTGTGATACGAATGGATCTAGACCAGTGATTCTCAACCAGGGTGCCGTGGCACTTTGGTGTGCCATGGACATCAGCTTAGGGTGCCCCATGTTTTTTATGAAGACTAAAAAAAATGGACTTTTAAATAAAGATTTATAGAAATTGTTATGCACAATATGTTTAATTGTTTAATTATGATTGTAAGACTAATAATAACTGTATATTTATGTATTGTACCTTCAATGTGCCCATGAAAAAGTACATTAAATGTTAGGGGTGCCCCGATGTTCTAGATTACGTGTTAAGGGTGCCCCAAACAAGAGAAGATTGAGAACCACTGATCTAGACAGAGTCCACACACTGACACGAATGGATCTAGGCAGAGTCCGCACACACTGTGATATGAGGCATAGCCTGCTTGCTGTGTGACGCAAATGGGTTTAGGCAAAGACCACACAATGTGCACACAGGTCCCCTTTACTTCTCTGTAACATAGACTAACCTTGTCTTTGGGGACGATAGGTCCACTTTAAAGAAACACAAAAAACATAAAAATTATCTGGGCTTCTACAGAAAAAAAAACACATTGACTCCTTGCAGCATCTTTAAAAAAAACAAAAACAAAAAAAACTGTTTTCTGAGTCCTAAAATCTACTTGTACATCTTCTCTGTGGGGTTCCTATTACCAGAGCAGTTTTCATAGAAGTGGTTATTCTGTGTTGTCTGTAAATGGACTAAGATAAGGGAACATATATTCTGAGTAGAAGAGCAGTGGTACTAATCTAATTACAGTGACGGTATTATTACTGTCCATATGTCCATAAGAATAATCCACACACCCACATTAAACATGCAGAATTGGTTCCAGAGATCTAACATAAAATAACTACAATTTACCGGTGCTAACTGGAAGAACAGGGTATTTACATTTATATAACCCAATTTAATGTTTAGATGTTAGTGTCCTTTTAAATTGATGAATTCTGTCCTGTTTACGTTCACCAAGAGTGCTTTCTAGTTAGTGTATGTAATCCCTGTTATTATTACAATGCACCAATCAGACTTGCCTTTTGTCTTTCAGGACCTCTGTATGAGCAGCTAATTCAGCACTGCGATTCCCGTCAGTCCTCCGTCTCCACCACTGGACCCTGACCGCTTCTTCATAGAGATTAACCGTGGCTGCTACAGAGGAGCACAACACAGTAGAAATGAACAAAAATACAAAACGCAACGTCAAGAGACCAGAAACCTATTGTGAGGATGAAAACCAAGTATCCAGCAGCGAGGAAGATCGTATACCGCAGCCCGTGATTAAACAAGAGCCTTTGTTTGACGAAGAATGTGACAACTTACAACTTTTATTCAAAGTAGAGAAGCCGGAAGTGAAAAAGAAGAAGAAGAAGAAGCCTACCACCAAAAAAAAACGAAAGACGTCCCCACCACGTACTCCAGACGCCTTTATCTGTACGGAATGCGGCAGAGGAAGCGCAAACAAAGCTGCTCACCAGAGACACCTGAAAGTCCACAGGGGGAACAAACCGTTTGTGTGCGGTTACTGTGGCAAAACCTTCGTTCAGCATTGTGAATTCCAGAACCACGAGAGGTGCCACACGGGGGAGAAGCCTTTCACCTGCTCTGAGTGCGGGAAACGCTTTGGTCGCTCCACCTACCTCAGCATGCACATGAGAACCCACACGGGAGAGAAACCATACATGTGTCTTGAGTGTGGGAAGAGCTTCATCCAGCACCCTCACCTTGTCAACCACCAGCGAATCCACAGTGGGGAGAAGCCCTACACCTGCCTGGACTGCGGGAAAAGCTTCAGCCGCAGCTCCACCCTCGTGATCCATAACAGAACCCACACAGGGGAGAGGCCTTATACCTGCCAAGAGTGTGACAAGAGCTTTCTCCGCAACTCGGACTTCCATCGACACCGCAGGACCCACCAGGCTAAAACTTCCCATGAATGTCTTGAGTGCGGCAAGTGCTTCAATCGACTCTCCCTCCTCACAAAACACCAGCGGAGCCACGTTGATGAGAAGCCACATGTGTGTGAAGAGTGCGGCAAATGTTTCACCTGCAGCCTCACGTTTGTGCGACACCAGAACACACACAGGATAAATGCGCTGTACACGTGTTGGAAAAAGATTCAGTCCGGGATCCCGTCATGTTGATCCGTGACGTTTCCACCATGGGAGCCGGGCCTCCTGTAGGGAGGTCACCATGTACGTGGGCTCCCCACCGATCTAGGGTCTGAGCTTGTGGATGGAAACACATGAAACCAGTCATTTAAAATGTTAATTTCTTCAGCTAATGGACATGTTACAGCACAAAGCAATCCTGAGTATGACCACAAACTTCAAATAGGTGATTGTGACTCCCCATTATTGGGTTTCTGATCCCTAAGAGAGCTGGTGCTGATCTGTAAATGGTGCACACAACTCCCCATAGACGCTTACAGCTGTAGTCCTAACAGGAGATGTCTCATACTTCTATTTATACATATAAATGTCTCATCTCTATATATACACAGAACCTCCCCCCCATAGAAAAGTTTACAGCAGTTTTTAAATGAAGCATTGAATCCCTGGAACGCTAGAGCCCTCAATTGTGTTGCTTACCAGAGCAGTATAGACCTCCCTGGCGTTTTAGACGTTAAAATCCCCCATTAAAATCTGAAATGAATTTGGTTGTCCCATAATTTCTTCCGGTCTATGGCCCTTAGTGTTTCGGTGCAATGTCTGCAATACATAGATGCACAAGCTGGCGCCAGTGAGGCAAGTATAATGGGGCGTGGGGGTCACTGATAAGTAAACCGGTTCTTTTCACCTGGACTAGGAGTTTCCCAAAGACGACCATCCACACGTTGTGATGGAGCCGATTCCTTTGTCTTTTCTGTTAATAGCTTTTAATGGAAAATTAAAACCACTTCTTAATACCCCCCCTTCACATTATTATGGCCAGAAAATTCTCATGGCCCCTGTGAATTTTGCATATACTCCTTGGTTCAAGAGATGTACTCTTCAGTCCTGATGTCAGTTTCATGGGGGCCACCATGACTGTTACTGGCAGGATATCAGGTCCATGGGGGCGGCCATGATGGTTACTGGCAGGTTTTTCCAGATTGAAGTAGGTGGAACACATGCCTAATTAACACTTTACATACCAGGGGTGTGTGTAATGCATTGTGAAACTACACCGTTCTGGTCCGTAAAGGGTTGAGATTCAGTGGGCAGAGTTTGTATCTTGTGGTCCTGCCAGTGACTGTCATGTCCGCCTCTATAGACATGTCATCCAGGACTAATTTGATGATGTAGTCTCTTGAACCAAGTCACAAGGACCAAATTCATATGGGCTATTGGGATTTTCTGGCCATGTTAAGGTAAGTGGAGGATTATTAATAGGTGATGGTAATTATCCTTATCCCTTATGCCCTTCTTTGTGATGAGCTGGCGAGCGCTCCAGTGCAAAGTCCACCAGGACCGGTGGATTCATTGTGTCCAGGGGGGAAAGTCCACCAGGACCGGTGGATTCATTGTGTCCAGGGGGGAAAGTCCACCAGGACCGGTGGATTCATTGTGTCCAGGTGGGGAAAGTCCACCAGGACTGGTGGATTCATTGTGTCCAGGGGAGAAGTCAAAGACGGACACTACTGTTGAGCATTAAAGGTAGTTGACTGACAAGGTAAATTCTTAGCGAGCTTTTGTAGTAGATTTTCCACAAACCATTCCCAGTTTGAAGTCTACCAGCCCTATCTTATCTGGAGGATATTTTGAAGTCTACCAGCCCTATCTTATCTGGAGGATATTTTGAAGTCTACCAGCCCTATCTTATCTGGAGGATATTTTGAAGTCTACCAGCCCTATCTTATCTGGAGGATATTTTGAAATTTCCCTCAGTCTGCCATGTTTAACCTGCTGACTTTAACTTGTGAGACTAAAGATCCTGTTGGGAATACCCAAACACTTCTCATTTATATCCGTTCCATGGAGCTTGGCACAGACGCTTGATAAAACTTCTCTTCCCAGATAGTAGGTTCTGGATTAAAATGAATGTGTTTTGGAACCACATTTGGGACCTGAAGCAGAAGAATCCAAGTCCTTAGCTTGTCCACTTTCCTTCTGTCTCGTGTAAAGCAACAGACTTCTCATTGGCCTGTTTAAAGTCTGCACCTCCCTAGAGTTAACACGACTCGGACAATGAAACCTGTAGATCACTGAACAGGAGGTGGAAAACTGAACATTATCCCTGGGAGATGTCTGTTGTCTTCCAGTCAGCTCATCACCTGTGTACAAAGGGGGAAAGGTGGGACCTGGAACATTGAGTGCCAGAGGAGTGTGCACTGCACTGCAATGTATTGTGTACCCCTCTGACACTCAAAGGGTGATACCAAGGCTTCCCCCTCCTATACGGTTACAGACTGTGGAGTCTTCCTCCATTGCTGTTGTTTGTATTAAACTTGATCCCCCATCGATATGGCACATTGATACGAACAAAAGTCTAACCCTACAGACTGGAATATTACTGTAATCTCCAGACATCTGCTTTGGACGGGATGAAACTACGCCTCCTCTTGGCATTGTTTGGATGGTGCGTCTGACACTCTCCAATGGTTAATACAAATAACAATTCCTATAGCTCCTTATATGTACAAGTAAACGGATGTAATTCTTGGACCTTCACCAGCTGGACAATAATACAGCAACTTTATGTTCAATACAACTTTGTTCTCTTTGGAACTTTGTTGACAAAGTGATTGAAATGTTTGTTTTGTTGTTCAGCTGATGCAGGTCCAATATATACATGATCTTGCTTTTACAGGTAATGGGCTGTGGGACCTATTATTTCAGACGTTTGATGTGACCCACTTGTAGACCCAACATCTCGTACAGTGTAACTCAAAGTTGACTCTCTAGTCCATAAAACCTCCTCTTCATATAGCACTTACATATCCCAAATCTCCCCTGGATATATCCTTTATGACTGTCATGGTATTTTGGCAACAATTTATCGTTCACCCTCTGTCCCCAGCTGACAATGGTTCTCGGCTGCCAGCGAGTGGACTTGTGGAGTTCTATCAGAGATGGTCATGTTGGTTGGAAATTGTGGAGGACTTTCTTACAAACCACTGCTCTACCTTCTTATCTGGTAGGGACACTAGGCCATGAGTATAACGCAAAAGTGTCGCAATTCTTGGATGACCCAGCTGCTCCATAAGCAGAAAATAAAAATTATGATTGATTTTAAATGTGGCTTTTAACCCCTTTGAAGGTTGAAAGGTCTGATTGCTTCACAGTGCCCTGGAGACCTCTCAAGCTTTTAAGTGGGTAAAATCACCTTTTAGTTCATTGTAAATTCACCCCATGGTGCAGTACTGCAATAGAATTCCTCCACTTTTATCTTATATGTGTGGCCCCTGTGCTGTAGTTTTTCATAGGAAAATGTATTGTGTTTTTATCTCTTAGTCATTTTAACATAGAACGTTTGTAATTTAATCCTAGGAGGAACACGTGTCTCTCCCCCTCCCAACTCCTGTATAAGCTTTTGTCCAGCACAGTATAATAAACTCATTTCACAATACCACCTCTGAAGCACAGTAAATCAATGGTATTTATTTATTTAACCAATTCTAGAGATTTTCTTGGTGACAAAAACAAAGGGTAATTTCACTGCTATGTGACGTCAAATAGAAACGTTACTACAACTCAAGATGAATCCTCCACATGTATGTGTGTTATCATCGCTTTGCAGTCAAAAGAATTTCTCCAGTGGACTAATGAAACAGCACCACATACTGGTCATTCTATAGTTTTTGTTTTTAAGGAAAAAAAAAAGTTTGAGTTGTAATAACATTTGCATGAAATATTTCCTCAGTGGGAGGTTTATTTTACACAAGAAAAGCGTTACAATGTATTTGTGTGTTTCTTAAGACTGTTATTCCTTTCATTGGTTATAGGAGCAGTACAGTTTATTATGAAAATATATAGTAGGGTCTTTCTTTCCTCTCACTGCTGGCAAACGTGTTATTTAAAGATTATAACAGTTCAGACCCACAAAGTGGACCTGTTCCTAATACAATGTGCAGATTTTAGTGGTGATGCCCACTAAACAAGTGCGGTGCTAATTTGTCTGCAGTAAATAAAACCAGCGCATGTAAATATCACCTTTGCTTCTCCCCCTTTCACAGGGCTTGACAAATTTGGTTTGACTCTAGGAGCCAGACCAAAAATTAGGAACCATACTCTGCATCAGAGGAGAACCTTCCTTCTGGGCCTAGTGGGGCAAGGCTGGGAAGCACAGTGTGTGTGTGATTCTTTGGCTACCAATGGAACTAGGCCGGACTGTAACACAGCATAATGTGTGGTTCTGTGGCTACCAGTGACAACAGGTTGGGGGAGTGGGTCAGACAGTATGTGGGTTTCTGTGACAACCAGTGGAAGCAGCCTGGGGTTCCGACAGGATGTGGGGTTCTGTGATTACCAGTGGAACCAGCCTGGGGTTCCGACAAGATGTTGGGTTCTGTGACTACTAGTGGAACCAGCCTGGGGGTTCCGACAAGATGTGGGGTTCTGTGACTACCAGTGGAACCAGCCTGGGTTTCCGACAGTACGTGGGGTTCTGTGATTACCAGTGGAACCAGCCTCAGGTTTCGACAGGATGTGGGGTTCTGTGACTACTAGTGGAAGCAGCCGGGGTTCCGACAGGATGTGGGGTTCTGTGATTACCAGTGGAAGCAGCCTGGGGTGGGGGTTCAGAAAGTGGATACAGGGAATCTATGGCTACAAGAGGCAGTGGAACCCTGGCTAGGGGGTCAGGCATTACATATAGGCAGGGTAACAAGGCTGGTGGGGTCACTCAGTGTATGTGGGGATCTTTGGCTACCAGGGGGCAAGGGATCAAGGCTGGTGGGATCAGATGGTATATGTGGGTATCTGTGGCTAACAGTGGAAAGGCAGCAAAGCTGGTGAGGCCCCTCAGTGTTTATGGGGATCTATGGCTACCAGTGGGCAAGAGGGACAAGGCCTTGGGGGGTGGGGTGTCAGGCAATGTATGTGGGTATCTGTGGCTACCAGTGGTGGGGAGGTATCAAAGTGTATGTTTGCCTTGGGGACAGGCTGGGTGTGGAATTTTTTTTTATATTTTTTTATTATTTTGATGCACTATATTTTTATTATTATTTCTTTGTGTGTTATTTAATTTGTAAAACTGTGGAGGCTATACGCTTATAGCCTCCAAAGTGAGGCCTCTGTTTGTAACTTAATAATTAATCAGGCCTTGTTGGGAGGGGAGGCTTAGGACCCCTTCTGAGGCCCCCATTGCCCTCCCAGCCGATAACACTGGGGGATCAATGCAGGGGATAAGCAAGACCCCCTTCTTCCCGGCTCAGGTAGGAGTGGGCAGGATGGGAGAAGCTTCTGCACATCCCCCCAGTGAGGTGAGGAGACTTCCCTGATCCCGTCCACTTCAAAGCTGTGAAGATTCCTGCTCCTCGTCGTCTCCTGCATTGATCTTCCAGCATTGTCTGAGAGATCAGTGGGGGGGGGGGGTCTCACTGAGGTCTGATTAATTTTTAGATAAAAAGAACATGTCTGTAGTGAAGAAACCCTAGATGCCAGGATGTAATTCCTAGTTGCCATGGCAGCATGGCGCCTGGGGTTTGTTGAGACCTGCCCTTTCGTGCCGTGCACGTTGCACTGGGCTTCCTCCCTCTCCTTGTCAGACTCCCAGGATTATATTAACTGCTTCATGGCTATAGTCTTCCCCCCCACTCCCTGCCATTTTATAACTTTGTTCACCCCTTAACGACCGACCGATCGGCACGATCAGTTAAAGACCACAGAGCATTTTTTTTTTTTTTTATTGCACCACAACTCACTAGTGGAGGTTATAGTTAGTATGGAGATCTGGAGTGATCATACTGCTCAGGTAGTGTGGAATAGTCAGTGAGTTGTTAGTAGTGGAGCGGAGGTTATAGTTAGTATGGAGATCTGGAGTGATCATACTGCTCAGGTAGTGTGGAATAGTCAGTGAGTTGTTAGTAGTGGAGAGGAGGTTATAGTTAGTATGGAGATCTGGAGTGATCATACTGCTCAGGTAGTGTGGAATAGTCAGTGAGTTGTTAGTAGTGGAGGTCATAGTTAGTATGGAGATCTGGAGTGATCATACTGCTCAGGTAGTGTGGAATAGTCAGTGAGTTGTTAGTAGTGGAGCGGAGGTCATAGTTAGTATGGAGATCTGGAGTGATCATACTGCTCAGGTAATGTGGAATAGTCAGTGAGATGTTAGTAGTGGAGGTTATAGTTAGTATGGAGATCTGGAGTGATCATACTGCTCAGGTAGTGTGGAATAGTCAGTGAGTTGTTAGTAGTGGAGCGGAGGTTATAGTTAGTATGGAGATCTGGAGTGATCATACTGCTCAGGTAGTGTGGAATAGTCAGTGAGTTGTTAGTAGTGGAGGTCATAGTTAGTATGGAGATCTGGAGTGATCATACTGCTCAGGTAATGTGGAATAATCAGTGAGATGTTAGTAGTGGAGGTTATAGTTAGTATGGAGCTCTGGAGTGATCATACTGCTCAGGTAGTGTGGAATAGTCAGTGAGTTGTTAGCAGTGGAGGTTCTAGTTAGTATGGAGATCTGGAGTGATTATACTGCTCAGGTAGTGTGGAATAGTCAGTGAGTTGTTAGTAGTGGAGGTTATAGTTAGTATGGAGATCTGGAGTGATCATACTGCTCAGGTAGTGTGGAATAGTCAGTGAGTTGTTAGTAGTGGAGGTTATAGTTAGTATGGAGATCTGGAGTGATCATACTGCTCAGGAAGTGTGGAATAGTCAGTGAGTTGTTAGTAGTGGAGCGGAGGTTATAGTTAGTATGGAGATCTGGAGTGATCATACTGCTCAGGTAGTGTGAAATAGTCAGTGAGTTGTTAGTAGTGGAGGTCATAGTATGGAGATCTGGAGTGATCATACTGCTCAGGTAATGTGGAATAGTCAGTGAGATGTTAGTAGTGGAGGTTATAGTTAGTATGGAGATCTGGAGTGATCATACTGCTCAGGTAGTGTGGAATAGTCAGTGAGTTGTTAGCAGTGGAGGTTATAGTTAGTAAGGAGATCTGGAGTGATTATACTGCTCAGGTAGTGTGGA
Source organism: Rhinophrynus dorsalis (assembly GCA_037306005.1). Taxonomy (NCBI): domain Eukaryota; kingdom Metazoa; phylum Chordata; class Amphibia; order Anura; family Rhinophrynidae; genus Rhinophrynus; species Rhinophrynus dorsalis. The sequence continues at coordinate 496,171,355 of CM074723.1, read as the reverse complement.
ATAGTCAGTGAGTTGTTAGCAGTGGGGCGGAGGTTATAGTTAGTAAGGAGAGCTGGAGTGTCTGGTGGCTTTCTAGAGAAGTGGCTATAAAGGTGAATATGTTTCGAGTGTTAGCCAATTTAGTTCTTCATACATATCACAATGATGGGTAGTGTAATTACATTGGAGGATAAAGCAACATAATTAATTATACAGAGTACCAAGTTTAGCAAGATTAATTTGTGGTGCAAGAGCATATACTACGTTCCCATAGTCTATGACCGAGATTCAAATTTGTTTTACAATATTACTTACTAGGGGACTTAAACAGAATTTGTTCCTAAACAGTATTTTAGGATAAATTTTGGAGGTTAATTTATAAACCTGAAGACCAAAAGTGAGGTTGGGGTCAAGCCACGTACCATGATATTTGTAGGAGTCCACCGCCAAGTTACGAATAGACTTGAGATTATGCAGTTTGTGCTTTGTACCAAATACCATTGTAACCATGTTATCCGTGTTTAAGAACAGTTTGTTCTTTGCTATCTATATTTCAACTTCAGAGAAATCATGTTGTAAAATGACCTCAAGTTGTGATACGGTTGAGTTTTTAGCATTGATTATAGTGTCATCTGCATACATGTGCACAGGAGATGCTTTGCAGACCCTTTCAATGAAGCATCTCAACCAGTGAAAGTAACTGTATTTTACTGTCCAAGAAAAGTCCTTCAGAATGCATGGATTTCTTTCTCTTTCCTCTCCCTTCCCCACTTTAATGTTTTTAATCCCCATCACTAAAAATGAGGTCAGGCTTTTGAGGTGGAGAGTCCCATTTTCCCTCCTCTTTACCCCCACCTTTTTCAGTTTTAGGTGACCTTTCACAGGAGAGGGTGTATGGACACTATTCTTTTAGACCTCTCCTTGCACTTTACAAATGTAAAACTGGAATTTACAGTAAATTGGGGCTGTGTAACACCCCACTAGGCGGCCTCCGTTAGCTGTTGTCTTTGTTCACAGATTGCCCAGTTCACAGGTTTTTTCCAGGACATTAAATCTGGGCAGGTTGACTTGGTTTACCTCATGGATGAGTTTTTCTGAATCTCTTGGTTATACTACAGATGGGAGGCTGAAGACCGAAGCTGTAGGTGAGTTACCCTCTTCAGTGCTACGGTCCTGATTTATGCCCCTGGTGCACTGGCACCTACTGGCCTGTATTGTTTTGCCTGTAATGCAGTATATATAATACTGTGTGTTTTCTGCTGAAGCAGATTTGACTGTAATGGCTATTAACCCCACCGTACCCCCCTCTGTTTTGTCTGTCTGATTTTACACTTTTGGGACATTGCTCCTACTTATAGAGTCAGAGGCCAACATGAGTTTCGCTAGTGTCATTGAGTGATGCAGGGACCATGGGGTATAGGAGTGTGCTTACAGGGGGCGGGGCATTCCGAACAAAGCTCCTCCCACTTCCTATACTCTGCATGAAACTGTCAGTTTTTAAAGTGTCCCTCAGGAGGCACAGGGATTTGGGTAGGTTAGAAAGGGCTCAGAATAGAGCAAGACGGAAAAAATGAACACTATCTAAGTTTAGTATTTCCTTATCAACCATAAAGAAAATATACTGATTTGTATAAAATGATTACATATAAAAGGATATATATTCAACAATATTGTTGAAAAAAGGCAACATTTAAAAATTAGCAATGATAAAAGATGGTGTTAATATTTATATCATATGGATACTTTGTAAATAAAATGTACTGGACAATATTAATAGTGAATAAAAGTTAGTGTTCATAAGTTTCAACAAACTGGTATCAGTACGGCACGTGTCCTGCGCACCGTAACGTAATTAAAAGCAGTCTGCTCTGCAGATCCCTCCTATACAATAGCCAATATCGCTGTTGTGTATATTTATGTAGGCCCTGGTAAGATAAAAATGCCGTTTATCAAGTAGTCAGGGCTTATAATTTTAAGTCCTTTGCTGCTAGCCAGATCTGAAAAGTTACTCACCACTGCAATACATAACATAACCACCAGGGCTGAATTTCTACTCACCAGGGCTAAATTTTCACTCGCCATTGGCTAGTGGTGAGTGGAAATGTTGAGTCCTGAAGTAGTGGTATATAAAACTTGTAGTTCTAATTACCGAACAGCACTAGTAATTATGCCCGATCATAAAGCTTATCCCTCTTGGGTATTTTCAGGCTGATATCTGGCTCCCCCACGGCTGTTCGCTTACTATCAAGTCTCTTGATTATTAGTGCATCTTTTTCACTCATAGGTCCCTTCCGCTGAGCTCCAATGTCCAGGTGTGTTAGTGATCCATCTGGTTCAGCTGGAGTTCATGAAACTTATGAACACTAAGGCCGGGATTCATCAAGGTGTGAATGGATTAATACACAGGAAAATCAGATGATTTCTCTGCGTATTAACCATTCGCTCATTCATCAACTTTCGGATTGTATCTGGCCATCGCTTATTCTTCAAAAAGCGATGGCCAGATCCGCAAATGTGATCCTTTAGCTTCAAGCTGGCAAATCCCATTTGAATGTATGGAGTGAACACACGCATACACACTTTCGCTGATGCGTGTACATGTTTTTCCCTGTGACTGACCAATTTATGCAATTTTCACTGTTTCGCATACGTAAAGCAGGGAAACGCGCAAAATCATTGATGAATACTTGAAGGTATCCATCAAAGATCGCGGCGAAGAGCAGCGTATTTGATACACTGCTCTTCCCGCAATTTGATGAATCCCGGCCTTATTTTTATTCACTATCGCTATTAAAGTGTTAGTAATAATTGAAAATAATTTTATTTTATATTGTAGCCCTTAAAAAACATTAAAAATGATATAAGTCTTATCTCCCAAACCTTTCCCCCTGAGTGACATCACCATTCTAGCTCTCAGATTTGGAATCTGGTCCCTTGACCGGCTGTGCCTCTCCAGAAGTGCTGAGATCACGATCTTTAAAAAGAATTTCTTCATTGGAATGGTCTACAAAGTGTGCTTTCAAGCCAGGCACACTTTGTAGACTGTTCCAATTAAGTAGTTATTTTTAAAAATTGTGATCTCGTCACTGCTACAGAGCTGCCCGCTGATCTGTGGACCAGTTTCCAAATCTGTCCACTAGATGGCAGACTTGGCTGAAACAGCCAGGAAAAGGGAAATTTGTTTTACTTCTGAATATCTCCCAAACCATAAAGGTTTGGGAGGTAAGACTTGTATCACTTTTAATGTTTTTTTAAGGGCTACAATATAAAATAAAATTATTTTCAAGCAATACTATCCCTTTAACATTGTCCGGTACATTTTATTTATGGTGTATCCACATGATATAAAGATTAACACCATCTTTTATCGTTGCTAATTTTTAAATGTTGCCTTTTTACAAAAATATTGTTGAATACATATCCTTTTATTATTTATTTTTCTCTTTATATTTAATAAACTATTTTATTAAATCAGTATATTTTCTTTATGGTTGATAAGGAAATATAAGGAACTACTAGACTTAGATATTGTTCGTTTTTTCCGCCTCCCTCTATTGTGAGTGCTCTCTGTCCTACCAAAATCTTCCTGAATCACTTCACCGGGGAATCCTGGTGCTGGAAAAGAGAGCAGCTTAAAGAAGACAGTAGAATAAGTGGCTTATCATCTCATCGTCATCAAACATACAAACTCCTTTATCACTGACAATAAACAATAGACTGTTTAATACATCAGGAGCAGTACAACACAAAACACACAGCGCTAAAGACTTTCCTGTTTTTACAAGGTTGCCTTTGAATAATTATTGCGTCTAAAGTTGCGTATAGTGAATATACTGTCACTGGGAGGTGTGTGTGTGTGTGTGTGTATAAAGACCAGTTATCTGTTTTGTAGGGTTGTGTATGACCTAGAAACAAGGTGACAGACATTTAAGAATATAGAACACCAAGTAGCAATAGCCACTTTAACCCTTACATTCCACAATAGAAGCAGTTCCTTTGTGCTCAGTTTCACATGAGACCTTTACAATTGTAACTACTCTGCAATTGGTCCAAGAAACCAAATCCATATGATGACTATATCAAAAGCCACCAAACAATCACTACAGTGGTGGTTCACAAGTCCAAACCAGTCCACAGGAAAACAATTCCCAAAAACAGCATTGAAAATACAGATTACCAGCCTGTTGGGTTGGGGATCAGTGTTTGGACATCATTCCTTTTGGGGTTGGTGGACTCCATCGGAGACAGGTTTACCTATAAATACTCTGAAATTATGTGCAATTTATAAAGCACTTTCAACATGGACAAAAATTCAGAAGAACCTTCCTATTCAAATTCAGTCCGACAATGCCACAGCAGTGGCTTGTATAAATCACCAGAGAGGAACAAAGAGCAAAGTTGCTGCCAAGAAAGCATTCGCAGGGTTAATTGTTCCTTTCTAGAAAATACTTTGCGTGCGTTTGGACTTGGCTGGAATTTCATCGAAAACGTAATTGCTCTTTAATCTTGCCCGTCAGCCAAAGTTAAGACCAACTGACACCTTTCTTTGCCCTTCAACATCTTGAACGGGACCCGACAGGGATGTCCTCTTTCACCACTGCTTTTTGTGTTGACTATGGAATCTTTGACTCAGCATATCAGTTTGAACAAGGACATCCGGGGAGTGGTGGTGGGTCAGCGGGAATTTAAACTCTCGATGTTCGCAGATGACGTCCTAGTGTCCATCACGCATCCTCTTATCTTCCATGCCGGCCTTGATGTCGGAATTCCAAGCATTCTCCTACTTCTCCGATTTTAAAATTAATTTTACTAAATCGGAGGCGATGCCTATTGACATCTCCCCAGATACTCTTTCAGCTCTTCAGACATCTTTCCCTTTTAAATTGACCAGGAATTCCATTAATTACCTGGGCATCTGGTTGACTCCCTCGCTGGAAGGTGTTTACGTGGCAAACTTCCCACCGTTGCTATCTTCCATCAAGAAAGAGCTCAAAAAGTGGGACCCGCTTTATTTATCTTGGCGCATAAGTGTCTTAAAATTGAATATGTTGCCTCGCCTTCTCTATTACTTCCAAACCCTTCCCATCTATCTGCCTTCCATGTTCTTCTCCAACCTTCTCCACAGCACAAATTAGTTCCTCTGTCATTATTATAGTCCACGAATTAAGAGCGGCACTCTCCGCCGCTCAAAACTCAAAGGGGTCCTGGGTATCTCGGATATGAAATTGTATCACGTGGCTTCGGTACTATCTTCTATTCCGGACTGGATTAAAAATGGCGATTCCAAAAGCTGGGTACAAATAGAGAGGTCCTTTCCTTGTGGTGGGGATGTCGCTGTAGAAACTTTTCTTCCACCCCAAGATAGAAACCCCTCAATTAACTCTCACCCTATGATCGCTAACGCCATAAAATTATGGTTGTGGTGGGTACGTACACATAATCTGGGGTTGGCCCCCTCCCCTCTCTCCAGAGAGTTGTATTCTTGGGACACTCCCAGTTCGCTCCCTTGTGACTCCTTCCCCCAATGGTTGGGATCCCCAGATCTGTTATACCAGGACTTCTTTGAAGATTCCTTAGGCCACAACTTCCCTTTCTTCCAAATCAAGCTGGGCCTGCCTCCGAGGGAGATTTGACGTTTTCTCAGAATTAAACATTTTTTTCTCCCAAAGATAAGAGATGCCGCTACTCGGACGCTTACGGCATTTGAGTTGCTCTGCTTGTTGACCTCCCCTAATCGAGGCTATCTAGGTTGAATTTACGCCATCCTGCTGAATCTTCTGTTGGCCACGACCCCACCCTACACTCAAACTTGGGAACGTGACTTGGGGACTTCTATCTCTCCAGGTCAATGGGATGTTATCTGAAAATCACACGCAACCTCTTCTATATCCTTACGATATTTACTATTAATCCATGGAGACCAGGTTTGTTGAAATAATTGATATTTTCCTAGTTCAAAAGATGACAAGACATTTGTTAGTACATATAAGCTTTATCTTATTTAAGATCATATGCCAAGGAATATCCGTTTTCTTCCATTGAGTTGCAATACATATTCTAGTTGCTGAACAGCAGTTAGCAATTAATCTGTTTTCAAATTTATTGATTAGAATTAATGTCTTCCCCCAATAAGGCTTCCCAGATATGGGAGGTACGACAGTGACCATGTGAACTGCTGGGAGGTGTGATAGTGGCCATGTGAATTGCATCCTGTGACTCTGTTCTTCTGTGAATGTCTTAACTTTCTGCATGTCTGTCCCACATAACCCATCACCACACAGGCATTTTAATAAATACAAAAACAATCTGGTATTGCATGTAAAGTACACGTAAATCGTAATTGAATTTCACCTTGAGAAACAAGTAATTGAGTTAACTCAGATTACTGAAGAGCAATAATTATAACTGTAACATGAATATGTACCTATAAGGGCATCACCTCCTAATTCTATAGCCTCTTTTTCATCAAGTTTAATATAATGTAGGGGGACACGTATGTATGATCCTCATATAGATATATATAAAATTATAAGTGTTTCTGGCTCACTGTCAGGGGGCATGGATGGAAAGCTGATTGGTTGAGGAGTTGCCTCCTCCAACCAAACACACACACTGCCCCCCTCCTCCTTGACAAACCACAATGTTCTCTCTCCAGCCTCCGCCAAGGTGAAGGAAAAGGGGACACCCTGTTTCCCACAGTGAAGGGGGCGCAACAATTCACGTTTACCTTTTGCTATGGGGAAGAGGACATGGTGGTCCCCCTTTCACCAGGGGGAACAGATCCTCTCTCCTCTTCTTCATGATGCACAAAATTGTCATATTTTGTGGTGGAGCATCAGGAACCCTCCTGCTTCCCCTCATCTACTGATCTCCCAGTCAATATATATATATATATAGGGGCAATGTAGGGGAGGAAGACCTCTCCCCCGCTTCCATCCCACCCGAAATACCAGGTAGGAGTGTGAGGAACCGGGAAACCCTCTCACATTAATAAGGAAAAGCCTCCCATATCGATGGAGAAGGTTTCCTGATCCCGCCCACTCACACCTGGTAGTTGGGGTGGGATGGAGGCTCTCTGTCTTCCCTGTGTCGTCTCTGTTGATCTCCCAATGGAATCTGCTGGGAGATAAATAGCTGCAGATAAAAAGAAACAAAAAATTGGCCACACGGGTGAAGACATGACAGACATGCTAGAATGAATGTATATATAATATATAAAGAGATCCAGCACTCACAGGGTGTCATCCAAAGAAGCAAAAGATTATTCAATCATTACTGAACTGGAAAAGGTGCAGAGATGTGCAACAAAACTGATAAAGGGATTGGAGGATCTGAGTTACGAAGAGAGACTAGCCAAACTGGGTTTGTTTACATTAGAGAAGTGACGTCTAAGGGGGGATATGATAACCATTTACAAATACATTCAAGGTCAATACAAAGAACTATCCAATGAATTATTTATGTAAAGAGCTGAGCTAAGAACAAGAGGTCATCCATTAAGACATGAGGAAAGGCGCTTTCGACTAAAACACAGGCAGGGATTCTTTACAGTAAGGGCGGTAAGGCTATGGAATTCTTTGCCTCGGGATGCTGTGCTTGCAGATAATGTAACTGCATTCAAAAAAGCAATGGATGCCTATCTAGCACAGAACAATATTGACAGTTATGACAGATGGCTTCAAAGCAAATAGGATATTGAGCCGGGGAACTATTTGACACACTCACACACACACACACCTACATTGGAAATTGCTCCAGAGGGCTTTTTTGTTGCCTTCCTCTGGATCAACAGGGGTGTTATTGGCATGGGCTGGACTTGATGGACGCATGTCTTTTTTCAGCCTTATCTACTATGTTACTATGTTACTATATGTATATATGTGTATATATACATCCCCAGAACTTTGGGATTCTCCACTACCAAAAATATTACCAGCTAATTATTGTGTTTACTGTTTTCTTCTTTTCTCCTGAGTGATTAAGACTGATTGTTAGGAGGATTCTTCTGGCTGTAGTCCTACTTTAAATACAGGCCCTAGGAGCATTCTGAGCTTGCTCTTTGTGGCTTGCATTCAAATGGACTGCATTCAACTGGAGTTGAAAGGAATCTGGAGTTAGAACAGGAGGAGGAGTTGGAAATCAGCAAAGCTCTGTGGTAAAGGTAATTTCAAGAGATTTACTGCATTCACATTTAAATTTAGTTTGCTTTACCTTAGAGTGAGTATTAGAGGACCTTATTGGATTGTAAAACCAAACATGAGTGATAGCAGGTTAGCCAATCTCACGCAGTGCACATCTTGTCACATGTTTGAACACTTGGAGCAATCGTTCCAGGGGTCATACCGCTGTGCCAAGTGTGAGCAGATTTTCTCTTTAGAGTCTAAGATATTGGATTTGGAGAGAAATATTGCAACATTGCGAGACATTGGAAACCTGGAAAGGAGTTTAGAACTCACAGAGCAGGTAGTATGTGGGGTTAGTGGTGAAGAGGGTGGAGTTGTAGATGAGGAGCGACAGGTAGTATGTGGGGTTAGTGGTGAAGAGGGTGGAGTTGTAGATGAGGAGCGACAGGTAGTATGTGGGGTTAGTGGTGAACAGGGTGGAGTTGTAGATGAGGAGCGGCAGGTAGTATGTGGGGTTAGTGGTGAAGAGAGTGGAGTTGTAGATGAGGAGCGGCAGGTAGTATGTGGGGTTAGTGGTGAAGAGGGTGGAGTTGTAGATGAGGAGCGACAGGTAGTATGTGGGGTTAGTGGTGAAGAGGGTGGAGATGTAGATGAGGAGCGGCAGGTAGTATGTGGGGTTAGTGGTGAAGAGGGTGGAGATGTAGATGAGGAGGGACAGGTAGTATGTGGGGTTAGTGGTGAAGAGGGTGGAGCTGTAGATGAGGAGGGACAGGTAGTATGTGGGGTTAGTGGTGAAGAGGGTGGAGATGTAGATGAGGAGCGGCAGGTAGTATGTGGGGTTAGTGGTGAAGAGGGTGGAGTTGTAGATGAGGAGCGACAGGTAGTATGTGGGGTTAGTGGTGAACAGGGTGGAGTTGTAGATGAGGAGCGGCAGGTAGTATGTGGGGTTAGTGGTGAAGAGAGTGGAGTTGTAGATGAGGAGCGGCAGGTAGTATGTGGGGTTAGTGGTGAAGAGGGTGGAGTTGTAGATGAGGAGCGACAGGTAGTATGTGGGGTTAGTGGTGAAGAGGGTGGAGATGTAGATGAGGAGCGACAGATAGTATGTGGGGTTAGTGGTGAAGAGGGTGGAGTTGTAGATGGAGCGGCAGGTAGTATGTGGGGTTAGTGGTGAAGAGGGTGGAGATGTAGATGGAGCGGCCGGTAGTATGTCGGGTTAGTGGTGAAGAGGGTGGAGTTGTAGATGAGGAGGGACAGGTAGTATGTGGGGTTAGTGGTGAAGAGGGTGGAGATGTAGATGGAGCGGCAGGTAGTATGTGGGGTTAGTGGTGAAGAGGGTGGAGTTGTAGATGAGGAACGACAGGTAGTATGTGGGGTTAGTGGTGAAGAGGGTGGAGATGTAGATGAGGAGGGACAGGTAGTATGTAGGGTTAGTGGTGAAGAGGGTGGAGTTGTAGATGAGGAGTGACAGGTAGTATGTGGGGTTAGTGAAGAGGGTGGAGATGTAGATGAGGAGGGACAGGTAGTATGTGGGGTTAGTGGTGACGAGGGAGGAGATGTAGATGAGGAGGGACAGGTAGTATGTGGGGTTAGTGGTGAAGAGGGTGGAGATGTAGATGAGGAGGGACAGGTAGTATGTAGGGTTAGTGGTGAAGAGGGTGGAGTTGTAGATGAGGAGTGACAGGTAGTATGTGGGGTTAGTGAAGAGGGTGGAGATGTAGATGAGGAGGGACAGGTAGTATGTGGGGTTAGTGGTGAAGAGGGTGGAGTTGTAGATGAGGAGCGACAGGTAGGCAGCTGGGTAACAGTAAGGAGGGGAGGTAGTGGGCAGAGGAAGAGGAGGGCCAGTTCTGAGTTGACTCAGTCCAACAGATTTGCAAGATTGTGTGAAGATGTTGATGAGAATTGCTCAGAATTGGCAACACTGGAGAGGGCTGATTCCTCTAGCAGCCAGGGGAACAGTCCTCCTTCCAGGCTAGATGGGATGCAGAGCAGGCAGAAACCAAGGCAGGTGGTGGTAATGGGGACTCTATTATTAGGAGGGTAGATAGGGTAATCTGCCGCCAGGAACGTGAATGCTGAACAGTATGCTGTCTCCCGGGTGCTGTGGTTCGGCATGTTGCGGACAGGGCTGACAGATTATTGGGAGGGGCTGGAAGTGATCCAGCTGTCTTGGTACATATTGGTACCAATGACAAAGTAGGAGGAAGATGGAGGTCCCTAAAGAATGATTTCAGGGATTTAGGGTGCAAGCTCAAGGCAAGGACCTCTAAGGTAGTATTTTCTGAAATACTGCCTGTGCCATGCGCCAGTGCAGGTAGGCAGAGGGAGCTCAGGGAGCTTACTGCATGGCTCAAGCAATGGTGTAGGAAGGAGGGTTTTGGGTTTTTAGAACACTGGGCAGACTTTGCTCTTGGGTACAATCTATATGGAAGAGATGGATTGCACCTAAATGGTAGAGGAGCCTCTGTGTTAGGGGAGAGGATGCTAGGAAGCTTGGAGGAGCTTTTAAACTAGGAATGGGGGGAGGGTATATAGCAAAAATTGGGGTAGATAGAGCAGTTAGGAACTGGGTCCAAGTAAATGATCATGGGGGATAAATGTAGTCAATGATAGGTAGAAACTCCTATAAAACGAAGATGTAGAAATATATGTAAAAACATCAAAATTAATTGTATGCTAGCAAATGCAAGACGTTTGGTAGATAAAATAGGAGAACTAGAATTGCTGGAGGTTAATGAGCAATTGGACATAATTGGAATAACAGAAACATGGTGGAACGATGCACATGACTGGACTGTAAATATAGAGGGCTAATCCCTGTTTAGAAGAGACAGAATTAATAGAAAAGGGGGAGGTGTGTGCTTATATTTTAAAACAGAGCTAAATCCAGTTTTGCAAGGTGATATTAGTGAGGAAACTGACCAAACTGTGGAGTCCATGTGGGTAGAAATCGAGACTAAATGTGGTGTGAAAGGTAAAAAAAAGTTGTTGGTGGGCATATGCTACAAACCACCAAATATCGATGACAATGTTGAGGCCCAACTGCTATTGCAAATGAGGAAAGCTGCCCAGTTTGGACATACTATAATTATGGGAGATTTTAATTATCCAGATATCAACTGGAATAATGAGACCTGTCAGAGTGCTAAGGGTAGCAGGTTTGTGAGCGTGATTAGGGAAAACTACATGTCACAAATGGTGGAAGTGCCGACAAGAAATAACAATGTATTGGACTTAGTGATAACGAATAACAGAAATGGTATCCAATATTAAGGTAAGAGAACATTTGGGAAACAGTGATCACAACATGGTTACATTTGAGATCTGTCTGGCAAAGCCAAAATGTATACGTTCAACCAAAACTGTTAAATTTAAAAAAGCGAACTTCAAATTGTTAAGGGCTTCAATGCAACATGTAGACTGGGATACATTATTTCAATGCAACAATACTGAGGAAAATGGTCAGAATTCAAATTTAGGTTGCAGAAATGTACCCAACAGTATATACCAATGGGGAACAAATGCAAAAGAAGTCACAGCCAATGTGGTTAACTGTACATGTAAAGAAGGAAATGGCAAAGAAAAAAAACGCATTCAAATTGTTCAGTTCCTTCAGACTTAAATAATCTTTTGTAAAATACAGGGAGTGCAACAAAGATTGCAAAAAGGCAATTAGGGTAGCAAAAATAGATAATGAAACTTATATTACAAGGAAAAGCAAGACTAATCCAAAAAAGATTTTCAAATATATAAATAGCAAAAAACTTGAGTGCGTGCACTGGACCATTCAAAAATGAGATGGTATTGGTTAGAGAGAATAAGAAAGAGGCCGATACAAGGGAACAAGGAATGGTAGAAGAGCCTCAACAAGTAAGAAATAAAACTATACCATTATCAGATATTGGGTTAACATCATGGGAACAAAATTTAGACTGACAAAGTACTGGGTCCTGATGGTATACATCCATGGGTTCTTTTTACCCTTTAAATGAACAGTAATGTTTCACAAAAACAGCAGCTCCAATTAATCTTCATAGTATTTGGACCATGAAGAGTGTTATTTCAATACTGTCAGAGTTGTAGTACAAGAGTAATTGAATGATACAGTATCCCCCTCCCGCCCCTTTTACCTAGTGTAACACTGCTCACCTCAGATGTGGAATCTGGTCTCTTTACCTCACAGTTCACTGCAAGGGACAATCTTCTTACTGTGATCATAAGGAATATCCGCCCCCACCCCCCCGGACAGGTTTTTCCTTATGATCACTGACTATTGTCCCTCTCTGTAATCCATCCGGACAGTCTTGCTGCTCTGAGGTGAGCAGTGTTACATCAGTAAAAGGGGCGGGTAGGGATATTTTATCATTCAATTACTCTTGTACTACAACTCTGACAGTATTTAAAAAACACTCTCCATGGCCCAAATACTATGATGATTAATTGGAGTTGCTTTTATTATGATACATTACTATCCCTTTAAAGATTCTCTCACCACAGGCTCAGTGCCACAAGATTGGTGTACAGCATGTAGTGCCTCTATTTAAGAAGCGAACTAAAACAGAACCTGGGAATTATACACCAGTGAGTTTGACCGTCATTGGTAAACTTCCCTTAAGGACCCATGACGGTCTTGGCACATCATGGGTTAAATGATAGCAGCGCACCTCTGTACACACTGCTATCATTCATTGCAGGCTGAGACTGAGAGCTCCGGTACCAGAGCGTTCAGTCTCAGTTCTTTGCACTTGTGCTGGGTCATGTGATCGCTGCAGGAGCGATCACATGTACCGGCATTTGGAATGAATGAGGCAGTATGCAAAGCATACTGCATCTGTGTCAAAGTAAGGGAGAGAGAAGTAGAGAGGAGACACCTAGTGGTCAAGAAAATGTAGCAGCTGGGGGTATTAACCCCTTCACTGCTAATGCTGGAGGCTGGCTGGATGCAGGTCCATTTCTGACCTGTAAAGATACTTTTTTTTTTTTTTTTTTTTAAAAAGCACAACACTTTTTTTTTTCTTACAAAAAAAAAATGTAATTTAAACAAACATGTCAATAAACAAAACTGAGAGTGTGATTGTTGTGGAGCCATGTAATATACTCCTACACACCGCCAAATGTCATCAATAAAAAGTGGGAAAATAGGGTGGGAAAAATGGACATGGGGGTTTTCACCCGGGGGCCGATGTCCACTTAAAACTGCCCATTTTGGAGGTATGACTGACCAGTCATACCTTTGATGCAGTCTCCATAAAAATTTAACCCATTGTGCCCAAATGATCCCAAGAGAAAAAAAATGGTGTTTTTTTTTTGTTTTTTTTTTTTACATTTTTTATACCGTTATCTTTAATTTTACTAAAATAAATGGTGGGCTATCCATATAAGTGTGGTATCAAAAGAAAACCCTATTTGTGCTTGAAAAAAACAGTATATAACTTTCATGGGTAAAATAAACTACTTAAAGGAAAAACACTGTTGAACAAAGACATAGTCAAAAAGGTCAGAATTGCACTGATCCTTAAGTGAACTCCACCTCAGATTTTCCTGGTGCTTAAGGAGTTAAGGGAATAGAGGACTTGACGTATGACGAACGACTAGACAAACTTGGTTTATTTACTGTAGAGAAAAGACGACTAAGAGGAGACCTTATCACACTGTACAAGTATATGAGAGGTCAATACAAGGATCTCTGCGGTGAGCTATTTATTCCAAGGCCTGATCAGGTGACCAGGGGACACCCCTTGAGATTAGAGGAAAGGAGGTTTAGACTTCAGCAGAGGAAGAGGTGTTTTTACAGTAAGGTCTGTTAAATTGTGGAATTCCTTGCCCAAGGAGGTGGTTATGGCAGATACAATGGATACATTTAAGAGAAGATTAGATACATTTCTTTCAAAAGGGAACATACAGAATTATACTGTATATTAGTAGGTAAATCAGGAAGGTCTGATAAAGACTAACGTATTTGAGAACAGGAAAGCGATACAATTCTCATGTCACTGGGGTATGAGGCAAAGATTGAACTTGATGGACTTGTGTCTTTATTCAACCTAATTTACTACTATTTATGCAAGGGAGAACATTGCTCTGCACTCCAGTCTCTACCATGTAAGGGAGGAGAAGAACAGCACTCTGCAGGCCAGTCTTTACCACGTAAGGGAGGAGAAGAACATTGCTCTGCAGCCCAGTCTCTAGCACGTAAGGGAGGAGAAGAACATTGCTCTGCAGCCCAGTCTCTAGCACGTAAGGGAGGAGAAGAACATTGCTCTGCAGCCCAGTCTCTAGCACGTAAGGGAGGAGAAGAACATTGCTCTGCGGTCCAGTCCCTAGCACGTAAGGGAGGAGAAGAACATTGCTCTGCAGTCCAGTCCCTAGCACGTAAGGGAGGAGAAGAACATTGCTCTGCAGTCCAGTCTCTAGCACGTAAGGGAGGAGAAGAACATTGCTCTGCAGCCCAGTCTCTAGCACGTAAGGGAGGAGAAGAACATTGCTCTGCAGCCCAGTCTCTAGCACGTAAGGGAGGAGAAGAACATTGCTCTGCAGCCCAGTCTCTAGCACGTAAGGGAGGAGAAGAACATTGCTCTGCAGTCCAGTCTCTAGCACGTAAGGGAAGAGAAGAACAGTGCTCTGCAGTCCAGTCTCTAGCACGTAAGGGAGGAGAAGAACAGTGCTCTGCAGTCCAGTCTCTAGCACGTAAGGGAGGAGAAGAACAGTGCTCTGCAGTCCAGTCTCTAGCACGTAAGGGAAGAGAAGAACAGTGCTCTGCAGTCCAGTCTCTACCACGTAAGGGAGGAGAAGAACATTGCTCTGCAGCCCAGTCTCTACCACGTAAGGGAAGAGAAGAACAGTGCTCTGCAGTCTAGTCTCTAGCACGTAAGGGAGGAGAAGAACATTGCTCTGCAGCTCAGTCTCTAGCACGTAAGGGAAGAGAAGAACAGTGCTCTGCAGTCCAGTCTCTAGCACGTAAGGGAGGAGAAGAACAGTGCTCTGCAGCCCAGTCTCTAGCACGTAAGGGAAGAGAAGAACATTGCTCTGCAGTCCAGTCTCTAGCACGTAAGGGAGGAGAAGAACAGTGCTCTGCAGTCCAGTCTCTAGCACGTAAGGGAGGAGAAGAACATTGCTCTGCAGTCCAGTCTCTAGCACGTAAGGGAGGAGAAGAACATTGCTCTGCAGTCCAGTCTCTAGCACGTAAGGGAGGAGAAGAACAGTGCTCTGCAGTCCAGTCTCTACAACGTAAGGGAGAAGAAGAACAGTGCTCTGCAGTCCAGTCTCTACCACGTAAGGGAGGAGAAGAACATTGCTCTGCAGTCCAGTCTCTACCACGTAAGGGAGGAGAAGAACATTGCTCTGCAGTCCAGTCTCTAGCACGTAAGGGAGGAGAAGAACATTGCTCTGCAGTCCAGTCTCTAGCACGTAAGGGAGGAGAAGAACATTGCTCTGCAGTCCAGTCTCTAGCACGTAAGGGAGGAGAAGAACATTGCTCTGCAGTCCAGTCTCTAGCACGTAAGGGAGGAGAAGAACATTGCTCTGCAGTCCAGGCTCTACCACGAAAGGGAGGAGAAGAACAGTGCTCTGCAGTCCAGTCTCTAGCACGTAAGGGAGGAGAAGAACATTGCTCTGCAGTCCAGTCTCTACCATGTAAGGGAGGAGAAGAACAGTGCTCTGCAGTCCAGTCTCTAGCACGTAAGGGAAGAGAAGAACATTGCTCTGCAGTCCAGTCTCTAGCACGTAAGGGAAGAGAAGAACATTGCTCTGCAGTCCAGTCTCTACCACGTAAGGGAGGAGAAGAACATTGCTCTGCAGTCCAGTCTCTACCACGTAAGGGAGGAGAAGAACATTGCTCTGCAGTCCAGTCTCTAGCACGTAAGGGAGGAGAAGAACATTGCTCTGCAGTCCAGTCTCTAGCATGTAAGGGAGGAGAAGAACAGTGCTCTGCAGTCCAGTCTCTAGCACGTAAGGGAGGAGAAGAACAGTGCTCTGCAGTCCAGTCTCTAGCACGTAAGGGAGGAGAAGAACAGTGCTCTGCAGTCCAGTCTCTAGCACGTAAGGGAAGAGAAGAACAGTGCTCTGCAGTCCAGTCTCTACCACGTAAGGGAGGAGAAGAACATTGCTCTGCAGCCCAGTCTCTACCACGTAAGGGAAGAGAAGAACAGTGCTCTGCAGTCTAGTCTCTAGCACGTAAGGGAGGAGAAGAACATTGCTCTGCAGCTCAGTCTCTAGCACGTAAGGGAAGAGAAGAACAGTGCTCTGCAGTCCAGTCTCTAGCACGTAAGGGAGGAGAAGAACAGTGCTCTGCAGCCCAGTCTCTAGCACGTAAGGGAAGAGAAGAACATTGCTCTGCAGTCCAGTCTCTAGCACGTAAGGGAGGAGAAGAACAGTGCTCTGCAGTCCAGTCTCTAGCACGTAAGGGAGGAGAAGAACATTGCTCTGCAGTCCAGTCTCTAGCACGTAAGGGAGGAGAAGAACATTGCTCTGCAGTCCAGTCTCTAGCACGTAAGGGAGGAGAAGAACAGTGCTCTGCAGTCCAGTCTCTAGCACGTAAGGGAGAAGAAGAACAGTGCTCTGCAGTCCAGTCTCTACCACGTAAGGGAGGAGAAGAACATTGCTCTGCAGTCCAGTCTCTACCACGTAAGGGAGGAGAAGAACATTGCTCTGCAGTCCAGTCTCTAGCACGTAAGGGAGGAGAAGAACATTGCTCTGCAGTCCAGTCTCTAGCACGTAAGGGAGGAGAAGAACATTGCTCTGCAGTCCAGTCTCTAGCACGTAAGGGAGGAGAAGAACATTGCTCTGCAGTCCAGTCTCTAGCACGTAAGGGAGGAGAAGAACATTGCTCTGCAGTCCAGGCTCTACCACGTAAGGGAGGAGAAGAACAGTGCTCTGCAGTCCAGTCTCTAGCACGTAAGGGAGGAGAAGAACATTGCTCTGCAGTCCAGTCTCTACCACGTAAGGGAGGAGAAGAACAGTGCTCTGCAGTCCAGTCTCTAGCACGTAAGGGAAGAGAAGAACATTGCTCTGCAGTCCAGTCTCTAGCACGTAAGGGAAGAGAAGAACATTGCTCTGCAGTCCAGTCTCTACCACGTAAGGGAGGAGAAGAACATTGCTCTGCAGTCCAGTCTCTACCACGTAAGGGAGGAGAAGAACATTGCTCTGCAGTCCAGTCTCTAGCACGTAAGGGAGGAGAAGAACATTGCTCTGCAGTCCAGTCTCTAGCATGTAAGGGAGGAGAAGAACAGTGCTCTGCAGTCCAGTCTCTAGCACGTAAGGGAGGAGAAGAACAGTGCTCTGCAGTCCAGTCTCTAGCACGTAAGGGAGGAGAAGAACATTGCTCTGCAGTCCAGTCTCTAGCACGTAAGGGAGGAGAAGAACATTGCTCTGCAGTCCCGTCTCTAGCACGTAAGGGAGGAGAAGAACAGTGCTCTGCAGTCCAGTCTCTAGCACGTAAGGGAGGAGAAGAACATTGCTCTGCAGTCCAGTCTCTACCACGTAAGGGAGGAGAAGAACATTGCTCTGCAGTCCAGTCTCTAGCATGTAAGGGAGGAGAAGAACATTGCTCTGCAGTCCAGTCTCTAACACGTAAGGGAGGAGAAGAACAGTGCTCTGCAGTCCAGTCTCTAGCACGTAAGGGAAGAGAAGAACATTGCTCTGCAGTCCAGTCTCTAGCACGTAAGGGAAGAGAAGAACATTGCTCTGCAGCCCAGTCTCTACCACGTAAGGGAGGAGAAGAACATTGCTCTGCAGTCCAGTCTCTAGCACGTAAGGGAGGAGAAGAACATTGCTCTGCAGTCCAGTCTCTAGCACGTAAGGGAGGAGAAGAACATTGCTCTGCAGCCCAGTCTCTAGCACGTAAGGGAGGAGAAGAACATTGCTCTGCAGTCCAGTCTCTAGCACGTAAGGGAAGAGAAGAACAGTGCTCTGCAGTCCAGTCTCTAGCACGTAAGGGAGGAGAAGAACAGTGCTCTGCAGTCCAGTCTCTAGCACGTAAGGGAGGAGAAGAACAGTGCTCTGCAGTCCAGTCTCTAGCACGTAAGGGAAGAGAAGAACAGTGCTCTGCAGTCCAGTCTCTACCACGTAAGGGAGGAGAAGAACATTGCTCTGCAGCCCAGTCTCTACCACGTAAGGGAAGAGAAGAACAGTGCTCTGCAGTCTAGTCTCTAGCACGTAAGGGAGGAGAAGAACATTGCTCTGCAGCTCAGTCTCTAGCACGTAAGGGAAGAGAAGAACAGTGCTCTGCAGTCCAGTCTCTAGCACGTAAGGGAGGAGAAGAACAGTGCTCTGCAGCCCAGTCTCTAGCACGTAAGGGAAGAGAAGAACATTGCTCTGCAGTCCAGTCTCTAGCACGTAAGGGAGGAGAAGAACAGTGCTCTGCAGTCCAGTCTCTAGCACGTAAGGGAGGAGAAGAACATTGCTCTGCAGTCCAGTCTCTAGCACGTAAGGGAGGAGAAGAACATTGCTCTGCAGTCCAGTCTCTAGCACGTAAGGGAGGAGAAGAACAGTGCTCTGCAGTCCAGTCTCTAGCACGTAAGGGAGAAGAAGAACAGTGCTCTGCAGTCCAGTCTCTACCACGTAAGGGAGGAGAAGAACATTGCTCTGCAGTCCAGTCTCTACCACGTAAGGGAGGAGAAGAACATTGCTCTGCAGTCCAGTCTCTAGCACGTAAGGGAGGAGAAGAACATTGCTCTGCAGTCCAGTCTCTAGCACGTAAGGGAGGAGAAGAACATTGCTCTGCAGTCCAGTCTCTAGCACGTAAGGGAGGAGAAGAACATTGCTCTGCAGTCCAGTCTCTAGCACGTAAGGGAGGAGAAGAACATTGCTCTGCAGTCCAGGCTCTACCACGAAAGGGAGGAGAAGAACAGTGCTCTGCAGTCCAGTCTCTAGCACGTAAGGGAGGAGAAGAACATTGCTCTGCAGTCCAGTCTCTACCATGTAAGGGAGGAGAAGAACAGTGCTCTGCAGTCCAGTCTCTAGCACGTAAGGGAAGAGAAGAACATTGCTCTGCAGTCCAGTCTCTAGCACGTAAGGGAAGAGAAGAACATTGCTCTGCAGTCCAGTCTCTACCACGTAAGGGAGGAGAAGAACATTGCTCTGCAGTCCAGTCTCTACCACGTAAGGGAGGAGAAGAACATTGCTCTGCAGTCCAGTCTCTAGCACGTAAGGGAGGAGAAGAACATTGCTCTGCAGTCCAGTCTCTAGCATGTAAGGGAGGAGAAGAACAGTGCTCTGCAGTCCAGTCTCTAGCACGTAAGGGAGGAGAAGAACAGTGCTCTGCAGTCCAGTCTCTAGCACGTAAGGGAGGAGAAGAACAGTGCTCTGCAGTCCAGTCTCTAGCACGTAAGGGAAGAGAAGAACAGTGCTCTGCAGTCCAGTCTCTACCACGTAAGGGAGGAGAAGAACATTGCTCTGCAGCCCAGTCTCTACCACGTAAGGGAAGAGAAGAACAGTGCTCTGCAGTCTAGTCTCTAGCACGTAAGGGAGGAGAAGAACATTGCTCTGCAGCTCAGTCTCTAGCACGTAAGGGAAGAGAAGAACAGTGCTCTGCAGTCCAGTCTCTAGCACGTAAGGGAGGAGAAGAACAGTGCTCTGCAGCCCAGTCTCTAGCACGTAAGGGAAGAGAAGAACATTGCTCTGCAGTCCAGTCTCTAGCACGTAAGGGAGGAGAAGAACAGTGCTCTGCAGTCCAGTCTCTAGCACGTAAGGGAGGAGAAGAACATTGCTCTGCAGTCCAGTCTCTAGCACGTAAGGGAGGAGAAGAACATTGCTCTGCAGTCCAGTCTCTAGCACGTAAGGGAGGAGAAGAACATTGCTCTGCAGTCCAGTCTCTAGCACGTAAGGGAGGAGAAGAACAGTGCTCTGCAGTCCAGTCTCTAGCACGTAAGGGAGAAGAAGAACAGTGCTCTGCAGTCCAGTCTCTACCACGTAAGGGAGGAGAAGAACATTGCTCTGCAGTCCAGTCTCTACCACGTAAGGGAGGAGAAGAACATTGCTCTGCAGTCCAGTCTCTAGCACGTAAGGGAGGAGAAGAACA
Organism: Rhinophrynus dorsalis; assembly: GCA_037306005.1. NCBI lineage: Eukaryota > Metazoa > Chordata > Amphibia > Anura > Rhinophrynidae > Rhinophrynus > Rhinophrynus dorsalis. The sequence goes on along the minus strand of CM074723.1, from coordinate 496,151,237 downwards.
TTGCTCTGCAGTCCAGTCTCTAGCACGTAAGGGAGGAGAAGAACATTGCTCTGCAGTCCAGTCTCTAGCACGTAAGGGAGGAGAAGAACATTGCTCTGCAGTCCAGTCTCTAGCACGTAAGGGAGGAGAAGAACATTGCTCTGCAGTCCAGGCTCTACCACGAAAGGGAGGAGAAGAACAGTGCTCTGCAGTCCAGTCTCTAGCACGTAAGGGAGGAGAAGAACATTGCTCTGCAGTCCAGTCTCTACCATGTAAGGGAGGAGAAGAACAGTGCTCTGCAGTCCAGTCTCTAGCACGTAAGGGAAGAGAAGAACATTGCTCTGCAGTCCAGTCTCTAGCACGTAAGGGAAGAGAAGAACATTGCTCTGCAGTCCAGTCTCTACCACGTAAGGGAGGAGAAGAACATTGCTCTGCAGTCCAGTCTCTACCACGTAAGGGAGGAGAAGAACATTGCTCTGCAGTCCAGTCTCTAGCACGTAAGGGAGGAGAAGAACATTGCTCTGCAGTCCAGTCTCTAGCATGTAAGGGAGGAGAAGAACAGTGCTCTGCAGTCCAGTCTCTAGCACGTAAGGGAGGAGAAGAACAGTGCTCTGCAGTCCAGTCTCTAGCACGTAAGGGAGGAGAAGAACAGTGCTCTGCAGTCCAGTCTCTAGCACGTAAGGGAAGAGAAGAACAGTGCTCTGCAGTCCAGTCTCTACCACGTAAGGGAGGAGAAGAACATTGCTCTGCAGCCCAGTCTCTACCACGTAAGGGAAGAGAAGAACAGTGCTCTGCAGTCTAGTCTCTAGCACGTAAGGGAGGAGAAGAACATTGCTCTGCAGCTCAGTCTCTAGCACGTAAGGGAAGAGAAGAACAGTGCTCTGCAGTCCAGTCTCTAGCACGTAAGGGAGGAGAAGAACAGTGCTCTGCAGCCCAGTCTCTAGCACGTAAGGGAAGAGAAGAACATTGCTCTGCAGTCCAGTCTCTAGCACGTAAGGGAGGAGAAGAACAGTGCTCTGCAGTCCAGTCTCTAGCACGTAAGGGAGGAGAAGAACATTGCTCTGCAGTCCAGTCTCTAGCACGTAAGGGAGGAGAAGAACATTGCTCTGCAGTCCAGTCTCTAGCACGTAAGGGAGGAGAAGAACATTGCTCTGCAGTCCAGTCTCTAGCACGTAAGGGAGGAGAAGAACATTGCTCTGCAGTCCAGTCTCTAGCACGTAAGGGAGGAGAAGAACAGTGCTCTGCAGTCCAGTCTCTAGCACGTAAGGGAGAAGAAGAACAGTGCTCTGCAGTCCAGTCTCTACCACGTAAGGGAGGAGAAGAACATTGCTCTGCAGTCCAGTCTCTACCACGTAAGGGAGGAGAAGAACATTGCTCTGCAGTCCAGTCTCTAGCACGTAAGGGAGGAGAAGAACATTGCTCTGCAGTCCAGTCTCTAGCACGTAAGGGAGGAGAAGAACATTGCTCTGCAGTCCAGTCTCTAGCACGTAAGGGAGGAGAAGAACATTGCTCTGCAGTCCAGTCTCTAGCACGTAAGGGAGGAGAAGAACATTGCTCTGCAGTCCAGGCTCTACCACGTAAGGGAGGAGAAGAACAGTGCTCTGCAGTCCAGTCTCTAGCACGTAAGGGAGGAGAAGAACATTGCTCTGCAGTCCAGTCTCTACCACGTAAGGGAGGAGAAGAACAGTGCTCTGCAGTCCAGTCTCTAGCACGTAAGGGAAGAGAAGAACATTGCTCTGCAGTCCAGTCTCTAGCACGTAAGGGAAGAGAAGAACATTGCTCTGCAGTCCAGTCTCTACCACGTAAGGGAGGAGAAGAACATTGCTCTGCAGTCCAGTCTCTACCACGTAAGGGAGGAGAAGAACATTGCTCTGCAGTCCAGTCTCTAGCACGTAAGGGAGGAGAAGAACATTGCTCTGCAGTCCAGTCTCTAGCATGTAAGGGAGGAGAAGAACAGTGCTCTGCAGTCCAGTCTCTAGCACGTAAGGGAGGAGAAGAACAGTGCTCTGCAGTCCAGTCTCTAGCACGTAAGGGAGGAGAAGAACATTGCTCTGCAGTCCAGTCTCTAGCACGTAAGGGAGGAGAAGAACATTGCTCTGCAGTCCCGTCTCTAGCACGTAAGGGAGGAGAAGAACAGTGCTCTGCAGTCCAGTCTCTAGCACGTAAGGGAGGAGAAGAACATTGCTCTGCAGTCCAGTCTCTACCACGTAAGGGAGGAGAAGAACATTGCTCTGCAGTCCAGTCTCTAGCATGTAAGGGAGGAGAAGAACATTGCTCTGCAGTCCAGTCTCTAACACGTAAGGGAGGAGAAGAACAGTGCTCTGCAGTCCAGTCTCTAGCACGTAAGGGAAGAGAAGAACATTGCTCTGCAGTCCAGTCTCTAGCACGTAAGGGAAGAGAAGAACATTGCTCTGCAGCCCAGTCTCTACCACGTAAGGGAGGAGAAGAACATTGCTCTGCAGTCCAGTCTCTAGCACGTAAGGGAAGAGAAGAACATTGCTCTGCAGTCCAGTCCCTAGCACGTAAGGGAGGAGAAGAACAGTGCTCTGCAGTCCAGGCTCTAGCACGTAAGGGAAGAGAAGAACATTGCTCTGCAGTCCAGTCTCTACCACGTAAGGGAGAAGAAGAACAGTGCTCTGCAGTCTAGTCTCTAGCACGTAAGGCAGGAGAAGAACAGTGCTCTGCAGTCCAGTCTCTAGCACGTAAGGGAGGAGAAGAACATTGCTCTGCAGCCCAGTCTCTAGCACGTAAGGGAGGAGAAGAACATTGCTCTGCAGTCCAGTCTCTACCATGTAAGGGAGGAGAAGAACATTGCTCTGCAGCCCAGTCTCTAGCACGTAAGGGAGGAGAAGAACATTGCTCTGCAGCCCAGTCTCTAGCACGTAAGGGAGGAGAAGAACATTGCTCTGCAGTCCAGTCTCTAGCACGTAAGGGAGGAGAAGAATATTGCTCTGCAGTCCAGTCTCTACCACGTAAGGGAGGAGAAGAACATTGCTCTGCAGTCCAGTCTCTAGCACGTAAGGAAGGAGAAGAACATTGCTCTGCAGTCCAGTCTCTAGCACGTAAGGGAGGAGAAGAACATTGCTCTGCAGTCCAGTCTCTAGCACGTAAGGGAGGAGAAGAACAGTGCTCTGCAGTCCAGTCTCTAGCACGTAAGGGAGGAGAAGAACATTGCTCTGCAGTCCAGTCTCTAGCACGTAAGGGAGGAGAAGAACAGTGCTCTGCAGTCCAGTCTCTAGCACGTAAGGGAGGAGAAGAACATTGCTCTGCAGTCCAGTCTCTAGCACGTAAGGGAAGAGAAGAACAGTGCTCTGCAGTCCAGTCTCTAGCACGTAAGGGAGGAGAAGAACATTGCTCTGCAGTCTAGTCTCTAGCACGTAAGGGAGGAGAAGAACATTGCTCTGCAGTCCAGTCTCTAGCACGTAAGGGAGGAGAAGAACAGTGCTCTGCAGTCCAGTCTCTAGCACGTAAGGGAGGAGAAGAACAGTGCTCTGCAGTCCAGTCTCTAGCACGTAAGGGAAGAGAAGAACATTGCTCTGCAGTCCAGTCTCTAGCACGTAAGGGAGGAGAAGAACAGTGCTCTGCAGTCCAGTCTCTAGCACGTAAGGGAGTAGAAGAACATTGCTCTGCAGTCCAGTCTCTAGCACGTAAGGGAGGAGAAGAACATTGCTCTGCAGTCCAGTCTCTAGCACGTAAGGCAGGAGAAGAACATTGCTCTGCAGTCCAGTCTCTAGCACGTAAGGGAGGAGAAGAACAGTGCTCTGCAGTCCAGTCTCTAGCACGTAAGGGAGTAGAAGAACATTGCTCTGCAGTCCAGTCTCTAGCATGTAAGGGAAGAGAAGAACATTGCTCTGCAGTCCAGGCTCTACCACGTAAGGGAGGAGAAGAACATTGCTCTGCAGTCCAGTCTCTACCACGTAAGGGAAGAGAAGAACATTGCTCTGCAGCCCAGTCTCTAGCACGTAAGGGAGGACAAGAACATTGCTCTGCAGTCCAGTCTCTAGAACGTAAGGGAGGAGAAGAACATTGCTCTGCAGTCCAGTCTCTAGCACGTAAGGGAGGAGAAGAACATTGCTCTGCAGTCCAGTCTCTAGCACGTAAGGGAGTAGAAGAACATTGCTCTGCAGTCCAGTCTCTAGTATGTAAGGGAGGACAAGAACATTGCTCTGCAGTCCAGTCTCTAGCACGTAAGGGAGGAGAAGAACATTGCTCTGCAGTCTAGTCTCTAGCACGTAAGGGAGTAGAAGAACATTGCTCTGCAGTCCAGTCTCTAGCACGTAAGGGAGGAGAAGAACATTGCTCTGCAGTCCAGGCTCTAGCACGTAAGGGAGTAGAAGAACATTGCTCTGCAGTCCAGTCTCTAGCACGTAAGGGAGGAGAAGAACAGTGCTCTGCAGTCCAGTCTCTAGCACGTAAGGGAGGAGAAGAACATTGCTCTGCAGTCCAGTCTCTACCACGTAAGGGAGGAGAAGAACATTGCTCTGCAGTCCAGTCTCTACCACGTAAGGGAGGAGAAGAACATTGCTCCGCAGTCCAGTCTCTAGCACGTAAGGGAGTAGAAGAACATTGCTCTGCAGTCCAGTCTCTAGCACGTAAGGGAGGAGAAGAACATTGCTCTGCAGTCCAGTCTCTAGCACGTAAGGGAGGAGAAGAACAGTGCTCTGCAGTCCAGTCTCTAGCACGTAAGGGAGGAGAAGAACAGTGCTCTGCAGTCCAGTCTCTAGCACGTGAGGGAGGAGAAGAACATTGCTCTGCAGTCCAGTCTCTACCACGTAAGGGAGGAGAAGAACATTGCTCTGCAGTCCAGTCTCTACCACGTAAGGGAGGAGAAGAACATTGCTCCGCAGTCCAGTCTCTAGCACGTAAGGGAGGAGAAGAACATTGCTCCGCAGTCCAGTCTCTAGCACGTAAGGGAGGAGAAGAACACTGCTCTGCAGTTCAGTCTCTAGCACGTAAGGGAGGAGAAGAACATTGCTCTGCAGTCCAGTCTCTACCACGTAAGGGAGGAGAAGAACATTGCTCTGCAGTCCAGTCTCTAGCACGTAAGGGAGGAGAAGAACACTGCTCTGCAGTCCAGTCTCTAGCACGTAAGGGAGGAGAAGAACACTGCTCTGCAGTCCAGTCTCTAGCACGTAAGGGAGGAGAAGAACATTGCTCTGCAGTATAGTCTCTAGCATGTAAGGGAGGAGAAGAACATTGCTCTGCAGTCCAGTCTCTAGCACGTAAGGGAAGAGAAGAACATTGCTCTGCAGTCCAGTCTCTAGCACGTAAGGGAGGAGAAGAACATTGCTCTGCAGTCCAGTCTCTAGCACGTAAGGCAGGAGAAGAACATTGCTCTGCAGTCCAGTCTCTAGCACGTAAGGGAGGAGAAGAACACTGCTCTGCAGTCCAGTCTCTAGCACGTAAGGGAGAAGAAGAACAGTGCTCTGCAGTCCAGTCTCTAGCACGTAAGGGAGGAGAAGAACATTGCTCTGCAGTCCAGTCTCTAGCACGTAAGGGAGGAGAAGAACATTGCTCTGCAGTCCAGTCTCTACCACGTAAGGGAGGAGAAGAACATTGCTCTGCAGTCCAGTCTCTAGCACGTAAGGGAAGAGAAGAACATTGCTCTGCAGTCCAGTCTCTAGCACGTAAGGGAGGAGAAGAACAGTGCTCTGCAGTCCAGTCTCTAGCACGTAAGGGAGGAGAAGAACATTACTCTGCAGCCCAGTCTCTAGCACGTAAGGGAGGAGAAGAACACTGCTCTGCAGTCCAGTCTCTAGCACGTAAGGGAGGAGAAGAACACTGCTCTGCAGTCCAGTCTCTAGCACGTAAGGGAGGAGAAGAACACTGCTCTGCAGTCCAGTCTCTACCACGTAAGGGAGGAGAAGAACATTGCTCTGCAGTCCAGTCTCTACCACGTAAGGGAGGAGATGAACATTGCTCTGCAGTCCAGGCTCTAGCACGTAAGGGAGGAGAAGAACATTGCTCTGCAGTCCAGGCTCTAGCACGTAAGGGAGGAGAAGAACATTGCTCTGCAGTCCAGTCTCTAGCATGTAAGGGAAGAGAAGAACATTGCTCTGCAGTCCAGTCTCTAGCACGTAAGGGAGGAGAAGAACATTGCTCTGCAGCCCAGTCTCTACCACGTAAGGGAGGAGAAGAACATTGCTCTGCAGTCCAGTCTCTAGCACGTAACGGAGGAGAAGAACAGTGCTCTGCAGTCCAGTCTCTAGCACGTAAGGGAGGAGAAGAACAGTGCTCTGCAGTCCAGTCTCTAGCACGTAAGGGAAGAGAAGAACATTGCTCTGCAGTCCAGTCTCTAGCACGTAAGGGAGGAGAAGAACATTGCTCTGCAGTCCAGGCTCTAGCACGTAAGGAAGGAGAAGAACATTGCTCTGCAGTCCAGTCTCTAGCACGTAAGGGAAGAGAAGAACATTGCTCTGCAGTCCAGGCTCTAGCACGTAAGGAAGGAGAAGAACATTGCTCTGCAGTCCAGTCTCTAGCACGTAAGGGAGGAGAAAAACATTGCTCTGCAGTCCAGGCTCTAGCACGTAAGGGAGGAGAAGAACATTGCTCTGCAGTCCAGGCTCTAGCACGTAAGGGAGGAGAAGAACAGTGCTCTGCAGTCCAGTCTCTAGCACGTAAGGGAGGAGAAGAACATTGCTCTGCAGTCCAGTCTCTAGCATGTAAGGGAAGAGAAGAACATTGCTCTGCAGTCCAGGCTCTAGCACGTAAGGAAGGAGAAGAACATTGCTCTGCAGTCCAGTCTCTAGCATGTAAGGGAGGAGAAGAACATTGCTCTGCAGTCCAGTCTCTAGCACGTAAGGGAGGAGAAGAACATTGCTCTGCAGTCCAGTCTCTAGCACGTAAGGGAGGAGAAAAACATTGCTCTGCAGTCCAGTCTCTAGCACGTAAGGGAGGAGAAGAACACTGCTCTGCAGTCCAGTCTCTAGCACGTAAGGAAGGAGAAGAACATTGCTCTGCAGTATAGTCTCTAGCATGTAAGGGAGGAGAAGAACATTGCTCTGCAGTCCAGTCTCTAGCACGTAAGGGAGGAGAAGAACAGTGCTCTGCAGTCCAGGCTCTAGCACGTAAGGGAGGACAAGAACATTGCTCTGCAGTCCAGTCTCTAGCACGTAAGGGAGGAGAAGAACATTGCTCTGCAGTCCAGTCTCTAGCATGTAAGGGAAGAGAAAAACATTGCTCTGCAGTCCAGTCTCTAGCACGTAAGGGAGGAGAAGAACATTGCTCTGCAGCCCAGTCTCTACCACGTAAGGGAGGAGAAGAACATTGCTCTGCAGTCCAGTCTCTAGCACGTAACGGAGGAGAAGAACAGTGCTCTGCAGTCCAGGCTCTAGCACGTAAGGGAGGACAAGAACATTGCTCTGCAGTCCAGTCTCTAGCACGTAAGGGAGGAGAAGAACAGTGCTCTGCAGTCCAGTCTCTAGCACGTAAGGGAGGAGAAGAACATTGCTCTGCAGTCCAGTCTCTAGCACGTAAGGGAAGAGAAGAACATTGCTCTGCAGTCCAGTCTCTAGCACGTAAGGGAGGAGAAGAACATTGCTCTGCAGTCCAGTCTCTAGCACGTAAGGGAGGAGAAGAACAGTGCTCTGCAGTCCAGTCTCTAGCACGTAAGGGAGGAGAAGAACAGTGCTCTGCAGTCTAGTCTCTAGCACGTAAGGGAGGAGAAGAACAGTGCTCTGCAGTCCAGTCTCTAGCACGTAAGGGAGGAGAAGAACAGTGCTCTGCAGTCTAGTCTCTAGCACGTAAGGGAGGAGAAGAACATTGCTCTGCAGTCCAGTCTCTAGCACGTAAGGGAAGAGAAGAACATTGCTCTGCAGTCCAGTCTCTACCACGTAAGGGAGGAGAAGAACAGTGCTCTGCAGTCCAGTCTCTAGCACGTAAGGGAAGGAGAAGAACATTGCTCTGCAGTCCAGTCTCTACCACGTAAGGGAGGAGAAGAACATTGCTCTGCAGTCCAGTCTCTACCACGTAAGGGAGGAGAAGAACATTGCTCTGCAGTCCAGTCTCTAGCACGTAAGGGAGGAGAAGAACATTGCTCTGCAGTCCAGTCTCTACCACGTAAGGGAGTAGAAGAACATTGCTCTGCAGTCCAGTCTCTAGCACGTAAGGGAGGAGAAGAACATTGCTCTGCAGTCCAGTCTCTAGCACGTAAGGGAGGAGAAGAACACTGCTCTGCAGTCCAGTCTCTAGCACGTAAGGGAAGAGAAGAACATTGCTCTGCAGTCCAGTCTCTAGCACGTAAGGGAGGAGAAGAACAGTGCTCTGCAGTCCAGTCTCTAGCACGTAAGGGAGGAGAAGAACATTGCTCTGCAGTCCAGTCTCTAGCACGTAAGGGAGGAGAACATTGCTCTGCAGTCCAGTCTCTAGCACGTAAGGGAGGAGAAGAACATTGCTCTGCAGTCCAGTCTCTAGCACGTAAGGGAGGAGAAGAACATTGCTCTGCAGTCCAGTCTCTAGCACGTAAGGGAGAAGAAGAACATTGCTCTGCAGTCCAGTCTCTAGCACGTAAGGGAGGAGAAGAACATTGCTCTGCAGTCCAGTCTCTAGCACGTAAGGGAGGAGAAGAACATTGCTCTGCAGTCCAGTCTCTACCACGTAAGGGAGGAGAAGAACAGTGCTCTGCAGTCCAGTCTCTAGCACGTAAGGGAGGAGAAGAACATTGCTCTGCAGTCCAGTCTCTAGCACGTAAGGGAGGAGAAGAACATTGCTCTGCAGTCCAGTCTCTACCACGTAAGGGAGGAGAAGAACATTGCTCTGCAGTCCAGTCTCTACCACGTAAGGGAGGAGAAGAACAGTGCTCTGCAGCCCAGGCTCTAGCACGTAAGGGAGGAGAAGAACATTGCTCTGCAGTCCAGTCTCTAGCACGTAAGGGAGGAGAAGAACAGTGCTCTGCAGTCCAGTCTCTAGCACGTAAGGGAGGAGAAGAACATTGCTCTGCAGTCCAGTCTCTAGCACGTAAGGGAGGAGAAGAACATTGCTCTGCAGTCCAGTCTCTAGCACGTAAGGGAGGAGAAGAACAGTGCTCTGCAGTCCAGTCTCTAGCACGTAAGGGAGGAGAAGAACATTGCTCTGCAGTCCAGTCTCTAGCACGTAAGGGAGGAGAAGAACAGTGCTCTGCAGTCCAGTCTCTAGCACGTAAGGGAGGAGAAGAACAGTGCTCTGCAGTCCAGTCTCTAGCACGTAAGGGAGGAGAAGAACAGTGCTCTGCAGTCCAGTCTCTAGCACGTAAGGGAGGAGAAGAACATTGCTCTGCAGTCCAGTCTCTAGCACGTAAGGGAGGAGAAGAACATTGCTCTGCAGTCCAGTCTCTACCACGTAAGGGAGGAGAAGAACAGTGCTCTGCAGTCCAGTCTCTACCACGTAAGGGAGGAGAAGAACAGTGCTCTGCAGTCCAGTCTCTAGCACGTAAGGGAGGAGAAGAACAGTGCTCTGCAGTCCAGTCTCTAGCACGTAAGGGAGGAGAAGAACATTGCTCTGCAGTCCAGTCTCTAGCACGTAAGGGAAGAGAAGAACATTGCTCTGCAGTCCAGTCTCTACCACGTAAGGGAGGAGAAGAACAGTGCTCTGCAGTCCAGTCTCTAGCACGTAAGGGAGGAGAAGAACATTGCTCTGCAGTCCAGTCTCTAGCACGTAAGGGAGGAGAAGAACAGTGCTCTGCAGTCCAGTCTCTAGCACGTAAGGGAAGAGAAGAACATTGCTCTGCAGTCCAGTCTCTAGCACGTAAGGGAGGAGAAGAACAGTGCTCTGCAGTCCAGTCTCTAGCACGTAAGGGAGGAGAAGAACAGTGCTCTGCAGTCCAGGCTCTAGCACGTAAGGGAGGAGAAGAACATTGCTCTGCAGTCCAGTCCCTAGCACGTAAGGGAAGAGAAGAACATTGCTCTGCAGTCCAGTCTCTAGCACGTAAGGGAGGAGAAGAACATTGCTCTGCAGTCCAGTCTCTACCACGTAAGGGAGGAGAAGAACATTGCTCTGCAGTCCAGTCTCTAGCACGTAAGGCAGGAGAAGAACATTGCTCTGCAGTCCAGTCTCTAGCACGTAAGGGAGGAGAAGAACATTGCTCTGCAGTCCAGTCTCTAGCACGTAAGGCAGGAGAAGAACATTGCTCTGCAGTCCAGTCTCTAGCACGTAAGGGAGGAGAAGAACAGTGCTCTGCAGCCCAGTCTCTAGCACGTAAGGGAGGAGAAGAACATTGCTCTGCAGTCCAGTCTCTAGCACGTAAGGGAAGAGAAGAACATTGCTCTGCAGTCCAGTCTCTAGCACGTAAGGGAGGAGAAGAACAGTGCTCTGCAGTCCAGTCTCTAGCACGTAAGGCAGGAGAAGAACATTGCTCTGCAGTCCAGTCTCTAGCACGTAAGGGAGGAGAAGAACAGTGCTCTGCAGTCCAGTCTCTAGCACGTAAGGCAGGAGAAGAACATTGCTCTGCAGTCCAGTCTCTAGCACGTAAGGGAAGAGAAGAACAGTGCTCTGCAGTCCAGTCTCTAGCACGTAAGGGAGGAGAAGAACAGTGCTCTGCAGTCCAGTCTCTAGCACGTAAGGGAGGAGAAGAACATTGCTCTGCAGTCCAGTCTCTAGCACGTAAGGGAGGAGAAGAACAGTGCTCTGCAGCCCAGTCTCTAGCACGTAAGGGAGGAGAAGAACATTGCTCTGCAGTCCAGTCTCTAGCACGTAAGGGAGGAGAAGAACATTGCTCTGCAGTCCAGTCTCTAGCACGTAAGGGAGGAGAAGAACATTGCTCTGCAGTCCAGTCTCTAGCACGTAAGGGAGGAGAAGAACATTGCTCTGCGGTCCAGTCTCTAGCACGTAAGGGAAGAGAAGAACATTGCTCTGCAGTCCAGTCTCTAGCACGTAAGGGAGGAGAAGAACATTGCTCTGCAGTCCAGTCTCTAGCACGTAAGGGAGGAGAAGAACATTGCTCTGCAGTCCAGGCTCTAGCACGTAAGGGAGGAGAAGAACATTGCTCTGCAGCCCAGTCTCTAGCACGTAAGGGAAGAGAAGAACATTGCTCTGCAGTCCAGTCTCTAGCACGTAAGGGAGGAGAAGAACATTGCTCTGCGGTCCAGTCTCTAGCACGTAAGGGAAGAGAAGAACATTGCTCTGCAGCCCAGTCTCTAGCACGTAAGGGAGGAGAAGAACAGTGCTCTGCAGTCCAGTCTCTACCACGTAAGGGAGGAGAAGAACAGTGCTCTGCAGTCCAGTCTCTAGCACGTAAGGGAAGAGAAGAACATTGCTCTGCAGTCCAGTCTCTAGCACCTAAGGGAGGAGAAGAACAGTGCTCTGCAGTCCAGTCTCTAGCACGTAAGGGAGGAGAAGAACATTGCTCTGCAGTCCAGTCTCTAGCACGTAAGGGAGGAGAAGAACAGTGCTCTGCAGTCCAGTCTCTAGCACGTAAGGGAAGAGAAGAACAGTGCTCTGCAGTCCAGTCTCTACCACGTAAGGGAGGAGAAGAACATTGCTCTGCAGTCCAGTCTCTAGCACGTAAGGGAGGAGAAGAACAGTGCTCTGCAGTCCAGTCTCTAGCACGTAAGGGAGGAGAAGAACAGTGCTCTGCAGTCCAGTCTCTAGCACGTAAGGGAGGAGAAGAACATTGCTCTGCAGTCCAGTCTCTAGCACGTAAGGGAGGAGAAGAACATTGCTCTGCAGTCCAGTCTCTACCACGTAAGGGAGGAGAAGAACATTGCTCTGCAGTCCAGCCTCTAGCACGTAAGGGAGGAGAAGAACATTGCTCTGCGGTCCAGTCTCTAGCACGTAAGGGAGGAGAAGAACATTGCTCTGCAGTCCAGTCTCTAGCACGTAAGGGAAGAGAAGAACATTGCTCTGCAGCCCAGTCTCTAGCACGTAAGGGAGGAGAAGAACATTGCTCTGCAGTCCAGTCTCTAGCACGTAAGGGAGGAGAAGAACATTGCTCTGCAGTCCAGTCTCTAGCACGTAAGGGAGGAGAAGAACATTGCTCTGCAGTCCAGTCTCTAGCACGTAAGGGAGGAGAAGAACATTGCTCTGCAGTCCAGTCTCTAGCACGTAAGGGAGGAGAAGAACAGTGCTCTGCAGTCCAGTCTCTAGCACGTAAGGGAGGAGAAGAACATTGCTCTGCAGTCCAGTCTCTAGCATGTAAGGGAGGACAAGAACATTGCTCTGCAGTCCAGTCTCTAGCACGTAAGGCAGGAGAAGAACATTGCTCTGCAGTCCAGTCTCTAGCACGTAAGGGAGAAGAAGAACATTGCTCTGCAGTCCAGACTCTACCACGTAAGGGAGGAGAAGAACATTGCTCTGCAGTCCAGTCTCTACCACGTAAGGGAGGAGAAGAACATTGCTCTGCAGTCCAGTCTCTAGCACGTAAGGGAAGAGAAGAACATTGCTCTGCAGTCCAGTCTCTAGCACGTAAGGGAGGAGAAGAACAGTGCTCTGCAGTCCAGTCTCTACCACGTAAGGGAGGAGAAGAACAGTGCTCTGCAGTCCAGTCTCTAGCACGTAAGGGAGGAGAAGAACAGTGCTCTGCAGTCCAGTCTCTAGCACGTAAGGGAGGAGAAGAACAGTGCTCTGCAGTCCAGTCTCTAGCACGTAAGGGAAGAGAAGAACATTGCTCTGCAGTCCAGACTCTAGCACGTAAGGGAGGAGAAGAACAGTGCTCTGCAGTCCAGTCTCTACCACGTAAGGGAGGAGAAGAACATTGCTCTGCAGCCCAGTCTCTAGCACGTAAGGGAGGAGAAGAACATTGCTCTGCAGTCCAGTCTCTAGCACGTAAGGGAAGAGAAGAACATTGCTCTGCAGTCCAGTCTCTAGCATGTAAGGGAGGAGAAGAACATTGCTCTGCAGTCCAGTCTCTAGCACGTAAGGGAGGAGAAGAACATTGCTCTGCAGTCCAGTCTCTAGCACGTAAGGGAAGAGAAGAACATTGCTCTGCAGTCCAGGCTCTAGCACGTAAGGGAGGAGAAGAACATTGCTCTGCAGTCCAGTCTCTACCACGTAAGGGAGGAGAAGAACATTGCTCTGCAGTCCAGGCTCTAGCACGTAAGGGAGGAGAAGAACATTGCTCTGCAGTCCAGTCTCTAGCACGTAAGGGAGGAGAAGAACATTGCTCTGCAGTCCAGTCTCTAGCACGTAAGGGAGGAGAAGAACATTGCTCTGCAGTCCAGTCTCTAGCACGTAAGGGAGGAGAAGAACACTGCTCTGCAGTCCAGGCTCTAGCACGTAAGGGAGGAGAAGAACAGTGCTCTGCAGTATAGTCTCTAGCATGTAAGGGAGGAGAAGAACATTGCTCTGCAGTCCAGTCTCTAGCACGTAAGGGAGGAGAAGAACAGTGCTCTGCAGTATAGTCTCTAGCATGTAAGGGAGGAGAAGAACAGTGCTCTGCAGTATAGTCTCTAGCATGTAAGGGAGGAGAAGAACAGTGCTCTGCAGTCCAGTCTCTAGCACGTAAGGGAGGAGAAGAACATTGCTCTGCAGTATAGTCTCTAGCATGTAAGGGAGGAGAAGAACAGTGCTCTGCAGTCCAGTCTCTAGCACGTAAGGGAGGAGAAGCACAGTGCTCTGCAGTCCAGTCTCTAGCACGTAAGGGAGGAGAAGAACATTGCTCTGCAGTCCAGTCTCTAGCACGTAAGGGAGGAGAAGAACATTGCTCTGCAGTCTAGTCTCTAGCACGTAAGGGAGGAGAAGAACATTGCTCTGCAGTCCAGTCTCTAGCACGTAAGGGAGGAGAAGAACAGTGCTCTGCAGCCCAGTCTCTAACACGTAAGGGAGGAGAAGAACATTGCTCTGCAGTCCAGTCACTAGCACGTAAGGGAGGAGAAGAACATTGCTCTGCAGTCCAGTCTCTAGCACGTAAGGGAGGAGAAGAACATTGCTCTGCAGTCCAGTCACTAGCACGTAAGGGAGGAGAAGAACATTGCTCTGCAGTCCAGTCTCTAGCACGTAAGGGAGGAGAAGAACATTGCTCTGCAGTCCAGTCTCTAGCACGTAAGGGAGGAGAAGAACATTGCTCTGCAGTCCAGGCTCTAGCACGTAAGGGAGGAGAAGAACATTGCTCTGCAGTCCAGTCTCTACCACGTAAGGGAGGAGAAGAACATTGCTCTGCAGTCCAGTCTCTACCACGTAAGGGAAGAGAAGAACATTGCTCTGCAGTCCAGTCTCTAGCACGTAAGGGAGGAGAAGAACATTGCTCTGCAGCCCAGTCTCTACCACGTAAGGGAAGAGAAGAACATTGCTCTGCAGTCTAGTCTCTAGCACGTAAGGGAGGAGAAGAACATTGCTCTGCAGTCCAGTCTCTAGCACGTAAGGGAGGAGAAGAACATTGCTCTGCAGTCCAGTCTCTACCACGTAAGGGAGGAGAAGAACATTGCTCTGCAGTCCAGTCTCTAGCACGTAAGGGAGGAGAAGAACAGTGCTCTGCAGCCCAGTCTCTAGCACGTAAGGGAGGAGAAGAACATTGCTCTGCAGTCCAGTCTCTAGCACGTAAGGGAGGAGAAGAACAGTGCTCTGCAGTCCAGTCTCTAGCACGTAAGGGAAGAGAAGAACATTGCTCTGCAGTCCAGTCTCTAGCACGTAAAGGAAGAGAAGAACATTGCTCTGCAGTCCAGTCTCTAGCACGTAAGGGAAGAGAAGAACATTGCTCTGCAGTCCAGTCTCTAGCACGTAAGGGAAGAGAAGAACAGTGCTCTGCAGTCCAGTCTCTACCACGTAAGGGAAGAGAAGAACAGTGCTCTGCAGTCCAGTCTCTACCACGTAAGGGAGGAGAAGAACATTGCTCTGCGGTCCAGTCTCTAGCACGTAAGGAAGGAGAAGAACATTGCTCTGCAGTCCAGTCTCTAGCACGTAAGGGAGGAGAAGAACACTGCTCTGCAGTCCAGGCTCTAGCACGTAAGGGAGGAGAAGAACAGTGCTCTGCAGTATAGTCTCTAGCATGTAAGGGAGGAGAAGAACATTGCTCTGCAGTTCAGTCTCTAGCACGTAAGGGAGGAGAAGAACAGTGCTCTGCAGTATAGTCTCTAGCATGTAAGGGAGGAGAAGAACAGTGCTCTGCAGTATAGTCTCTAGCATCTAAGGGAGGAGAAGAACAGTGCTCTGCAGTCCAGTCTCTAGCACGTAAGGGAGGAGAAGAACATTGCTCTGCAGTATAGTCTCTAGCATGTAAGGGAGGAGAAGAACAGTGCTCTGCAGTCCAGTCTCTAGCACGTAAGGGAGGAGAAGCACAGTGCTCTGCAGTCCAGTCTCTAGCACGTAAGGGAGGAGAAGAACATTGCTCTGCAGTCCAGTCTCTAGCACGTAAGGGAGGAGAAGAACATTGCTCTGCAGTCTAGTCTCTAGTACGTAAGGGAGGAGAAGAACATTGCTCTGCAGTCCAGTCTCTAGCACGTAAGGGAGGAGAAGAACAGTGCTCTGCAGCCCAGTCTCTAACACGTAAGGGAGGAGAAGAACATTGCTCTGCAGTCCAGTCACTAGCACGTAAGGGAGGAGAAGAACATTGCTCTGCAGTCCAGTCTCTAGCACGTAAGGGAGGAGAAGAACATTGCTCTGCAGTCCAGTCTCTAGCACGTAAGGGAGGAGAAGAACATTGCTCTGCAGTCCAGTCTCTAGCACGTAAGGGAGGAGAAGAACATTGCTCTGCAGTCCAGGCTCTAGCACGTAAGGGAGGAGAAGAACATTGCTCTGCAGTCCAGTCTCTACCACGTAAGGGAGGAGAAGAACATTGCTCTGCAGTCCAGTCTCTACCACGTAAGGGAAGAGAAGAACATTGCTCTGCAGTCCAGTCTCTAGCACGTAAGGGAGAAGAAGAACATTGCTCTGCAGCCCAGTCTCTACCACGTAAGGGAAGAGAAGAACATTGCTCTGCAGTCTAGTCTCTAGCACGTAAGGGAGGAGAAGAACATTGCTCTGCAGTCCAGTCTCTAGCACGAAAGGGAGGAGAAGAACATTGCTCTGCAGTCCAGTCTCTACCACGTAAGGGAGGAGAAGAACATTGCTCTGCAGTCCAGTCTCTAGCACGTAAGGGAGGAGAAGAACAGTGCTCTGCAGCCCAGTCTCTAGCACGTAAGGGAGGAGAAGAACATTGCTCTGCAGTCCAGTCTCTAGCACGTAAGGGAGGAGAAGAACAGTGCTCTGCAGTCCAGTCTCTAGCACGTAAGGGAAGAGAAGAACATTGCTCTGCAGTCCAGTCTCTAGCACGTAAAGGAAGAGAAGAACATTGCTCTGCAGTCCAGTCTCTAGCACGTAAGGGAAGAGAAGAACATTGCTCTGCAGTCCAGTCTCTAGCACGTAAGGGAAGAGAAGAACAGTGCTCTGCAGTCCAGTCTCTACCACGTAAGGGAAGAGAAGAACAGTGCTCTGCAGTCCAGTCTCTACCACGTAAGGGAGGAGAAGAACATTGCTCTGCGGTCCAGTCTCTAGCACGTAAGGGAGGAGAAGAACAGTGCTCTGCAGTCCAGTCTCTAGTACGTAAGGGAGGAGAAGAACATTGCTCTGCAGTCCAGTCTCTACCACGTAAGGGAGGAGAAGAACATTGCTCTGCAGTCCAGTCTCTACCACGTAAGGGAGGAGAAGAACATTGCTCTGCAGTCCAGTCTCTACCATGTAAGGGAGGAGAAGAACATTGCTCTGCGGTCCAGTCTCTAGCACGTAAGGGAGGAGAAGAACATTGCTCTGCAGCCCAGTCTCTAGCACGTAAGGGAGGAGAAGAACATTGCTCTGCAGCCCAGTCTCTACCACGTAAGGGAGGAGAAGAACATTGCTCTGCAGTCCAGGCTCTAGCACGTAAGGGAGGAGAAGAACATTGCTCTGCAGTCCAGGCTCTAGCACGTAAGGGAGGAGAAGAACATTGCTCTGCAGTCCAGTCTCTAGCACGTAAGGGAGGAGAAGAACATTGCTCTGCAGTCCAGTCTCTACCACGTAAGGGAGGAGAAGAACATTGCTCTGCAGTCCAGTCTCTAGCACGTAAGGGAGGAGAAGAACATTGCTCTGCAGTCCAGTCTCTAGCACGTAAGGGAGGAGAAGAACATTGCTCTGCAGTCCAGTCTCTAGCACGTAAGGGAGGAGAAGAACATTGCTCTGCAGTCCAGGCTCTAGCACGTAAGGGAGGAGAAGAACAGTGCTCTGCAGCCCAGTCTCTAGCACGTAAGGGAGGAGAAGAACATTGCTCTGCAGTCCAGTCTCTAGCACGTAAGGGAAGAGAAGAACATTGCTCTGCAGCCCAGTCTCTAGCACGTAAGGGAGGAGAAGAACATTGCTCTGCAGTCCAGTCTCTAGCACGTAAGGGAGGAGAAGAACATTGCTCTGCAGTCCAGTCTCTAGCACGTAAGGGAGGAGAAGAACATTGCTCTGCAGTCCAGTCTCTACCACGTAAGGGAGGAGAAGAACATTGCTCTGCAGCCCAGTCTCTACCACGTAAGGGAGGAGAAGAACATTGCTCTGCAGTCCAGTCTCTACCACGTAAGGGAGGAGAAGAACATTGCTCTGCAGTCCAGTCTCTAGCACGTAAGGGAGGAGAAGAACATTGCTCTGCAGTCCAGTCTCTAGCACGTAAGGGAGGAGAAGAACATTGCTCTGCAGTCCAGTCTCTAGCACGTAAGGGAGGAGAAGAACATTGCTCTGCAGTCCAGTCTCTAGCACGTAAGGGAGGAGAAGAACATTACTCTGCAGTCCAGTCTCTAGCACGTAAGGGAGGAGAAGAACATTGCTCTGCAGTCCAGTCTCTACCACGTAAGGGAGGAGAACATTGCTCTGCAGTCCAGTCTCTAGCACGTAAGGGAGGAGAAGAACAGTGCTCTGCAGTCCAGTCTCTAGCACGTAAGGGAGGAGAAGAACATTGCTCTGCAGTCCAGTCTCTAGCACGTAAGGGAGGAGAAGAACAGTGCTCTGCAGTCCAGTCTCTACCACGTAAGGGAGGAGAAGAACATTGCTCTGCAGTCCAGTCTCTAGCACGTAAGGGAGGAGAAGAACATTGCTCTGCAGTCCAGTCTCTAGCACGTAAGGGAGGAGAAGAACATTGCTCTGCAGTCCAGTCTCTAGCCTGTAAGGGAGGAGAAGAACATTGCTCTGCAGTCCAGTCTCTACCACGTAAGGGAGGAGAAGAACAGTGCTCTGCAGCCCAGTCTCTAGCACGTAAGGGAGGAGAAGAACATTGCTCTGCAGTATAGTCTCTACCACGTAAGGGAGGAGAAGAACAGTGCTCTGCAGTCCAGTCTCTAGCACGTAAGGGAGGAGAAGAACATTGCTCTGCAGTCCAGTCTCTAGCACGTAAGGGAGGAGAAGAACATTGCTCTGCAGTCCAGTCTCTAGCACGTAAGGGAAGAGAAGAACATTGCTCTGCAGTCCAGTCTCTACCACGTAAGGGAAGAGAAGAACATTGCTCTGCAGTCCAGTCTCTACCACGTAAGGGAAGAGAAGAACATTGCTCTGCAGTCCAGGCTCTAGCACGTAAGGGAGGAGAAGAACATTGCTCTGCAGTCCAGTCTCTAGCACGTAAGGGAGGAGAAGAACATTGCTCTGCAGTCCAGTCTCTAGCACGTAAGGGAGGAGAAGAACAGTGCTCTGCAGTCCAGTCTCTAGCACGTAAGGGAAGAGAAGAACATTGCTCTGCAGTCCAGTCTCTAGCACGTAAGGGAAGAGAAGAACATTGCTCTGCAGTCCAGTCTCTAGCACGTAAGGGAAGAGAAGAACATTGCTCTGCAGTCCAGTCTCTAGCACGTAAGGGAAGAGAAGAACATTGCTCTGCAGTCCAGTCTCTAGCACGTAAGGGAAGAGAAGAACAGTGCTCTGCAGTCCAGTCTCTACCACGTAAGGGAGGAGAAGAACATTGCTCTGCAGTCCAGTCTCTACCATGTAAGGGAGGAGAAGAACATTGCTCTGCGGTCCAGTCTCTAGCACGTAAGGGAGGAGAAGAACATTGCTCTGCAGCCCAGTCTCTAGCACGTAAGGGAGGAGAAGAACATTGCTCTGCAGCCCAGTCTCTACCACGTAAGGGAGGAGAAGAACATTGCTCTGCAGTCCAGGCTCTAGCACGTAAGGGAGGAGAAGAACATTGCTCTGCAGTCCAGGCTCTAGCACGTAAGGGAGGAGAAGAACATTGCTCTGCAGTCCAGTCTCTAGCACGTAAGGGAGGAGAAGAACATTGCTCTGCAGTCCAGTCTCTACCACGTAAGGGAGGAGAAGAACATTGCTCTGCAGTCCAGTCTCTAGCACGTAAGGGAGGAGAAGAACATTGCTCTGCAGTCCAGTCTCTAGCACGTAAGGGAGGAGAAGAACATTGCTCTGCAGTCCAGTCTCTAGCACGTAAGGGAGGAGAAGAACATTGCTCTGCAGTCCAGGCTCTAGCACGTAAGGGAGGAGAAGAACAGTGCTCTGCAGCCCAGTCTCTAGCACGTAAGGGAGGAGAAGAACATTGCTCTGCAGTCCAGTCTCTAGCACGTAAGGGAAGAGAAGAACATTGCTCTGCAGCCCAGTCTCTAGCACGTAAGGGAGGAGAAGAACATTGCTCTGCAGTCCAGTCTCTAGCACGTAAGGGAGGAGAAGAACATTGCTCTGCAGTCCAGTCTCTAGCACGTAAGGGAGGAGAAGAACATTGCTCTGCAGTCCAGTCTCTACCACGTAAGGGAGGAGAAGAACATTGCTCTGCAGCCCAGTCTCTACCACGTAAGGGAGGAGAAGAACATTGCTCTGCAGTCCAGTCTCTACCACGTAAGGGAGGAGAAGAACATTGCTCTGCAGTCCACTCTCTAGCACGTAAGGGAGGAGAAGAACATTGCTCTGCAGTCCAGTCTCTAGCACGTAAGGGAGGAGAAGAACATTGCTCTGCAGTCCAGTCTCTAGCACGTAAGGGAGGAGAAGAACATTGCTCTGCAGTCCAGTCTCTAGCACGTAAGGGAGGAGAAGAACATTACTCTGCAGTCCAGTCTCTAGCACGTAAGGGAGGAGAAGAACATTACTCTGCAGTCCAGTCTCTAGCACGTAAGGAAGGAGAAGAACATTGCTCTGCAGTCCAGTCTCTAGCACGTAAGGGAGGAGAAGAACATTGCTCTGCAGTCCAGTCTCTAGCACGTAAGGGAGGAGAAGAACATTGCTCTGCAGCCCAGTCTCTAGCACGTAAGGGAGGAGAAGAACATTGCTCTGCAGTCCAGTCTCTACCACGTAAGGGAGGAGAACATTGCTCTGCAGTCCAGTCTCTAGCACGTAAGGGAGGAGAAGAACAGTGCTCTGCAGTCCAGTCTCTAGCACGTAAGGGAGGAGAAGAACATTGCTCTGCAGTCCAGTCTCTAGCACGTAAGGGAGGAGAAGAACAGTGCTCTGCAGTCCAGTCTCTACCACGTAAGGGAGGAGAAGAACATTGCTCTGCAGTCCAGTCTCTAGCACGTAAGGGAGGAGAAGAACATTGCTCTGCAGTCCAGTCTCTAGCACGTAAGGGAGGAGAAGAACATTGCTCTGCAGTCCAGTCTCTAGCCTGTAAGGGAGGAGAAGAACATTGCTCTGCAGTCCAGTCTCTACCACGTAAGGGAGGAGAAGAACAGTGCTCTGCAGCCCAGTCTCTAGCACGTAAGGGAGGAGAAGAACATTGCTCTGCAGTATAGTCTCTACCACGTAAGGGAGGAGAAGAACAGTGCTCTGCAGTCCAGTCTCTAGCACGTAAGGGAGGAGAAGAACATTGCTCTGCAGTCCAGTCTCTAGCACGTAAGGGAGGAGAAGAACATTGCTCTGCAGTCCAGTCTCTAGCACGTAAGGGAAGAGAAGAACATTGCTCTGCAGTCCAGTCTCTACCACGTAAGGGAAGAAAAGAACATTGCTCTGCAGTCCAGTCTCTACCACGTAAGGGAAGAGAAGAACATTGCTCTGCAGTCCAGGCTCTAGCACGTAAGGGACGAGAAGAACATTGCTCTGCAGTCCAGGCTCTAGCACGTAAGGGAAGAGAAGAACATTGCTCTGCAGCCCAGTCTCTAGCACGTAAGGGAGGAGAAGAACATTGCTCTGCAGTCCAGTCTCTAGCACGTAAGGGAGGAGAAGAACATTGCTCTGCAGTCCAGTCTCTAGCACGTAAGGGAGGAGAAGAACATTGCTCTGCAGTCCAGTCTCTACCACGTAAGGGAGGAGAAGAACATTGCTCTGCAGCCCAGTCTCTACCACGTAAGGGAGGAGAAGAACATTGCTCTGCAGTCCAGTCTCTACCACGTAAGGGAGGAGAAGAACATTGCTCTGCAGTCCAGTCTCTAGCACGTAAGGGAGGAGAAGAACATTGCTCTGCAGTCCAGTCTCTAGCACGTAAGGGAGGAGAAGAACATTGCTCTGCAGTCCAGTCTCTAGCACGTAAGGGAGGAGAAGAACATTGCTCTGCAGTCCAGTCTCTAGCCTGTAAGGGAGGAGAAGAACATTGCTCTGCAGTCCAGTCTCTACCACGTAAGGGAGGAGAAGAACAGTGCTCTGCAGCCCAGTCTCTAGCACGTAAGGGAGGAGAAGAACATTGCTCTGCAGTATAGTCTCTACCACGTAAGGGAGGAGAAGAACAGTGCTCTGCAGTCCAGTCTCTAGCACGTAAGGGAGGAGAAGAACATTGCTCTGCAGTCCAGTCTCTAGCACGTAAGGGAGGAGAAGAACATTGCTCTGCAGTCCAGTCTCTAGCACGTAAGGGAAGAGAAGAACATTGCTCTGCAGTCCAGTCTCTACCACGTAAGGGAGAGAAGAACATTGCTCTGCAGTCCAGTCTCTACCACGTAAGGGAAGAGAAGAACATTGCTCTGCAGTCCAGGCTCTAGCACGTAAGGGAGGAGAAGAACATTGCTCTGCAGTCCAGTCTCTAGCACGTAAGGGAGGAGAAGAACATTGCTCTGCAGTCCAGTCTCTAGCACGTAAGGGAGGAGAAGAACAGTGCTCTGCAGCCCAGTCTCTGCCACGTAAGGGAGGAGAAGAACATTGCTCTGCAGTCCAGTCTCTAGCACGTAAGGGAGGAGAAGAACATTGCTCTGCAGTCCAGCCTCTAGCACGTAAGGGAGGAGAAGAACAGTGCTCTGCAGTCCAGTCTCTAGCCTGTAAGGGAGGAGAAGAACATTGCTCTGCAGCCCAGTCTCTAGCACGTAAGGGAGGAGAAGAACATTGCTCTGCAGTCCAGGCTCTAGCACGTAAGGGAGGAGAAGAACATTGCTCTGCAGTCCAGTCACTAGCACGTAAGGGAGGAGAAGAACATTGCTCTGCAGTCCAGGCTCTAGCACGTAAGGGAGGAGAAGAACATTGCTCTGCAGTCCAGTCTCTAGCACGTAAGGGAGGAGAAGAACAGTGCTCTGCAGCCCAGTCTCTAGCACGTAAGGGAGGAGAAGAACATTACTCTGCAGTCCAGTCTCTACCACGTAAGGGAGGAGAAGAACATTGCTCTGCAGTCCAGTCTCTAGCACGTAAGGGAGGAGAAGAACATTGCTCTGCAGTCCAGTCTCTAGCACGTAAGGGAGGAGAAGAACATTGCTCTGCAGCCCAGTCTCTAGCACGTAAGGGAGGAGAAGAACATTGCTCTGCAGTCCAGTCTCTAGCACGTAAGGGAGGAGAAGAACATTGCTCTACAGTCCAGTCTCTAGCACGTAAGGGAAGAGAAGAACAGTGCTCTGCAGTCCAGTCTCTAGCACGTAAGGGAGGAGAAGAACAGTGCTCTGCAGTCCAGTCTCTAGCACGTAAGGGAGGAGAAGAACAGTGCTCTGCAGTCCAGTCTCTAGCATGTAAGGGAGGAGAAGAACATTGCTCTGCAGTCCAGTCTCTAGCACGTAAGGGAGGAGAAGAACATTGCTCTGCAGTCCAGTCTCTAGCACGTAAGGGAGGAGAAGAACATTGCTCTGCAGCCCAGTCTCTACCACGTAAGGGAAGAGAAGAACATTGCTCTGCAGCCCAGTCTCTAGCACTTAAGGGAGGAGAAGAACATTGCTCTGCAGTCCAGTCTCTAGCACGTAAGGGAGGAGAAGAACATTGCTCTGCAGTCCAGTCTCTAGCACGTAAGGGAGGAGAAGAACATTGCTCTGCAGTCCAGTCTCTAGCACGTAAGGGAGGAGAAGAACATTGCTCTGCAGTCCAGTCTCTAGCACGTAAGGGAGGAGAAGAACATTGCTCTGCAGTCCAGTCTCTAGCACGTAAGGGAAGAGAAGAACATTGCTCTGCAGTCCAGTCTCTAGCACGTAAGGGAGGAGAAGAACAGTGCTCTGCAGTCCAGTCTCTAGCACGTAAGGGAGGAGAAGAACAGTGCTCTGCAGCCCAGTCTCTGCCACGTAAGGGAAGAGAAGAACATTGCTCTGCAGTCCAGTCTCTGCCACGTAAGGGAAGAGAAGAACATTGCTCTGCAGTCCAGTCTCTAGCACGTAAGGGAGGAGAAGAACATTGCTCTGCAGTCCAGTCTTTACCACGTAAGGGAGGAGAAGAACAGTGCTCTGCAGTCCAGTCTCTACCACGTAAGGGAGGAGAAGAACATTGCTCTGCAGTCCAGTCTCTAGCACGTAAGGGAGGAGAAGAACATTGCTCTGCAGTCCAGTCTCTAGCACGTAAGGGAGGAGAAGAACATTGCTCTGCAGCCCAGTCTCTACCACGTAAGGGAGGAGAAGAACATTGCTCTACAGTCCAGTCTCTAGCACGTAAGGGAAGAGAAGAACATTGCTCTGCGGTCCAGTCTTTACCACGTAAGGGAGGAGAAGAACAGTGCTCTGCAGTCCAGTCTCTAGCACGTAAGGGAGGAGAAGAACATTGCTCTGCAGTCCAGTCTCTACCACGTAAGGGAGGAGAAGAACATTGCTCTGCAGTCCAGTCTCTAGCACGTAAGGGAGGAGAAGAACATTGCTCTACAGTCCAGGCTCTAGCACGTAAGGGAGGAGAAGAACATTGCTCTGCAGTCCAGTCTCTAGCACGTAAGGGAGGAGAAGAACATTGCTCTGCAGTCCAGTCTCTACCACGTAAGGGAAGAGAAGAACATTGCTCTGCAGTCCAGTCTCTACCACGTAAGGGAGGAGAAGAACATTGCTCTACAGTCCAGACTCTAGCACGTAAGGGAGGAGAAGAACATTGCTCTGCAGTCCAGTCTCTAGCACGTAAGGGAGGAGAAGAACATTGCTCTGCAGTCCAGTCTCTACCACGTAAGGGAGGAGAAGAACATTGCTCTGCAGTCCAGGCTCTAGCACGTAAGGGAAGAGAAGAACATTGCTCTGCAGTCCAGTCTCTACCACGTAAGGGAGGAGAAGAACATTGCTCTGCAGTCCAGTCTCTAGCACGTAAGGGAGGAGAAGAACATTGCTCTGCAGTCCAGTCTCTAGCACGTAAGGGAGGAGAAGAACATTGCTCTGCAGTCCAGTCTCTAGCACGTAAGGGAGGAGAAGAACATTGCTCTGCAGCCCAGTCTCTACCACGTAAGGGAGGAGAAGAACATTGCTCTGCAGTCCAGGCTCTAGCACGTAAGGGAGGAGAAGAACATTGCTCTGCAGTCCAGTCTCTAGCATGTAAGGGAGGACAAGAACATTGCTCTGCAGTCCAGTCTCTAGCACGTAAGGGAGGAGAAGAACATTGCTCTGCAGTCCAGTCTCTAGCATGTAAGGGAGGAGAAGAACAGTGCTCTGCAGTCCAGTCTCTAGCACGTAAGGGAGGAGAAGAACATTGCTCTGCAGCCCAGTCTCTAGCATGTAAGGGAGGAGAAGAACATTGCTCTGCAGTCCAGTCTCTACCACGTAAGGGAGGAGAAGAACATTGCTCTGCAGTCCAGTCTCTAGCACGTAAGGGAGGAGAAGAACAGTGCTCTGCAGCCCAGTCTCTAGCACGTAAGGGAAGAGAAGAACATTGCTCTGCAGTCCAGTCTCTAGCACGTAAGGGAGGAGAAGAACAGTGCTCTGCAGTCCAGTCTCTAGCACGTAAGGGAGGAGAAGAACATTGCTCTGCAGTCCAGTCTAAAGCACGTAAGGGAGGAGAAGAACATTGCTCTGCAGTCCAGTCTCTAGCACGTAAGGGAGGAGAAGAACATTGCTCTGCAGTCCAGTCTCTAGCACGTAAGGGAGGAGAAGAACATTGCTCTGCAGTCCAGTCTCTAGCACGTAAGGGAGGAGAAGAACAGTGCTCTGCAGTCCAGTCTCTAGCACGTAAGGGAGGAGAAGAACATTGCTCTGCAGTCCAGTCTCTAGCACGTAAGGGAGGAGAAGAACATTGCTCTGCAGTCCAGTCTCTACCACGTAAGGGAGGAGAAGAACATTGCTCTGCAGTCCAGTCTCTACCACGTAAGGGAGGAGAAGAACATTGCTCTGCAGTCCAGTCTCTAGCACGTAAGGGAGGAGAAGAACATTGCTCTGCAGTCCAGTCTCTACCACGTAAGGGAGGAGAAGAACATTGCTCTGCAGTCCAGTCTCTAGCACGTAAGGGAGGAGAAGAACATTGCTCTGCAGTCCAGTCTCTACCACGTAAGGGAGGAGAAGAACATTGCTCTGCAGTCCAGTCTCTAGCACGTAAGGGAGAAGAAGAACATTGCTCTGCAGTCCAGTCTCTACCATGTAAGGGAGGAGAAGAACATTGCTCTGCAGTCCAGTCTCTACCACGTAAGGGAGGAGAAGAACATTGCTCTGCAGTCTAGTCTCTAGCACGTAAGGGAAGAGAAGAACATTGCTCTGCAGTCCAGTCTCTACCACGTAAGGGAGGAGAAGAACAGTGCTCTGCAGTCCAGTCTCTAGCAAGTAAGGGAGGAGAAGAACAGTGCTCTGCAGTCTAGTCTCTAGCACGTAAGGGAGGAGAAGAACATTGCTCTGCAGTCCAGTCTCTACCACGTAAGGGAGGAGAAGAACAGTGCTCTGCAGTCCAGTCTCTAGCAAGTAAGGGAGGAGAAGAACATTGCTCCGCAGTCCAGTCTCTACCACGTAAGGGAGGAGAAGAACAGTGCTCTGCAGTCTAGTCTCTAGCACGTAAGGGAGGAGAAGAACATTGCTCTGCAGTCCAGTCTCTACCACGTAAGGGAGGAGAAGAACAGTGCTCTGCAGTCCAGTCTCTAGCAAGTAAGGGAGGAGAAGAACATTGCTCCGCAGTCCAGTCTCTAGCACGTAAGGGAGGAGAAGAACATTGCTCTGCAGTCCAGGCTCTAGCACGTAAGGGAGGAGAAGAACATTGCTCTGCAGTCCAGTCACTAGCACGTAAGGGAGGAGAAGAACATTGCTCTGCAGTCCAGGCTCTAGCACGTAAGGGAGGAGAAGAACATTGCTCTGCAGTCCAGTCACTAGCACGTAAGGGAGGAGAAGAACAGTGCTCTGCAGTCCAGTCTCTAGCACGTAAGGGAGGAGAAGAACATTGCTCTGCAGTCCAGTCTCTAGCACGTAAGGGAGGAGAAGAACAGTGCTCTGCAGTCCAGTCTCTAGCACGTAAGGGAGGAGAAGAACATTGCTCTGCAGTCCAGTCTCTAGCACGTAAGGGAGGAGAAGAACATTGCTCTGCAGTCCAGGCTCTAGCACGTAAGGGAGGAGAAGAACATTGCTCTTCAGTCCAGTCTCTAGCACGTAAGGGAAGAGAAGAACATTGCTCTGCAGTCCAGTCTCTAGCACGTAAGGGAGGAGAAGAACAGTGCTCTGCAGTCCAGTCTCTAGCACGTAAGGGAGGAGAAGAACATTGCTCTGCAGCCCAGTCTCTAGCACGTAAGGGAGGAGAAGAACATTGCTCTGCAGTCCAGTCTCTAGCACGTAAGGGAAGAGAAGAACATTGCTCTGCAGTCCAGTCTCTAGCACGTAAGGGAGGAGAAGAACATTGCTCTGCAGTCCCGTCTCTAGCACGTAAGGGAAGAGAAGAACATTGCTCTGCAGTCCAGTCTCTAGCACGTAAGGGAGGAGAAGAACATTGCTCTGCAGCCCAGTCTCTACCACGTAAGGGAGGAGAAGAACAGTGCTCTGCGGTCCAGTCTCTACCACGTAAGGGAGGAGAAGAACATTGCTCTGCAGTCCAGTCTCTAGCACGTAAGGGAAGAGAAGAACATTGCTCTGCAGTCCAGTCTCTAGCACGTAAGGGAGGAGAAGAACATTGCTCTGCAGTCCAGTCTCTAGCACGTAAGGGAGGAGAAGAACATTGCTCTGCAGTCCAGTCTCTAGCATGTAAGGGAGGAGAAGAACATTGCTCTGCAGTCCAGTCTCTACCACGTAAGGGAGGAGAAGAACAGTGCTCTGCAGTCCAGTCTCTAGCACGTAAGGGAGGAGAAGAACAGTGCTCTGCAGCCCAGTCTCTAGCACGTAAGGGAGGAGAAGAACATTGCTCTGCAGTCCAGTCTCTAGCACGTAAGGGAGGAGAAGAACATTGCTCTGCAGTCCAGGCTCTAGCACGTAAGGGAGGAGAAGAACATTGCTCTGCAGTCCAGTCTCTAGCACGTAAGGGAGGAGAAGAACATTGCTCTTCAGTCCAGTCTCTAGCACGTAAGGGAGGAGAAGAACATTGCTCTGCAGTCCAGTCTCTAGCACGTAAGGGAGGAGAAGAACATTGCTCTGCAGTCCAGGCTCTAGTACGTAAGGGAGGAGAAGAACATTGCTCTGCAGTCCAGGCTCTAGCACGTAAGGGAGGAGAAGAACATTGCTCTTCAGTCCAGTCTCTAGCACGTAAGGGAGGAGAAGAACATTGCTCTGCAGTCCAGTCTCTAGCACGTAAGGGAGGAGAAGAACATTGCTCTGCAGTCCAGGCTCTAGCACGTAAGGGAGGAGAAGAACATTGCTCTGCAGTCCAGTCTCTAGCACGTAAGGGAGGAGAAGAACATTGCTCTGCAGTCCAGGCTCTAGCACGTAAGGGAGGAGAAGAACATTGCTCTGCAGTCCAGTCTCTAGCACGTAAGGGAGGAGAAGAACATTGCTCTGCAGTCCAGTCTCTAGCACGTAAGGGAGAAGAAGAACATTGCTCTGCAGTCCAGTCTCTAGCACGTAAGGGAAGAGAAGAACATTGCTCTGCAGTCCAGTCTCTACCACGTAAGGGAGGAGAAGAACATTGCTCTGCAGTCCAGTCTCTAGCACGTAAGGGAGGAGAAGAACATTGCTCTACAGTCCAGGCTCTAGCACGTAAGGGAGGAGAAGAACATTGCTCTGCAGTCCAGTCTCTAGCACGTAAGGGAGGAGAAGAACATTGCTCTGCAGTCCAGTCTCTACCACGTAAGGGAAGAGAAGAACATTGCTCTGCAGTCCAGTCTCTACCACGTAAGGGAGGAGAAGAACATTGCTCTACAGTCCAGACTCTAGCACGTAAGGGAGGAGAAGAACATTGCTCTGCAGTCCAGTCTCTAGCACGTAAGGGAGGAGAAGAACATTGCTCTGCAGTCCAGTCTCTACCACGTAAGGGAGGAGAAGAACATTGCTCTGCAGTCCAGGCTCTAGCACGTAAGGGAAGAGAAGAACATTGCTCTGCAGTCCAGTCTCTACCACGTAAGGGAGGAGAAGAACATTGCTCTGCAGTCCAGTCTCTAGCACGTAAGGGAGGAGAAGAACATTGCTCTGCAGTCCAGTCTCTAGCACGTAAGGGAGGAGAAGAACATTGCTCTGCAGTCCAGTCTCTAGCACGTAAGGGAGGAGAAGAACATTGCTCTGCAGCCCAGTCTCTACCACGTAAGGGAGGAGAAGAACATTGCTCTGCAGTCCAGGCTCTAGCACGTAAGGGAGGAGAAGAACATTGCTCTGCAGTCCAGTCTCTAGCATGTAAGGGAGGACAAGAACATTGCTCTGCAGTCCAGTCTCTAGCACGTAAGGGAGGAGAAGAACATTGCTCTGCAGTCCAGTCTCTAGCATGTAAGGGAGGAGAAGAACAGTGCTCTGCAGTCCAGTCTCTAGCACGTAAGGGAGGAGAAGAACATTGCTCTGCAGCCCAGTCTCTAGCATGTAAGGGAGGAGAAGAACATTGCTCTGCAGTCCAGTCTCTACCACGTAAGGGAGGAGAAGAACATTGCTCTGCAGTCCAGTCTCTAGCACGTAAGGGAGGAGAAGAACAGTGCTCTGCAGCCCAGTCTCTAGCACGTAAGGGAAGAGAAGAACATTGCTCTGCAGTCCAGTCTCTAGCACGTAAGGGAGGAGAAGAACAGTGCTCTGCAGTCCAGTCTCTAGCACGTAAGGGAGGAGAAGAACATTGCTCTGCAGTCCAGTCTAAAGCACGTAAGGGAGGAGAAGAACATTGCTCTGCAGTCCAGTCTCTAGCACGTAAGGGAGGAGAAGAACATTGCTCTGCAGTCCAGTCTCTAGCACGTAAGGGAGGAGAAGAACATTGCTCTGCAGTCCAGTCTCTAGCACGTAAGGGAGGAGAAGAACAGTGCTCTGCAGTCCAGTCTCTAGCACGTAAGGGAGGAGAAGAACATTGCTCTGCAGTCCAGTCTCTAGCACGTAAGGGAGGAGAAGAACATTGCTCTGCAGTCCAGTCTCTACCATGTAAGGGAGGAGAAGAACATTGCTCTGCAGTCCAGTCTCTACCACGTAAGGGAGGAGAAGAACATTGCTCTGCAGTCCAGTCTCTAGCACGTAAGGGAGGAGAAGAACATTGCTCTGCAGTCCAGTCTCTACCACGTAAGGGAGGAGAAGAACATTGCTCTGCAGTCCAGTCTCTAGCACGTAAGGGAGGAGAAGAACATTGCTCTGCAGTCCAGTCTCTACCACGTAAGGGAGGAGAAGAACATTGCTCTGCAGTCCAGTCTCTAGCACGTAAGGGAGAAGAAGAACATTGCTCTGCAGTCCAGTCTCTACCATGTAAGGGAGGAGAAGAACATTGCTCTGCAGTCCAGTCTCTACCACGTAAGGGAGGAGAAGAACATTGCTCTGCAGTCTAGTCTCTAGCACGTAAGGGAAGAGAAGAACATTGCTCTGCAGTCCAGTCTCTACCACGTAAGGGAGGAGAAGAACAGTGCTCTGCAGTCCAGTCTCTAGCAAGTAAGGGAGGAGAAGAACAGTGCTCTGCAGTCTAGTCTCTAGCACGTAAGGGAGGAGAAGAACATTGCTCTGCAGTCCAGTCTCTACCACGTAAGGGAGGAGAAGAACAGTGCTCTGCAGTCCAGTCTCTAGCAAGTAAGGGAGGAGAAGAACATTGCTCCGCAGTCCAGTCTCTACCACGTAAGGGAGGAGAAGAACAGTGCTCTGCAGTCTAGTCTCTAGCACGTAAGGGAGGAGAAGAACATTGCTCTGCAGTCCAGTCTCTACCACGTAAGGGAGGAGAAGAACAGTGCTCTGCAGTCCAGTCTCTAGCAAGTAAGGGAGGAGAAGAACATTGCTCCGCAGTCCAGTCTCTAGCACGTAAGGGAGGAGAAGAACATTGCTCTGCAGTCCAGGCTCTAGCACGTAAGGGAGGAGAAGAACATTGCTCTGCAGTCCAGTCACTAGCACGTAAGGGAGGAGAAGAACATTGCTCTGCAGTCCAGGCTCTAGCACGTAAGGGAGGAGAAGAACATTGCTCTGCAGTCCAGTCACTAGCACGTAAGGGAGGAGAAGAACAGTGCTCTGCAGTCCAGTCTCTAGCACGTAAGGGAGGAGAAGAACATTGCTCTGCAGTCCAGTCTCTAGCACGTAAGGGAGGAGAAGAACAGTGCTCTGCAGTCCAGTCTCTAGCACGTAAGGGAGGAGAAGAACATTGCTCTGCAGTCCAGTCTCTAGCACGTAAGGGAGGAGAAGAACATTGCTCTGCAGTCCAGGCTCTAGCACGTAAGGGAGGAGAAGAACATTGCTCTTCAGTCCAGTCTCTAGCACGTAAGGGAAGAGAAGAACATTGCTCTGCAGTCCAGTCTCTAGCACGTAAGGGAGGAGAAGAACAGTGCTCTGCAGTCCAGTCTCTAGCACGTAAGGGAGGAGAAGAACATTGCTCTGCAGCCCAGTCTCTAGCACGTAAGGGAGGAGAAGAACATTGCTCTGCAGTCCAGTCTCTAGCACGTAAGGGAAGAGAAGAACATTGCTCTGCAGTCCAGTCTCTAGCACGTAAGGGAGGAGAAGAACATTGCTCTGCAGTCCCGTCTCTAGCACGTAAGGGAAGAGAAGAACATTGCTCTGCAGTCCAGTCTCTAGCACGTAAGGGAGGAGAAGAACATTGCTCTGCAGCCCAGTCTCTACCACGTAAGGGAGGAGAAGAACAGTGCTCTGCGGTCCAGTCTCTACCACGTAAGGGAGGAGAAGAACATTGCTCTGCAGTCCAGTCTCTAGCACGTAAGGGAAGAGAAGAACATTGCTCTGCAGTCCAGTCTCTAGCACGTAAGGGAGGAGAAGAACATTGCTCTGCAGTCCAGTCTCTAGCACGTAAGGGAGGAGAAGAACATTGCTCTGCAGTCCAGTCTCTAGCATGTAAGGGAGGAGAAGAACATTGCTCTGCAGTCCAGTCTCTACCACGTAAGGGAGGAGAAGAACAGTGCTCTGCAGTCCAGTCTCTAGCACGTAAGGGAGGAGAAGAACAGTGCTCTGCAGCCCAGTCTCTAGCACGTAAGGGAGGAGAAGAACATTGCTCTGCAGTCCAGTCTCTAGCACGTAAGGGAGGAGAAGAACATTGCTCTGCAGTCCAGGCTCTAGCACGTAAGGGAGGAGAAGAACATTGCTCTGCAGTCCAGTCTCTAGCACGTAAGGGAGGAGAAGAACATTGCTCTTCAGTCCAGTCTCTAGCACGTAAGGGAGGAGAAGAACATTGCTCTGCAGTCCAGTCTCTAGCACGTAAGGGAGGAGAAGAACATTGCTCTGCAGTCCAGGCTCTAGTACGTAAGGGAGGAGAAGAACATTGCTCTGCAGTCCAGGCTCTAGCACGTAAGGGAGGAGAAGAACATTGCTCTTCAGTCCAGTCTCTAGCACGTAAGGGAGGAGAAGAACATTGCTCTGCAGTCCAGTCTCTAGCACGTAAGGGAGGAGAAGAACATTGCTCTGCAGTCCAGGCTCTAGCACGTAAGGGAGGAGAAGAACATTGCTCTGCAGTCCAGTCTCTAGCACGTAAGGGAGGAGAAGAACATTGCTCTGCAGTCCAGGCTCTAGCACGTAAGGGAGGAGAAGAACATTGCTCTGCAGTCCAGTCTCTAGCACGTAAGGGAGGAGAAGAACATTGCTCTGCAGTCCAGTCTCTAGCACGTAAGGGAGAAGAAGAACATTGCTCTGCAGTCCAGTCTCTAGCACGTAAGGGAAGAGAAGAACATTGCTCTGCAGTCCAGTCTCTACCACGTAAGGGAGGAGAAGAACATTGCTCTGCAGTCCAGTCTCTACCACGTAAGGGAGGAGAAGAACATTGCTCTGCAGTCCAGGCTCTAGCACGTAAGGGAGGAGAAGAACATTGCTCTGCAGTCCAGTCACTAGCACGTAAGGGAGGAGAAGAACATTGCTCTGCAGTCCAGTCTCTAGCACGTAAGGGAGGAGAAGAACATTGCTCTGCAGTCCAGTCTCTAGCACGTAAGGGAGGAGAAGAACATTGCTCTGCAGTCCAGGCTCTAGCACGTAAGGGAGGAGAAGAACATTGCTCTGCAGTCCAGTCTCTAGCACGTAAGGGAGGAGAAGAACATTGCTCTGCAGTCCAGGCTCTAGCACGTAAGGGAGGAGAAGAACATTGCTCTGCAGCCCAGTCTCTAGCACGTAAGGGAGGAGAAGAACAGTGCTCTGCAGTCCAGTCTCTAACACGTAAGGGAGGAGAAGAACATTGCTCTGCAGTCCAGTCACTAGCACGTAAGGGAGGAGAAGAACATTGCTCTGCAGTCCAGTCTCTAGCACGTAAGGGAGGAGAAGAACATTGCTCTGCAGTCCAGTCACTAGCACGTAAGGGAGGAGAAGAACATTGCTCTGCAGTCCAGTCTCTAGCACGTAAAGGAGGAGAAGAACATTGCTCTGCAGCCCAGTCTCTAGCACGTAAGGGAAGAGAAGAACATTGCTCTGCAGTCCAGGCTCTAGCACGTAAGGGAGGAGAAGAACATTGCTCTGCAGTCCAGTCTCTAGCACGTAAGGGAAGAGAAGAACATTGCTCTGCAGTCTAGTCTCTAGCACGTAAGGGAGGAGAAGAACATTGCTCTGCAGTCCAGTCACTAGCACGTAAGGGAGGAGAAGAACATTGCTCTGCAGTCCAGTCTCTAGCACGTAAGGGAGGAGAAGAACATTGCTCTGCAGTCCAGTCTCTAGCACGTAAGGGAAGAGAAGAACATTGCTCTGCAGTCCAGGCTCTAGCACGTAAGGGAGGAGAAGAACATTGCTCTGCAGTCCAGTCTCTAGCACGTAAGGAAGGAGAAGAACATTGCTCTGCAGTCCAGTCTCTAGCACGTAAGGGAGGAGAAGAACATTGCTCTGCAGTCCAGTCTCTAGCACGTAAGGGAGAAGAAGAACATTGCTCTGCAGTCCAGTCTCTAGCACGTAAGGGAGGAGAAGAACAGTGCTCTGCAGCCCAGTCTCTAGCACGTAAGGGAGGAGAAGAACATTGCTCTGCAGTCCAGTCTCTAGCACGTAAGGGAGGAGAAGAACAGTGCTCTGCAGTCCAGTCTCTAGCACGTAAGGGAAGAGAAGAACATTGCTCTGCAGTCCAGTCTCTAGCACGTAAGGGAAGAGAAGAACATTGCTCTGCAGTCCAGTCTCTAGCACGTAAGGGAGGAGAAGAACACTGCTCTGCAGTCCAGTCTCTAGCACGTAAGGGAGGAGAAGAACACTGCTCTGCAGTCCAGTCTCTAGCACGTAAGGGAGGAGAAGAACATTGCTCTGCGGTCCAGTCTCTAGCACGTAAGGGAGGAGAAGAACATTGCTCTGCAGTCCAGTCTCTAGCACGTAAGGGAAGAGAAGAACATTGCTCTGCAGTCCAGTCTCTAGCACGTAAGGGAGGAGAAGAACATTGCTCTGCAGCCCAGTCTCTAGCACGTAAGGGAGGAGAAGAACATTGCTCTGCAGCCCAGTCTCTAGCACGTAAGGGAGGAGAAGAACATTGCTCTGCAGTCTAGTCTCTAGCACGTAAGGGAGGAGAAGAACAGTGCTCTGCAGCCCAGTCTCTAGCACGTAAGGGAGGAGAAGAACATTGCTCTGCAGTCCAGTCTTTAGCACGTAAGGGAAGAGAAGAACATTGCTCTGCAGTCCAGGCTCTAGCACGTAAGGGAGGAGAAGAACATTGCTCTGCAGTCCAGTCTCTAGCACGTAAGGGAGGAGAAGAACATTGCTCTGCAGTCCAGTCTCTACCACGTAAGGGAGGAGAAGAACATTGCTCTGCAGCCCAGTCTCTAGTACGTAAGGGAGGAGAAGAACATTGCTCTGCAGTCCAGTCTCTACCACGTAAGGGAGGAGAAGAACATTGCTCTGCAGTCTAGTCTCTACCACGTAAGGGAGGAGAAGAACATTGCTCTGCAGTCCAGTCTCTAGCACGTAAGGGAGGAGAAGAACATTGCTCTGCAGTCCAGTCTCTACCACGTAAGGGAGGAGAAGAACATTGCTCTGCAGTCCAGTCTCTAGCACGTAAGGGAGGAGAAGAACATTGCTCTGCAGTCCAGTCTCTAGCACGTAAGGGAGGAGAAGAACAGTGCTCTGCAGTCCAGTCTCTAGCACGTAAGGGAGGAGAAGAACAGTGCTCTGCAGCCCAGTCTCTAGCACGTAAGGGAGGAGAAGAACAGTGCTCTGCAGTCCAGTCTCTAGCACGTAAGGGAGGAGAAGAACATTGCTCTGCAGTCCAGGCTCTAGCACGTAAGGGAGGAGAAGAACAGTGCTCTGCAGCCCAGTCTCTAGCACGTAAGGGAGGAGAAGAACATTGCTCTGCAGTCCAGTCTCTAGCACGTAAGGGAAGAGAAGAACATTGCTCTGCAGCCCAGTCTCTAGCACGTAAGGGAGGAGAAGAACATTGCTCTGCAGTCCAGTCTCTAGCACGTAAGGGAGGAGAAGAACATTGCTCTGCAGTCCAGTCTCTAGCACGTAAGGGAGGAGAAGAACATTGCTCTGCAGTCCAGTCTCTACCACGTAAGGGAGGAGAAGAACATTGCTCTGCAGCCCAGTCTCTACCACGTAAGGGAGGAGAAGAACATTGCTCTGCAGTCCAGTCTCTACCACGTAAGGGAGGAGAAGAACATTGCTCTGCAGTCCAGTCTCTAGCACGTAAGGGAGGAGAAGAACATTGCTCTGCAGTATAGTCTCTAGCATGTAAGGGAGGAGAAGAACATTGCTCTGCAGTCCAGTCTCTAGCACGTAAGGGAAGAGAAGAACATTGCTCTGCAGTCCAGTCTCTAGCACGTAAGGGAGGAGAAGAACATTGCTCTGAAGTCCAGTCTCTAGCACGTAAGGGAGGAGAAGAACATTGCTCTGCAGCCCAGTCTCTACCACGTAAGGGAGGAGAAGAACATTGCTCTGCAGTCCAGTCTCTAGCACGTAACGGAGGAGAAGAACAGTGCTCTGCAGTCCAGTCTCTAGCACGTAAGGGAGGAGAAGAACATTGCTCTGCA
This sequence comes from Rhinophrynus dorsalis, assembly GCA_037306005.1. NCBI lineage: Eukaryota > Metazoa > Chordata > Amphibia > Anura > Rhinophrynidae > Rhinophrynus > Rhinophrynus dorsalis. The sequence goes on along the minus strand of CM074723.1, from coordinate 496,115,956 downwards.
GTCCAGTCTCTAGCACGTAAGGGAGGAGAAGAACATTGCTCTGCAGTCCAGTCTCTAGCACGTAAGGGAGGAGAAGAACATTGCTCTGCAGTCCAGTCTCTAGCACGTAAGGGAGGAGAAGAACAGTGCTCTGCAGTCCAGTCTCTAGCACGTAAGGGAGGAGAAGAACATTGCTCCGCAGTCCAGTCTCTAGCACGTAAGGGAGGAGAAGAACATTGCTCCGACAGTCCAGTGTCTACCACGTAAGGGAGGAGAAGAACATTGCTCTGCAGTCCAGTCTCTACCACGTAAGGGAAGAGAAGAACATTGCTCTGCAGTCCAGTCTCTAGCACGTAAGGGAGGAGAAGAACATTGCTCTGCAGCCCAGTCTCTAGCACGTAAGGGAAGAGAAGAACATTGCTCTGCAGCCCAGTCTCTAGCACGTAAGGGAGGAGAAGAACATTGCTCTGCAGTCCAGTCTCTAGCACGTAAGGGAGGAGAAGAACATTGCTCTGCAGTCCAGTCTCTAGCACGTAAGGGAGGAGAAGAACATTGCTCTGCAGCCCAGTGTCTACCACGTAAGGGAGGAGAAGAACATTGCTCTGCAGTCCAGTCTCTAGCACGTAAGGGAGGAGAAGAACATTGCTCTGCAGTCCAGTCTCTAGCACGTAAGGGAGGAGAAGAACATTGCTCTGCAGTCCAGTCTCTAGCACGTAAGGGAGGAGAAGAACATTGCTCTGCAGCCCAGTCTCTACCACGTAAGGGAGGAGAAGAACATTGCTCTGCAGTCCAGGCTCTAGCACGTAAAGGAGGAGAAGAACATTGCTCTGCAGCCAGTCTCTAGCACGTAAGGGAGGAGAAGAACAGTGCTCTGCAGTCCAGTCTCTACCACGTAAGGGAGGAGAAGAACATTGCTCTGCAGTCCAGTCTCTACCACGTAAGGGAGGAGAAGAACATTGCTCTGCAGTCCAGTCTCTACCACGTAAGGGAGGAGAAGAACATTGCTCTGCAGTCCAGTCTCTAGCACGTAAGGAGGAGAAGAACATTGCTCTGCAGCCCAGTCTCTAGCACGTAAGGTAGTAGAAGAACACTATTCTACTATTAGGTAGAAATTGATACTAAATGTGGTGTGAAAGGTAAAAAAAAGTGTTGGTGGGTATATGCTACAAACCACCAAATATTGATGACAGTTGAGGCCCAACTGCTATTGCAAATGAGGAAAGCAGGAAAGCTGCCCAGTCTGGACATACATAATTATGGGAGATTGTAATTATCTAGACATCAACTGGAGACATGAGACCTGTCAGAGTGCTAAGGGTAGCAGGTTTTTGAACACACTTAGGGATACCTACATGTCACAAATGGTGGAAGTGCCGACAAGAAATAACAATGTATTGGACCTAGTGATAACGAATAACACAGAAATGGTATCCAATATTAAGGTAAGAGAACATTTGGGAAACAGTGATCACAACATGGTTACATTTGAGATCAGTTTGCCAAAGCAAAAATGTATAGGTTCAACCAAAACTCTTAATTTTAAAAAAGCGAACTTCAAAAATAGGAAAAATTGGGTACATAGAGCAAATAGGAACCAGGTCCAAGTAAATGACCAGGGGGGTTGAGAAAGGGTGGGGATAAATGTAGAAAACAGGGAGGAACTCCTAGTTAATGAAGATGTAGATAAAAGGCATGTATGGAGTAATATATGTAAAGACTTCAAAATGAATTGTATTCTAGAAAATGCAAGAAGTATGGTAGATAAAATAGGAGAACTAGAATTGCTGGCGGTTAATGAGCAATTGGACATAATTGGAATAACAGAAACATGGTGGAACAATGCACATGACTGGACTGTAAATATAGAGGGCTATTCCCTGTTTAGAAGAGACAGGATTAATAGAAAAGGTGGAGGTGTGTGCTTATATTTGAAAACAGAGCTAAATTCAGTTTTGTGAGGTGATATTAGTGAGGAAACTGGCCAAATTGTGGAGTCCTTGTGGGTAGAAATTGATACTAAATATTTGTAAAAGGTAAAAAAAAAGGTGTTGGTGGGTATTTGGTACAAACCATCAAATATTGATGACAATGTTGAGGCCCAACTGCTATTGCAAATGAGGAAAGCTGCCCAGTTTGGACATACTATAATTATGGGAGATTTTAATTATCCAGATATCAACTGGAGACATGAGACCTGACAGAGTGCTAAGGGTAGCAGGTTTGTGAGCGTGATTAGGGAAAACTACATGTCACAAATGGTGGAAGTGCCGACAAGAAATAACAATGTATTGGACCTAGTGATAACGAATAACAGAAATGGTATCCAATATTAAGGTAAGAGAACATTTGGGAAACAGTGATCACAACATGGTTACATTTGAGGTCAGTTTGGCAAAGCAAAACTCTATAGGTTTTAACCAAAACTCTTCATTTTAAAAAAGCTAACTTCAAATTGTTAAGGGCTTCAATGCAACACATAGACTGGGATATTGTATTTAAAGGCAAAAAAAAAACTGAGGATAAATGGTCAGAATTCAAATTTAGGTTGTGGAAATGTACCCAACAGTATATACAAATGGGGAACAAATGCAAAAGAAGTCACAGCCAATGTGGTTAACTGCACATGTAAAGAAGGAAATGGCAAAGAAAAAAAACACATTCAAATTATTTAAGTCTAAAGGAACTGAACAATCTTTCTTAAACTACAGAGAGTGCAACAAAGATTGCAAAAAGGCAATTAGGGTAGCAAAAATAGATAACAAAACCCATATTGCACGGGAAAGCAAGACTAATCCAAAAAAAGGTTTTCAAATATATAAATAGCAAAAAACTTAAAAGGAAGTGCATTGGACCTTTCAAAAATGAGATGGGTGAGTTGGTTAGTGAGGATAAGGAAAAGGCCGATGTTCTAAGCATTTTCTTTGCATCAGTATATACAAGGGAGCAAGGAACGGTAGAAGAGCCTCTGCAAGTAACAAATAAAACAATACAATTATCAGATATTGGGTTAACTCAAGGAGATGTCATGGGTAGACTGAACAAAATTAAGACTGACAAAGCACCGGGTCCTGATGGTATACATCCAAGGGTTCTTCAGGAACACAGTGCAGTGTTAGCAAAACCCCTATATTTTCTCTTTAAAGATTTCCTCCCACAGGCTCAGTGCCAAAGGATTGGCGAAGAGCCAGTGTAGTGCCTCTATTTAAGAAGGGAATTAAAACAGAACCTGGGAATTATAGACCTGTGAGTTTGACCTCTGTAGTGGGAAAACTGTTAGAAGGGATAATAAGGGACTATATTCAGGATTACAACACAAAAAATAAGATCATTAGCAGGAATCAACATGGTTTTATGAGGAATAGATTATGCCAAACTAATCTTTTCAGCTTCTATGAAGAAGTAGCAACCTAGATAATGGTAAGGTAGTTGATGTAGTATATCTAGATTTTGCAAAGGCATTTGATACAGTGCCACACAGAAGACTGGGGTATAAAATAAGGACATCGGGGCTAGGAGATAACCTTTGCAATTGGATACAAAACTGGATGAAGGATAGGGAACAGTGTGTGGTTGTAAATGGAAAATTCTCCAGTACAGTTAAAGTGGAGAGTGGAGTATCTCAGGGTTCAGTATTGGGTCCGCTGCTTTTTAACATGTTTATAAATGACCTGGAAATAGATATAGAAAGCAAAATATCAATATTTGCAGATGACACTAAATTATGCAAAGTCATTAATTCAGCACAGGATATGAAGTTTAATGTGGGGAAGTGTAGAGTCATGCATTTGGGAGGAAATAATCCCAAGGCTACTTATAGACTTAATGGAATCATTTTAGGGGACTTGTTGCTAGAGAAAGACCTGGGTATCCTTGTAAACTACAGACTTGGAAACAGTGACCAGTGTCAAACAGCAGTAGCAAAGGCAAACAAAATCCTGTCTTGTATAAAAAGAGGTATTGAAGCAAGAGTGGGTAACATTATTTTGCCATTGTACAAATCATTGGTAAGACCTCAACTTGAGTATACAGTGCAGTTTTGGGCACCGGTTCTAAAAAAGGATATACTAGAACTAGAGAGGGTACAACGAAGAGCAACAAAATTAATTAAGGGAATGGAGGACTTGACGTGTGAGGAACGACTAAACAAACTTGGTTTATTTACTCTAAAGAAAAAACGACTATTTGTACTAACAATGTACAAATATATGAGGTCAATACAAGGATCTCTGCGGTGAGCTATTTATTCCAAGGCCTGATCAGGTGACCAGGGGACACCCCTTGAGATTAGAGGAAAGGAGGTTTAGACTTCAGCAGAGGAAGGGGTTATTACAGTAAGCTCTATTAAATTGTGGAATTCATTGCCCAAGGAGGTGGTTATGGCAGATACAATGGATACATTTAAGAGAAGATTAGATACATTTCTTACAAAAGGGAACATACAGAGTTATACTGTTTATCAGTAGGCTGATCAGGAAGGTCTGATAAAGACTAACGTATTTGAGAACAGGAAAGCTATACAATTCTCATGTCACTAGGGTATGAGGCAAAGGTTGAACTTGATGGACTTGTGTCTTTATTCAACTTAATTTACTACTATTTATGCAAGGGAGAACATTGCTCTGCAGTCCCGTCTCTAGCATGTAAGGGAGCAGGAGAACCCGAATGGTGAAATACTTGTTCCTATAACGGGAAATTGTACGTTATAATGCTCATGTTAAAGTAAAGTAAAAGTTGTCACACGTATACAGAAGAGTGGAGATTCTCATATCTAGTGTGTTGAACATGAACTCTGCACAGGATTGGGTTATTACTATATTTATTTATATTAAGGGCAGGAAGGCTGTGGAATTCTTTGCCTCAGGGTTGTGTTGGCAGATAACCATCGTTCTTCCAGAGAGGCGATAGCTTTTTTTTTTTTTTTCTCCAAACACAAAATAGAGAATTGGGACAGTTGGTTATTATGCAGAGAGGCTGTTTAGCCAGGAGGAGGGAGAGAGAGGGAGAAAAAAAAAAATAAAATAAAAAAAAAATATGTATAACGTATATACTTTTATTTTCTTTGCCTATTTGGGTGATAACCAGAAAGCGTTCAAGGTGTGTATTCACCTTCCTCTGGATCAACAATGACTTTTATCAGTCCCAACAATTATGTAACAATAATGTAACCTTCAACATGCGTTTTCACATTCTAATTCCCACCTTTTTTTTTTTTTTTTTTACATTTATTTAGTGAGTGACCAAGCATGCTTAATAAAAGATCTATAGTGTTTGGTTTGGATCAAATGCATGAAGCACTATCTTGTGTACTTCTTTTGAAAACATTCTTATTTGAATCAGTCAAGGGTGCGTCACTGTTATTTTTTGTACAAATTGGTCAAGCAACTGTGCAAGCTTCATTTTTATAAATAAATGAAGAGCACTTCTAACTCTTACTCTATAAAGCTTTCATTAATCACGTGACCCACGACTACAGCCCAATTAATTCCATATTAATTTTAAAATATTACTTACAGTAATCAAATGCATTAAGGAGCCGCATGAACCAAAGTCTGTGTATACTAGTGAACGAGGCTTTTTATCCCAGTTACTGGGACACATCAACTGTGTGTGAGTACAATATGCTGTGTGTTCAATCAGCAGCTTGAGCTGTAGCCCTGACAATCTTTTTGGGACAGCACAAAATCTATAAAGGAGAAAAACTATTTATTTTGAAGAGCTTCCTATTTGTTTTACCAAACAGATTTAGTTTAAAGTTGCAGGAGTTGTGGAGACAACACTGAATCCTAAAGTGCTGAATGTTGTCTTTATCCAGCCTTACTTTCAGAAACTGTAAACAATGTCACACAGAACCGTCAGGACTGTAGCGGTAGAGTAAGATCCCTAATGTAATGTACCACAGAGTATTCTTCAGGACTGTATCGAGAGAGTAAGATCACCGATGTAATGTAACACAGAGGAACCGTCAGGACTGTATCGCTAGAGTAAGATCACCGATGTAATGTAACACAGAGGAACCGTCAGGACTGTATCAATAGAGTAAGATCATCTATGTAATGTAACACAGAGGAACCGTCAGGACTGTATCGATAGAGTAAGATCACCGATGTAATGTAACACAGAGGAACCGTCAGGACTGTATCGATAGAGTAAGATCACCGATGTAATGTAACACAGAGGAACCGTAAGGACTGTATCAATACAGTAAGATCACCGATGTAATGTAACACAGAGGAACCGTCAGGACTGTATCAATACAGTAAGATCACCGATGTAATGTAACACAGAGGAACCGTCAGGATTGTATCAATAGAGTAAGATCACCAATGTAATGTAACACAGAGGAACCGTCAGGACTGTATCGATAGAGTAAGATCAGCGATGTAATGTAACACAGAGGAACCGTCAGGACTGTATCGATAGAGTAAGATCAGCGATGTAATGTAACACAGAGGAAGCGTCAGGACTGTATCGATAGAGTAAGATCAGCGATGTAATGTAACACAGAGGAAGCGTCAGGACTGTATCGATAGAGTAAGATCACCGATGTAATGTAACACAGAGGAAGCGTCAGGACTGTATCGATAGAGTAAGATCACCGATGTAATGTAACACAGAGGAACCGCCAGGATTGTATCGATAGAGTAAGATCACCGATGTAATGTAACACAGAGGAACCATCAGGACTGTATCAATAGAGTAAGATCACCAATGTAATGTAACACAGAGGAACCATCAGTACTGTATCAACAGAGTAAGATCACCAATGTAATGTAACACAGAGGAACCATCAGGACTGTATCGATAACAGAGTAAGATCACCGATGTAATGTATCACAGAGGAACCGTCAGGATTGTATCGATAGAGTAAGATCACCGATGTAATGTAACACAGAGGAACCGTCAGGACTGTATCGATAACAGAGTAAGATCACCGATGTAATGTAACACAGAGGAAGCGTCAGGATTGTATCAATAGAGTAAGATCACCGATGTAATGTAACACAGAGGAACCATCAGGATTGTATCGATAGAGTAAGATCACCGATGTAATGTAACACAGAGGAACCGTCAGGACTGTATCGATAGAGTAAGATCACCGATGTAATGTAACACAGAGGAACCGTCAGGACTGTATCGATAGAGTAAGATCACCGATGTAATGTAACACAGAGGAACCGTCAGGATTGTATCGAGAGAGTAAGATCACCGATGTAATGTAACACAGAGGAACCGTCAGGATTGTATCGATAGAGTAAGATCACCGATGTAATGTAACACAGAGGAACCGTCAGGACTGTATCAATACAGTAAGATCACCGATGTAATGTAACACAGAGGAACCGTCAGGACTGTATCAATACAGTAAGATCACTGATGTAATGTATCACAGAGGAACCGTCAGGACTGTATCAATAGAGTAAGATCACCGATGTAATGTATCACAGAGGAACCGTCAGGATTGTATCAATAGAGTAAGATCACCGATGTAATGTATCACAGAGGAACCGTCAGGATTGTATCGATAGAGTAAGATCACCGATGTAATGTAACACAGAGGAACCGTCAGGACTGTATCGATAGAGTAAGATCACCGATGTAATGTAACACAGAGGAACCGTCAGGACTGTATCGATAGAGTAAGATCACCGATGTAATGTAACACAGAGGAACCGTCAGGATTGTATCGAGAGAGTAAGATCACCGATGTAATGTAACACAGAGGAACCGTCAGGATTGTATCGATAGAGTAAGATCACCGATGTAATGTAACACAGAGGAACCGTCAGGACTGTCTCAATAGAGTAAGATCACCGATGTAATGTAACACAGAGGAACAGTCAGGATTGTATTAATAGAGTAAGATCACCAATGTAATGTAACACAGAGGAACCGTCAGGACTGTCTCAATAGAGTAAGATCACCGATGTAATGTAACACAGAGGAACAGTCAGGATTGTATCAATAGAGTAAGATCACCGATGTAATGTAACACAGAGGAACCATCAGGATTGTATCAATAGAGTAAGATCACTGATGTAATGTAACACAGAGGAACCGTCAGGACTGTATCGATAGAGTAAGATCACCGATGTAATGTAACACAGAGGAACCGTCAGGACTGTATCGATAGAGTAAGATCACCGATGTAATGTAACACAGAGGAACCGTCAGGATTGTATCGAGAGAGTAAGATCACCGATGTAATGTAACACAGAGGAACCGTCAGGATTGTATCGATAGAGTAAGATCACCGATGTAATGTAACACAGAGGAACCATCAGGACTGTATCAATAGAGTAAGATCACCGATGTAATGTAACACAGAGGAACCATCAGGACTGTATCAATAGAGTAAGATCACCAATGTAATGTAACACAGAGGAACCATCAGGACTGTATCGATAACAGAGTAAGATCACCGATGTAATGTAACACAGAGGAACCGTCAGGACTGTATCGATAGAGTAAGATCACCGATGTAATGTAACACAGAGGAACCATCAGGATTGTATCAATACAGTAAGATCACCGATGTAATGTATCACAGAGGAACCGTCAGGATTGTATCGATAGAGTAAGATCACCGATGTAATGTAACACAGAGGAACAGTCAGGATTGTATCAATAGAGTAAGATCACCGATGTAATGTAACACAGAGGAACCGTCAGGACTGTCTCAATAGAGTAAGATCACCGATGTAATGTAACACAGAGGAACAGTCAGGATTGTATCAATAGAGTAAGATCACCGATGTAATGTAACACAGAGGAACCGTCAGGACTGTATTAATAGAGTAAGATCACTGATGTAATGTAACACAGAGGAACCATCAGGATTGTATTAATAGAGTAAGATCACCGATGTAATGTAACACAGAGGAACAGTCAGGATTGTATTAATAGAGTAAGATCACCGATGTAATGTAACACAGAGGAACCGTCAGGACTGTCTCAATAGAGTAAGATCACCGATGTAATGTAACACAGAGGAACAGTCAGGATTGTATCAATAGAGTAAGATCACCGATGTAATGTAACACAGAGGAACCATCAGGATTGTATCAATAGAGTAAGATCACCGATGTAATGTAACACAGAGGAACCGTCAGGACTGTATCGATAGAGTAAGATCACCGATGTAATGTAACACAGAGGAACCGTCAGGACTGTATCGATAGAGTAAGATCACCGATGTAATGTAACACAGAGGAACCGTCAGGACTGTATCGATAGAGTAAGATCACTGATGTAATGTAACACAGAGGAACCGTCAGGACTGTATCGATAGAGTAAGATCACCGATGTAATGTAACACAGAGGAACCGTCAGGACTGTATCGATAGAGTAAGATCACTGATGTAATGTAACACAGAGGAACCGTCAGGATTGTATCAATAGAGTAAGATCACCGTAAGATCACCGATGTAATGTAACACAGTGGAACCGTCAGGACTGTATTGATAGAGTAAGATCACCGATGTAATGTAACACAGAGGAACCGTCAGGACTGTATCGATAGAGTAAGATCACCGATGTAATGTAACACAGAGGAACCGTCAGGACTGTATCAATAGAGTAAGATCACCGATGTAATGTAACACAGTGGAACCGTCAGGACTGTATCAATAGAGTAAGATCACCGATGTAATGTAACACAGAGGAACCGTCAGGACTGTATCGATAGAGTGAGATCACCGATGTAATGTAACACAGAGGAACCATCAGGACTGTATCGATAACAGAGTAAGATCACCGATGTAATGTAACACAGAGGAACCGTCAGGACTGTATCAATAGAGTAAGATCACCGATGTAATGTAACACAGAGGAACCATCAGGACTGTATCAATAGAGTAAGATCACCGATGTAATGTAACACAGAGGAACAGTCAGGACTGTATCAATAGAGTAAGATCGCCGATGTAATGTAACACAGAGGAACCGCCAGGACTGTATCAATAGAGTAAGATCGCCGATGTAATGTATCACAGAGGAACCGTCAGGATTGTATCAATAGAGTAAGATCACCGATGTAATGTAACACAGAGGAACCATCAGGACTGTATCAATAGAGTAAGATCACCGATGTAATGTAACACAGAGGAACCGTCAGGACTGTATCAATAGAGTAAGATCACCAATGTAATGTAACACAGAGGAACCGTCAGGACTGCATCAATAGAGTAAGATCACCGATGTAATGTAACACAGAGGAACCGTCAGGACTGTATCAATAGAGTAAGATCACCGATGTAATGTAACACAGAGGAACCATCAGGACTGTATCAATAGAGTAAGATCACCGATGTAATGTAACACAGAGGAACCGTCAGGACTGTATCGATAACAGAGTAAGATCACCGATGTAATGTAACATAGAGGAACCGTCAGGACTGTATCAATAGAGTAAGATCACCGATGTAATGTAACACAGAGGAACAGTCAGGATTGTATCAATAGAGTAAGATCACCGATGTAATATAACACAGAGGAACCATCAGGACTGTATCAATAGAGTAAGATCACCGATGTAATGTATCACAGAGGAACAGTCAGGATTGTATCAATAGAGTAAGATCACCGATGTAATGTAACACAGAGGAACCGTCAGGACTGTATCAATAGAGTAAGATCACCGATGTAATGTAACACAGAGGAACCGTCAGGACTGTATCAATAGAGTAAGATCACCGATGTAATGTAACACAGAGGAACCGTCAGGACTGTATCGATAACAGAGTAAGATCACCGATGTAATGTAACACAGAGGAACCGTCAGGACTGTATCAATAGAGTAAGATCACCGATGTAATGTAACACAGAGGAACCATCAGGACTGTATCAATAGAGTAAGATCACCGATGTAATGTAACACAGAGGAACCGTCAGGACTGTATCAATAGAGTAAGATCACCGATGTAATGTAACACAGAGGAACCGTCAGGACTGTATCAATAGAGTAAGATCACCGATGTAATGTAACACAGAGGAACCGTCAGGACTGTACCAATAGAGTAAGATCACCGATGTAATGTAACACAGAGGAAACGTCAGGATTGTATCAATACAGTAAGATCACCGATGTAATGTAACACAGAGGAACAGTCAGGACTGTATCAATAGAGTAAGATCACCGATGTAATGTAACACAGAGGAACCGTCAGGACTGTATCAATAGAGTAAGATCACCGATGTAATGTAACACAGAGGAACCGTCAGGACTGTATCAATAGAGTAAGATCACCGATGTAATGTAACACAGAGGAACCGTCAGGACTGTATCAATAGAGTAAGATCACCGATGTAATGTAACACAGAGGAACCATCAAGGCTGTATCCATAGAGTAAGATCACCGATGTAATGTAACACAGAGGAACCGTCAGGACTGTATCGATAGAGTAAGATCACCGATGTAATGTAACACAGAGGAACCATCAGGACTGTATCGATAGAGTAAGATCACCGATGTAATGTAACACAGAGGAACCGTCAGGACTGTATCGATAGAGTAAGATCACCGATGTAATGTAACACAGAGGAACCGTCAGGACTGTATCGATAGAGTAAGATCACCGATGTAATGTAACACAGAGGAACCGTCAGGACTGTATCAATAGAGTAAGATCACCGATGTAATATAACACAGAGGAACCATCAGGACTGTATCAATAGAGTAAGATCACTGATGTAACGTAACACAGAGGAACCATCAGGACTGTATCAATAGAGTAAGATCACCGATGTAATGTAACACAGAGGAACCATCAGGACTGTATCGATAACAGAGTAAGATCACCGATGTAATGTAACACAGAGGAACCGTCAGGATTGTATCAATAGAGTAAGATCACCGATGTAATGTAACACAGAGGAACCGTCAGGATTGTATCAATAGAGTAAGATCACCGATGTAATGTAACACAGAGGAACTGTCAGGACTGTATCAATAGAGTAAGATCACCGATGTAAATTAACACAGAGGAACCGTCAGGACTGTATCAATAGAGTAAGATCACCGATGTAATGTAACACAGAGGAACCGTCAGGACTGTATCGATAGAGTAAGATCACAGATGTAATGTAACACAGAGGAACCGTCAGGATTGTATCGATAGAGTAAGATCACTGATGTAATGTAACACAGAGGAACCGTCAGGACTGTCTCAATAGAGTAAGATCACCGATGTAATGTAACACAGAGGAACCGTCAGGACTGTATCGATAGAGTAAGATCACCGATGTAATGTAACACAGAGGAACCGTCAGGACTGTATCAATAGAGTAAGATCACCGATGTAATGTAACACAGAGGAACCATCAGGACTGTATCGATAACAGAGTAAGATCACCGATGTAATGTAACACAGAGGAACCATCAGGACTGTATCAATAGAGTAAGATCACCGATGTAATGTAACACAGAGGAACCGTCAGGACTGTATCAATAGAGTAAGATCACCGATGTAATGTAACACAGAGGAACCGTCAGGACTGTATCGATAGAGTAAGATCACTGATGTAATGTAACACAGACGAACCGTCAGGATTGTATCGATAGAGTAAGATCACTGATGTAATGTAACACAGAGGAACCGTCAGGACTGTATCGATAGAGTAAGATCACTGATGTAATGTAACACAGAGGAACCGTCAGGACTGTATCAATAGAGTAAGATCACCGATGTAATATAACACAGAGGAACCGTCAGGACTGTATCAATACAGTAAGATCACCGATGTAATGTAACACAGAGGAACCATCAGGATTGTATCAATAGAGTAAGATCACCGATGTAATGTAACACAGAGGAACCGTCAGGACTGTATCAATAGAGTAAGATCACCGATGTAATGTAACACAGAGGAACCGTCAGGATTGTATCAATAGAGTAAGATCACCGATGTAATGTAACACAGAGGAACCGTCAGGATTGTATCAATAGAGTAAGATCACCGATGTAATGTAACACAGAGGAACCATCAGGACTGTATCAATAGAGTAAGATCACCGATGTAATGTAACACAGAGGAACCGTCAGGATTGTATCGATAGAGTAAGATCACCGATGTAATGTAACACAGAGGAAGCGTCAGGATTGTATCGATAGAGTAAGATCACCGATGTAATGTAACACAGAGGAACCGTCAGGATTGTATCGATAGAGTAAGATCACCGATGTAATGTAACACAGAGGAACCGTCAGGACTGTATAGAGAGAGTAAGATCACCGATGTAATGTAACACAGAGGAACCGTCAGGATTGTATCCATAGAGTAAGATCACCGATGTAATGTAACACAGAGGAACCGTCAGGACTGTCTCAATAGAGTAAGATCACCGATGTAATGTAACACAGAGGAACCGTCAGGATTGTATCCATAGAGTAAGATCACCGATGTAATGTAACACAGAGGAACCGTCAGGACTGTCTCGATAGAGTAAGATCACCGATGTAATGTAACACAGAGGAACCATCAGGACTGTATCAATAGAGTAAGATCACAGATGTAATGTAACACAGAGGAACCGTCAGGATTGTATCGATAGAGTAAGATCACTGATGTAATGTAACACAGAGGAACCGTCAGGACTGTATCGATAGAGTAAGATCACTGATGTAATGTAACACAGAGGAACCGTCAGGACTGTATCAATAGAGTAAGATCACCGATGTAATGTAACACAGAGGAACCGTCAGGATTGTATCGATAGAGTAAGATCACCGATGTAATGTAACACAGAGGAACCGTCAGGACTGTATAGAGAGAGTAAGATCACCGATGTAATGTAACACAGAGGAACAGTCAGGACTGTCTCAATAGAGTAAGATCACCGATGTAATGTAACACAGAGGAACCGTAAGGACTGTCTCGATAGAGTAAGATCACCGATGTAATGTAACACAGAGGAACCGTCAGGATTGTATCGATAGAGTAAGATCACCGATGTAATGTATCACAGAGGAACCATCAGGATTGTATCAATAGAGTAAGATCACTGATGTAATATAACACAGAGGAAGCGTCAGGACTGTATCAATACAGTAAGATCACCGATGTAATGTAACACAGAGGAAGCATCAGGACTGTATCAATAGAGTAAGATCACCGATGTAATGTAACACAGAGGAACCGCCAGGATTGTATCGATAGAGTAAGATCACCGATGTAATGTAACACAGAGGAACCATCAGGACTGTATCAATAGAGTAAGATCACCGATGTAATGTAACACAGAGGAACCATCAGGACTGTATCAATAGAGTAAGATCACCAATGTAATGTAACACAGAGGAACCGTCAGGACTGCATCAATAGAGTAAGATCACCGATGTAATGTAACACAGAGGAACCGTCAGGACTGTATCGATAACAGAGTAAGATCACCGATGTAATGTAACACAGAGGAAGCGTCAGGATTGTATCAATAGAGTAAGATCACCGATGTAATGTAACACAGAGGAACCGTCAGGACTGTATCAATACAGTAAGATCACCGATGTAATGTAACACAGAGGAACCGTCAGGACTGTATCAATACAGTAAGATCACCGATGTAATGTAACACAGAGGAACCGTCAGGACTGTATCAATAGAGTAAGATCACCGATGTAATGTAACACAGAGGAACCGTCAGGACTGTATCAATAGAGTAAGATCACTGATGTAATGTATCACAGAGGAACCGTCAGGATTGTATCGATAGAGTAAGATCACCGATGTAATGTATCACAGAGGAACCGTCAGGACTGTATCGATAGAGTAAGATCACCGATGTAATGTAACACAGAGGAACCGTCAGGACTGTATCGATAGAGTAAGATCACCGATGTAATGTAACACAGAGGAACCGTCAGGATTGTATCGAGAGAGTAAGATCACCGATGTAATGTAACACAGAGGAACCGTCAGGATTGTATCGATAGAGTAAGATCACCGATGTAATGTAAAACAGAGGAACCGTCAGGACTGTCTCAATAGAGTAAGATCACCGATGTAATGTAACACAGAGGAACAGTCAGGATTGTATTAATAGAGTAAGATCACCAATGTAATGTAACACAGAGGAACCGTCAGGACTGTCTCAATAGAGTAAGATCACCGATGTAATGTAACACAGAGGAACAGTCAGGATTGTATCAATAGAGTAAGATCACCGATGTAATGTAACACAGAGGAACCATCAGGATTGTATCAACAGAGTAAGATCACTGATGTAATGTAACACAGAGGAACCGTCAGGACTGTATCGATAGAGTAAGATCACCGATGTAATGTAACACAGAGGAACCGTCAGGACTGTATCGATAGAGTAAGATCACCGATGTAATGTAACACAAAGGAACCGTCAGGATTGTATCGAGAGAGTAAGATCACCGATGTAATGTAACACAGAGGAACCGTCAGGACTGTATCAATAGAGTAAGATCACCGATGTAATGTAACACAGAGGAACCGTCAGGACTGTACCAATAGAGTAAGATCACCGATGTAATGTAACACAGAGGAAACGTCAGGATTGTATCAATACAGTAAGATCACCGATGTAATGTAACACAGAGGAACAGTCAGGACTGTATCAATAGAGTAAGATCACCGATGTAATGTAACACAGAGGAACCGTCAGGACTGTCTCAATAGAGTAAGATCACCGATGTAATGTAACACAGAGGAACAGTCAGGATTGTATCAATAGAGTAAGATCACCGATGTAATGTAACACAGAGGAACCGTCAGGACTGTATTAATAGAGTAAGATCACTGATGTAATGTAACACAGAGGAACCATCAGGATTGTATTAATAGAGTAAGATCACCGATGTAATGTAACACAGAGGAACAGTCAGGATTGTATTAATAGAGTAAGATCACCGATGTAATGTAACACAGAGGAACCGTCAGGACTGTCTCAATAGAGTAAGATCACCGATGTAATGTAACACAGAGGAACAGTCAGGATTGTATCAATAGAGTAAGATCACCGATGTAATGTAACACAGAGGAACCATCAGGATTGTATCAATAGAGTAAGATCACCGATGTAATGTAACACAGAGGAACCGTCAGGACTGTATCGATAGAGTAAGATCACCGATTTAATGTAACACAGAGGAACCGTCAGGACTGTATCGATAGAGTAAGATCACTGATGTAATGTAACACAGAGGAACCGTCAGGACTGTATCGATAACAGAGTAAGATCACCGATGTAATGTAACACAGAGGAACCGTCAGGACTGTATCAATAGAGTAAGATCACTGATGTAATGTAACACAGAGGAACAGTCAGGATTGTATCAATAGAGTAAGATCACCGATGTAATGTAACACAGAGGAACCATCAGGACTGTATCAATAGAGTAAGATCACCGATGTAATGTATCACAGAGGAACAGTCAGGATTGTATCAATAGAGTAAGATCACCGATGTAATGTAACACAGAGGAACCGTCAGGACTGTATCAATAGAGTAAGATCACCGATGTAATGTAACACAGAGGAACCGTCAGGACTGTATCAATAGAGTAAGATCACCGATGTAATGTAACACAGAGGAACCGTCAGGACTGTATCGATAACAGAGTAAGATCACCGATGTAATGTAACACAGAGGAACCGTCAGGACTGTATCAATAGAGTAAGATCACCGATGTAATGTAACACAGAGGAACCATCAGGACTGTATCAATAGAGTAAGATCACCGATGTAATGTAACACAGAGGAACCGTCAGGACTGTATCAATAGAGTAAGATCACCGATGTAATGTAACACAGAGGAACCGTCAGGACTGTATCAATAGAGTAAGATCACCGATGTAATGTAACACAGAGGAACCGTCAGGACTGTACCAATAGAGTAAGATCACCGATGTAATGTAACACAGAGGAAACGTCAGGATTGTATCAATACAGTAAGATCACCGATGTAATGTAACACAGAGGAACAGTCAGGACTGTATCAATAGAGTAAGATCACCGATGTAATGTAACACAGAGGAACCGTCAGGACTGTATCAATAGAGTAAGATCACCGATGTAATGTAACACAGAGGAACCGTCAGGACTGTATCAATAGAGTAAGATCACCGATGTAATGTAACACAGAGGAACCGTCAGGACTGTATCAATAGAGTAAGATCACCGATGTAATGTAACACAGAGGAACCATCAGGGCTGTATCCATAGAGTAAGATCACCGATGTAATGTAACACAGAGGAACCGTCAGGACTGTATCAATAGAGTAAGATCACCGATGTAATGTAACACAGAGGAACCGTCAGGACTGTATCGATAGAGTAAGATCACCGATGTAATGTAACACAGAGGAACCGTCAGGACTGTATCGATAGAGTAAGATCACCGATGTAATGTAACACAGAGGAACCGTCAGGACTGTATCGATAGAGTAAGATCACCGATGTAATGTAACACAGAGGAACCGTCAGGACTGTATCGATAGAGTAAGATCACCGATGTAATGTAACACAGAGGAACCGTCAGGACTGTATCAATAGAGTAAGATCACCGATGTAATATAACACAGAGGAACCATCAGGACTGTATCAATAGAGTAAGATCACTGATGTAACGTAACACAGAGGAACCATCAGGACTGTATCAATAGAGTAAGATCACCGATGTAATGTAACACAGAGGAACCATCAGGACTGTATCGATAACAGAGTAAGATCACCGATGTAATGTAACACAGAGGAACCGTCAGGATTGTATCAATAGAGTAAGATCACCGATGTAATGTAACACAGAGGAACCGTCAGGATTGTATCAATAGAGTAAGATCACCGATGTAATGTAACACAGAGGAACCGTCAGGACTGTATCAATAGAGTAAGATCACCGATGTAAATTAACACAGAGGAACCGTCAGGACTGTATCGATAGAGTAAGATCACCGATGTAATGTAACACAGAGGAACCGTCAGGACTGTATCGATAGAGTAAGATCACAGATGTAATGTAACACAGAGGAACCGTCAGGATTGTATCGATAGAGTAAGATCACTGATGTAATGTAACACAGAGGAACCGTCAGGACTGTCTCGATAGAGTAAGATCACCGATGTAATGTAACACAGAGGAACCGTCAGGACTGTATCGATAGAGTAAGATCACCGATGTAATGTAACACAGAGGAACCGTCAGGACTGTATCAATAGAGTAAGATCACCGATGTAATATAACACAGAGGAACCATCAGGACTGTATCAATAGAGTAAGATCACTGATGTAATGTAACACAGAGGAACCATCAGGACTGTATCAATAGAGTAAGATCACCGATGTAATGTAACACAGAGGAACCATCAGGACTGTATCGATAACAGAGTAAGATCACCGATGTAATGTAACACAGAGGAACCATCAGGACTGTATCAATAGAGTAAGATCACCGATGTAATGTAACACAGAGGAACCGTCAGGACTGTATCAATAGAGTAAGATCACCGATGTAATGTAACACAGAGGAACCGTCAGGACTGTATCGATAGAGTAAGATCACCGATGTAATGTAACACAGAGGAACCGTCAGGACTGTATCAATAGAGTAAGATCACCGATGTAATGTAACACAGAGGAACCGTCAGGACTGTATCAATAGAGTAAGATCACCGATGTAATGTAACACAGAGGAACCATCAGGATTGTATCAATAGAGTAAGATCACCGATGTAATGTAACACAGAGGAACCGTCAGGATTGTATCAATAGAGTAAGATCACCGATGTAATGTAACACAGAGGAACCGTCAGGACTGTACAGAGAGAGTAAGATCACCGATGTAATGTAACACAGAGGAACCATCAGGACTGTATCGATAACAGAGTAAGATCACCGATGTAATGTAACACAGAGGAACCATCAGGACTGTATCAATAGAGTAAGATCACCGATGTAATGTAACACAGAGGAACCGTCAGGACTGTATCGATAGAGTAAGATCACTGATGTAATGTAACACAGAGGAACCGTCAGGACTGTATCAATAGAGTAAGATCACCGATGTAATGTAACACAGAGGAACCGTCAGGACTGTATCAATACAGTAAGATCACCGATGTAATGTAACACAGAGGAACCATCAGGATTGTATCAATAGAGTAAGATCACCGATGTAATGTAACACAGAGGAACCATCAGGACTGTATCAATAGAGTAAGATCACCGATGTAATGTAACACAGAGGAACCGTCAGGATTGTATCAATAGAGTAAGATCACCGATGTAATGTAACACAGAGGAACCGTCAGGATTGTATCAATAGAGTAAGATCACCGATGTAATGTAACACAGAGGAACCATCAGGACTGTATCGATAGAGTAAGATCACCGATGTAATGTAACACAGAGGAACCGTCAGGATTGTATCGATAGAGTAAGATCACCGATGTAATGTAACACAGAGGAAGCGTCAGGACTGTCTCAATAGAGTAAGATCACCGATGTAATGTAACACAGAGGAACAGTCAGGATTGTATCAATAGAGTAAGATCACCGATGTAATGTAACACAGAGGAACCGTCAGGACTGTATTAATAGAGTAAGATCACTGATGTAATGTAACACAGAGGAACCATCAGGATTGTATTAATAGAGTAAGATCACCGATGTAATGTAACACAGAGGAACAGTCAGGATTGTATTAATAGAGTAAGATCACCGATGTAATGTAACACAGAGGAACCGTCAGGACTGTCTCAATAGAGTAAGATCACCGATGTAATGTAACACAGAGGAACAGTCAGGATTGTATCAATAGAGTAAGATCACCGATGTAATGTAACACAGAGGAACCATCAGGATTGTATCAATAGAGTAAGATCACCGATGTAATGTAACACAGAGGAACCGTCAGGACTGTATCGATAGAGTAAGATCACCGATGTAATGTAACACAGAGGAACCGTCAGGACTGTATCGATAGAGTAAGATCACTGATGTAATGTAACACAGAGGAACCGTCAGGACTGTATCGATAGAGTAAGATCACCGATGTAATGTAACACAGAGGAACCGTCAGGATTGTATCAATAGAGTAAGATCACCGATGTAATGTAACACAGAGGAACCATCAGGATTGTATCAATAGAGTAAGATCACTGATGTAATGTAACACAGAGGAACCGTCAGGACTGTATCGATAGAGTAAGATCACCGATGTAATGTAACACAGAGGAACCGTCAGGACTGTATCGATAGAGTAAGATCACCGATGTAATGTAACACAGAGGAACAGTCAGGACTGTATCAATAGAGTAAGATCACCGATGTAATGTAACACAGTGGAACCGTCAGGACTGTATCGATAGAGTAAGATCACCGATGTAATGTAACACAGAGGAACCGTCAGGACTGTATCGATAGAGTAAGATCACCGATGTAATGTAACACAGAGGAACCGTCAGGACTGTATCAATAGAGTAAGATCACCGATGTAATGTAACACAGTGGAACCGTCAGGACTGTATCAATAGAGTAAGATCACCGATGTAATGTAACACAGAGGAACCGTCAGGACTGTATCGATAGAGTAAGATCACCGATGTAATGTAACACAGAGGAACCATCAGGACTGTATCGATAACAGAGTAAGATCACCGATGTAATGTAACACAGAGGAACCGTCAGGACTGTATCAATAGAGTAAGATCACCGATGTAATGTAACACAGAGGAACCATCAGGACTGTATCAATAGAGTAAGATCACCGATGTAATGTAACACAGAGGAACAGTCAGGACTGTATCAATAGAGTAAGATCGCCGATGTAATGTAACACAGAGGAACCGCCAGGACTGTATCAATAGAGTAAGATCGCCGATGTAATGTATCACAGAGGAACCGTCAGGATTGTATCAATAGAGTAAGATCACCGATGTAATGTAACACAGAGGAACCATCAGGACTGTATCAATAGAGTAAGATCACCGATGTAATGTAACACAGAGGAACCGTCAGGACTGTATCAATAGAGTAAGATCACCAATGTAATGTAACACAGAGGAACCGTCAGGACTGCATCAATAGAGTAAGATCACCGATGTAATGTAACACAGAGGAACCGTCAGGACTGCATCAATAGAGTAAGATCACCGATGTAATGTAACACAGAGGAACCGTCAGGACTGTATCAATAGAGTAAGATCACCGATGTAATGTAACACAGAGGAACCATCAGGACTGTATCAATAGAGTAAGATCACCGATGTAATGTAACACAGAGGAACCGTCAGGACTGTATCGATAACAGAGTAAGATCACCGATGTAATGTAACACAGAGGAACCGTCAGGACTGTATCAATAGAGTAAGATCACCGATGTAATGTAACACAGAGGAACAGTCAGGATTGTATCAATAGAGTAAGATCACCGATGTAATGTAACACAGAGGAACCATCAGGACTGTATCAATAGAGTAAGATCACCGATGTAATGTATCACAGAGGAACAGTCAGGATTGTATCAATAGAGTAAGATCACCGATGTAATGTAACACAGAGGAACCGTCAGGACTGTATCAATAGAGTAAGATCACCGATGTAATGTAACACAGAGGAACCGTCAGGACTGTATCAATAGAGTAAGATCACCGATGTAATGTAACACAGAGGAACCGTCAGGACTGTATCAATAGAGTAAGATCACCGATGTAATGTAACACAGAGGAACCGTCAGGACTGTATCAATAGAGTAAGATCACCGATGTAATGTAACACAGAGGAACCATCAGGGCTGTATCCATAGAGTAAGATCACCGATGTAATGTAACACAGAGGAACCGTCAGGACTGTATCGATAGAGTAAGATCACCGATGTAATGTAACACAGAGGAACCGTCAGGACTGTATCGATAGAGTAAGATCACCGATGTAATGTAACACAGAGGAACCGTCAGGACTGTATCGATAGAGTAAGATCACCGATGTAATGTAACACAGAGGAACCGTCAGGACTGTATCGATAGAGTAAGATCACCGATGTAATGTAACACAGAGGAACCGTCAGGACTGTATCAATAGAGTAAGATCACCGATGTAATATAACACAGAGGAACCATCAGGACTGTATCAATAGAGTAAGATCACTGATGTAACGTAACACAGAGGAACCATCAGGACTGTATCAATAGAGTAAGATCACCGATGTAATGTAACACAGAGGAACCATCAGGACTGTATCGATAACAGAGTAAGATCACCGATGTAATGTAACACAGAGGAACCGTCAGGATTGTATCAATAGAGTAAGATCACCGATGTAATGTAACACAGAGGAACCGTCAGGATTGTATCAATAGAGTAAGATCACCGATGTAATGTAACACAGAGGAACCGTCAGGACTGTATCAATAGAGTAAGATCACCGATGTAAATTAACACAGAGGAACCGTCAGGACTGTATCAATAGAGTAAGATCACCGATGTAATGTAACACAGAGGAACCGTCAGGACTGTATCGATAGAGTAAGATCACAGATGTAATGTAACACAGAGGAACCGTCAGGATTGTATCGATAGAGTAAGATCACTGATGTAATGTAACACAGAGGAACCGTCAGGACTGTCTCAATAGAGTAAGATCACCGATGTAATGTAACACAGAGGAACCGTCAGGACTGTATCGATAGAGTAAGATCACCGATGTAATGTAACACAGAGGAACCGTCAGGACTGTATCAATAGAGTAAGATCACCGATGTAATATAACACAGAGGAACCATCAGGACTGTATCAATAGAGTAAGATCACTGATGTAATGTAACACAGAGGAACCATCAGGACTGTATCAATAGAGTAAGATCACCGATGTAATGTAACACAGAGGAACCATCAGGACTGTATCGATAACAGAGTAAGATCACCGATGTAATGTAACACAGAGGAACCATCAGGACTGTATCAATAGAGTAAGATCACCGATGTAATGTAACACAGAGGAACCGTCAGGACTGTATCAATAGAGTAAGATCACCGATGTAATGTAACACAGAGGAACCGTCAGGACTGTATCGATAGAGTAAGATCACCGATGTAATGTAACACAGAGGAACCGTCAGGACTGTATCAATAGAGTAAGATCACCGATGTAATGTAACACAGAGGAACCGTCAGGACTGTATCAATAGAGTAAGATCACCGATGTAATGTAACACAGAGGAACCATCAGGATTGTATCAATAGAGTAAGATCACCGATGTAATGTAACACAGAGGAACCGTCAGGATTGTATCAATAGAGTAAGATCACCGATGTAATGTAACACAGAGGAACCGTCAGGACTGTACAGAGAGAGTAAGATCACCGATGTAATGTAACACAGAGGAACCATCAGGACTGTATCGATAACAGAGTAAGATCACCGATGTAATGTAACACAGAGGAACCATCAGGACTGTATCAATAGAGTAAGATCACCGATGTAATGTAACACAGAGGAACCGTCAGGACTGTATCAATAGAGTAAGATCACCGATGTAATGTAACACAGAGGAACCGTCAGGACTGTATCGATAGAGTAAGATCACTGATGTAATGTAACACAGACGAACCGTCAGGATTGTATCGATAGAGTAAGATCACTGATGTAATGTAACACAGAGGAACCGTCAGGACTGTATCGATAGAGTAAGATCACTGATGTAATGTAACACAGAGGAACCGTCAGGACTGTATCAATAGAGTAAGATCACCGATGTAATATAACACAGAGGAACCGTCAGGACTGTATCAATACAGTAAGATCACCGATGTAATGTAACACAGAGGAACCATCAGGATTGTATCAATAGAGTAAGATCACCGATGTAATGTAACACAGAGGAACCGTCAGGACTGTATCAATAGAGTAAGATCACCGATGTAATGTAACACAGAGGAACCGTCAGGATTGTATCAATAGAGTAAGATCACCGATGTAATGTAACACAGAGGAACCGTCAGGATTGTATCAATAGAGTAAGATCACCGATGTAATGTAACACAGAGGAACCATCAGGACTGTATCAATAGAGTAAGATCACCGATGTAATGTAACACAGAGGAACCGTCAGGATTGTATCGATAGAGTAAGATCACCGATGTAATGTAACACAGAGGAAGCGTCAGGATTGTATCGATAGAGTAAGATCACCGATGTAATGTAACACAGAGGAACCGTCAGGATTGTATCGATAGAGTAAGATCACCGATGTAATGTAACACAGAGGAACCGTCAGGACTGTATAGAGAGAGTAAGATCACCGATGTAATGTAACACAGAGGAACCGTCAGGATTGTATCCATAGAGTAAGATCACCGATGTAATGTAACACAGAGGAACCGTCAGGACTGTCTCAATAGAGTAAGATCACCGATGTAATGTAACACAGAGGAACCGTCAGGATTGTATCCATAGAGTAAGATCACCGATGTAATGTAACACAGAGGAACCATCAGGACTGTATCAATAGAGTAAGATCACAGATGTAATGTAACACAGAGGAACCGTCAGGATTGTATCGATAGAGTAAGATCACTGATGTAATGTAACACAGAGGAACCGTCAGGACTGTATCGATAGAGTAAGATCACTGATGTAATGTAACACAGAGGAACCGTCAGGACTGTATCAATAGAGTAAGATCACCGATGTAATGTAACACAGAGGAACCGTCAGGATTGTATCCATAGAGTAAGATCACCGATGTAATGTAACACAGAGGAACCGTCAGGACTGTATAGAGAGAGTAAGATCACCGATGTAATGTAACACAGAGGAACAGTCAGGACTGTCTCAATAGAGTAAGATCACCGATGTAATGTAACACAGAGGAACCGTCAGGATTGTATCGATAGAGTAAGATCACCGATGTAATGTATCACAGAGGAACCATCAGGATTGTATCAATAGAGTAAGATCACTGATGTAATATAACACAGAGGAAGCGTCAGGACTGTATCAATACAATAAGATCACCGATGTAATGTAACACAGAGGAAGCGTCAGGACTGTATCAATAGAGTAAGATCACCGATGTAATGTAACACAGAGGAACCGCCAGGATTGTATCGATAGAGTAAGATCACCGATGTAATGTAACACAGAGGAACCATCAGGACTGTATCAATAGAGTAAGATCACCGATGTAATGTAACACAGAGGAACCATCAGGACTGTATCAATAGAGTAAGATCACCAATGTAATGTAACACAGAGGAACAGTCAGGACTGCATCAATAGAGTAAGATCACCGATGTAATGTAACACAGAGGAACCGTCAGGATTGTATCGATAGAGTAAGATCACCGATGTAATGTAACACAGAGGAACCGTCAGGACTGTATAGAGAGAGTAAGATCACCGATGTAATGTAACACAGAGGAACAGTCAGGACTGTCTCGATAGAGTAAGATCACCGATGTAATGTAACACAGAGGAACCGTCAGGATTGTATCGATAGAGTAAGATCACCGATGTAATGTATCACAGAGGAACCATCAGGATTGTATCAATAGAGTAAGATCACTGATGTAATATAACACAGAGGAAGCGTCAGGACTGTATCAATACAGTAAGATCACCGATGTAATGTAACACAGAGGAAGCGTCAGGACTGTATCAATAGAGTAAGATCACCGATGTAATGTAACACAGAGGAACCGCCAGGATTGTATCGATAGAGTAAGATCACCGATGTAATGTAACACAGAGGAACCATCAGGACTGTATCAATAGAGTAAGATCACCGATGTAATGTAACACAGAGGAACCATCAGGACTGTATCAATAGAGTAAGATCACCAATGTAATGTAACACAGAGGAACCGTCAGGACTGCATCAATAGAGTAAGATCACCGATGTAATGTAACACAGAGGAACCGTCAGGACTGTATCGATAACAGAGTAAGATCACCGATGTAATGTGTAACGGATCCTACCCGTTACTGGGAGCTCTTGTCTGGGCATGGCATTTATTCACCCCTGGGCCCAAGGATTATGGATATTGGACACTCCTTTGTGCCCTGGCATACGATCTCTCAAGCCCTTATCCTGGACTAAGAGACTTTGGCTAGCCTTATGTGGATAGGCAGCTGTACCAGAGGAAAGAACAATTCAAGGCTTGGGTGCTGCAAACTCTTCTGACCTGCAAAGGGTTAATCATTTGAGTTTGAACATATTTACTTTCAATATGTATTGTAGTCCCTCAAGGCACTGACTATGTGTACTGTAGCCAGACCTCCTGCTGGGTGTTAACTTAACCATTGTGAAATGCAGTCAGAACCCCTGCAGTGTGGTAATTAGTTCAAAACCTCAAGTCTTTGTCCATCAACCTTTTTGTATCTGAAATGCAATCATGTCTGAGTTATTGTGTTTGTTGGGCCATCGTCTGTTGCCCTTTTGTCTACTGTGAAATGATTGGATTAAGCCTATTGTACTTGGTTTCCCCATAAGAGGCAATGCAAGATTTCTGTATAAATATCTGTGGTCTTTGCCAATAAAGAGAGTTCTGTTTTGGAGTGAACAAGGAGTCCTGGAGTCTTGTATTGCTTATGGTCTAAAGTATCCACTCTGATACCCATCTGCGCCAAGTATCCTGAATCGCTGACCGCCTGCTGCCAGTTTCCTGCGTCCTAACTTCGTGGACTGTCAGGCGGCGACGTGGACTCTTCCCTGCTTCCAGCGATCCTGCGGCTGCTTCCAGTGACTGTCCATACTCCAACTGGTGCATCCGACGGCGCTTATCTGCGTCAAGAAGGAGAGACCCGGGAACGACGGCGGAAGGCGACGCGGTCCCTTCTCAACTTCCGTTACATTGGTGGCATAGCGGTGGGATTTCTCCTTCTTTTATTGGGTGTACCAGCTAAGAGATGGCGGCGAAAGCGCGGCTACCGGAGGCCATAGGAGTGTATGACATGCGGTACCACTACATCGGATGTCAATGGGAGACCTTCCTAGGTGATTTAGCCGAGGAGTTTTACCGGGAGGTCACCACCTGCATCACAGAGGAGCTCCGAGTCCAGGACGGATACTGGGAAATGATCAAGTGCCTTCACAAGGAGTATACAGGAGTTATGGTCAATTTTTTCCCATTCAACTTGCGCCTGAAACTCCAACAACTGGTATGGATGGCCTTTCAGGAGGATGCTACTTTCGGCCAGAGGAAGTACAGCCGCTACTGGGAGATTTGGGAGAAAAGAAAGTCCATGTTTGGAAGTTACTTTCCTCCAGACCTGGAGGGGAACCTAGACCGTTTAGTCGAGCAGGAATGGAACTTGGAGCTAATGTACATGGGCTGGATAGAGGAAGCCCAGGAGATACAAAGAGAGGAAAAAGACTGGGGGGGTTACTCATCTGAGGAGGACTTCAGTGGAGCTGAGGACTTAGATGGAGCTGCCCCTGTTCACTCCACACTGGTGGGTGGGAATACGTTCCTCACCAGTGCCCCTGTTGTTGCCCCTGCATCAGGAAGTGGGAAAATTGCCCTGCCTGATACCCCTTTGCCCCTGGACTGTTTGTTGCCTGAGCTGAGGGGTGGGAATTCGTTCCCCCTCAGTGAAGAGAATGCCTCTGCATCAGGGGATGGGACGGACGTCTCCCCTGATAGGCATAGTGCCCCTTCCCCTGTGTTCCCAGCTGCGGTGGACGAGACGCAGGTCCCCACCAGCAGCAATTGTATGCCCCAACTGATGGGTGGGAGAGAGCCCATCAGTCCCTGTGAACCCCCTGCTGTGGTGAGGGGAGAAGAGCTCACCAGCAGCCCCAGAAAGATGCCCCCTGTTCTATTGGAGAATGCCCTGGGAGCAGAGCAGTGTGTGCTCCCCAGGGTCACGGATAATGCCGCCTTGTGGGATGGGACTGCGGTCTCCCTCAAGGCAGAGAAGGCCCTGGAAAGTGATGGCCTACAAGAGGAGGACCCCAGCGGACTGGAAGAGAGCAGTGCTGCTGGCCCTCCTGAGGATATGTTGTGTGAACTGATGGGTGGAGAAGAGTGCCCCATCAGCCCCCCTGTAAACCCTGACCTGGTGAGTGGGAGCGAGCTCACCAGGGTCTGGGAAACCCCTGCTGTGGTGAAGGAGATGCAGGTCCCCACCAGCAGCCCCAGTCCGTCCCCTGTTACTGTTGCCCTGGAGAAGGGGAAGAATGTATTCTCCAGGTACATGGATAAGATGGCTAGAAGGATTGAGAGTGCCCTCCTCCCCAAGAGAAGAGATGGCCCTGATGTGAGGGGCCAGAAAGAAGAAGGGTCCAACACACTGCCTCACTGCAGTGCTGCTACTGCCCCGGAAGACCCTGGATGTTGCCCCAAGACCCCATTTCCTCCTGTGGATTTGACCTGTGAACTGATGGGTGGGAATGCGTTCCCCATCAGCACCCTTGTAACCCCTGGCCTGGGGCGTGGGAGCGAGCGCACCAGGCCCTGTGAAACTCTGGCTGGGATGAATGGGACAACAGTCCTCATCCCCAGCCCAACGATTGTGCCCCCTGAATTCCCTGAGTTCTGCATGGGGGGTGGGAATGTGCCCCAGAACGTTGCCCCAGCACAGGGGAGTGGGACAAACATCCTCTCCTGTCCCTCTGGGGCACTTGCCCAACTAAAAGGGGGAGATGTGCCCCTCTCCCCACACTTTGATTCCCAGGTCCCTGAGGATCCAGAGACACAATTGCCCCAGGGAGATCCACCGTATGTACTGGCTCTGGACCCTGAGCCCCTGGCCCCAGACCCAGGAGGGTCTAACCCCAACATTGGACTCCAGCTCTGAGTGGAGCATAGCCCAGGAGAGGCCGCCCAATTTGGTGATTGCCAGGGCCAGCAGGCACCAATATCCCTGGCCCAGGATTAAGAACCAAGACTGTACCCCTGGTTCAGGACAAAGGACTTGTTTCTATTACCAGGCCCGGACAAGGGGCTCACAGCAGCAATGCTCTCTTACAACGCCAAGCCAGCATTTCCTATTGCAACCGCTGGCTTGGTACAAAAAAGGGGGAGAATTGTAACGGATCCTACCCGTTACTGGGAGCTCTTGTCTGGGCATGGCATTTATTCACCCCTGGGCCCAAGGATTATGGATATTGGACACTCCTTTGTGCCCTGGCATACGATCTCTCAAGCCCTTATCCTGGACTAAGAGACTTTGGCTAGCCTTATGTGGATAGGCAGCTGTACCAGAGGAAAGAACAATTCAAGGCTTGGGTGCTGCAAACTCTTCTGACCTGCAAAGGGTTAATCATTTGAGTTTGAACATATTTACTTTCAATATGTATTGTAGTCCCTCAAGGCACTGACTATGTGTACTGTAGCCAGACCTCCTGCTGGGTGTTAACTTAACCATTGTGAAATGCAGTCAGAACCCCTGCAGTGTGGTAATTAGTTCAAAACCTCAAGTCTTTGTCCATCAACCTTTTTGTATCTGAAATGCAATCATGTCTGAGTTATTGTGTTTGTTGGGCCATCGTCTTTTGCCCTTTTGTCTACTGTGAAATGATTGGATTAAGCCTATTGTACTTGGTTTCCCCATAAGAGGCAATGCAAGATTTCTGTATAAATATCTGTGGTCTTTGCCAATAAAGAGAGTTCTGTTTTGGAGTGAACAAGGAGTCCTGGAGTCTTGTATTGCTTATGGTCTAAAGTATCCACTCTGATACCCATCTGCGCCAAGTATCCTGAATCGCTGACCGCCTGCTGCCAGTTTCCTGCGTCCTAACTTCGTGGACTGTCAGGCGGCGACGTGGACTCTTCCCTGCTTCCAGCGATCCTGCGGCTGCTTCCAGTGACTGTCCATACTCCAACTGGTGCATCCGACGGCGCTTATCTGCGTCAAGAAGGAGAGACCCGGGAACGACGACGGAAGGCGACGCGGTCCCTTACCAGCATCCGTTACATAATGTAACACAGAGGAAGCGTCAGGATTGTATCAATAGAGTAAGATCACCGATGTAATGTAACACAGAGGAAGCGTCAGGACTGTATCGATACAGTAAGATCACCGATGTAATGTAACACAGAGGAACCGTCAGGACTGTATCGATACAGTAAGATCGCCGATGTAATGTATCACAGAGGAACCGTCAGGACTGTATCGATAGAGTAAGATCGCCGATGTAATGTAACACAGAGGAACCGTCAGGACTGTATCGATAGAGTAAGATCGCCGATGTAATGTAACACAGAGGAACAGTCAGGACTGTATCAATAGAGTAAGATCGCCGATGTAATGTAACACAGAGGAACCGCCAGGACTGTATCAATAGAGTAAGATCGCCGATGTAATGTATCACAGAGGAACCGTCAGGATTGTATCGATAGAGTAAGATCACCGATGTAATGTAACACAGAGGAACCGTCAGGACTGTATCGATAGAGTAAGATCACCGATGTAATGTAACACAGAGGAACCGTCAGGACTGTATCGATAGAGTAAGATCACCGATGTAATGTAACACAGAGGAACCGTCAGGACTGTATCGATAGAGTAAGATCACCGATGTAATGTATCACAGAGGAACCGTCAGGATTGTATCGATAGAGTAAGATCACCGATGTAATGTAACACAGAGGAACCGTCAGGATTGTATCGATAGAGTAAGATCACCGATGTAATGTAACACAGAGGAACCGTCAGGACTGTATAGAGAGAGTAAGATCACCGATGTAATGTAACACAGAGGAACCGTCAGGATTGTATCCATAGAGTAAGATCACCGATGTAATGTAACACAGAGGAACCGTCAGGACTGTCTCAATAGAGTAAGATCACCGATGTAATGTAACACAGAGGAACCGTCAGGATTGTATCCATAGAGTAAGATCACCGATGTAATGTAACACAGAGGAACCGTCAGGATTGTATCAATAGAGTAAGATCACTGATGTAATGTAACACAGAGGAACCGTCAGGACTGTATAGAGAGAGTAAGATCACCGATGTAATGTAACACAGAGGAACAGTCAGGACTGTCTCAATAGAGTAAGATCACCGATGTAATGTAACACAGAGGAACCGTAAGGACTGTCTCGATAGAGTAAGATCACCGATGTAATGTAACACAGAGGAACCGTCAGGATTGTATCGATAGAGTAAGATCACCGATGTAATGTATCACAGAGGAACCATCAGGATTGTATCAATAGAGTAAGATCACTGATGTAATATAACACAGAGGAAGCGTCAGGACTGTATCAATACAGTAAGATCACCGATGTAATGTAACACAGAGGAAGCGTCAGGACTGTATCAATAGAGTAAGATCACCGATGTAATGTAACACAGAGGAACCGTCAGGATTGTATCGATAGAGTAAGATCACCGATGTAATGTAACACAGAGGAACCGTCAGGATTGTATCGATAGAGTAAGATCACCGATGTAATGTAACACAGAGGAACCGTCAGGACTGTATCGATAGAGTAAGATCACCGATGTAATGTAACACAGAGGAACCGTCAGGACTGTATCGATAGAGTAAAATCACCGATGTAATGTAACACAGAGGAACCGTCAGGATTGTATCGATAGAGTAAGATCACCGATGTAATGTAACACAGAGGAACCGTCAGGACTGTATCAATAGAGTAAAATCACCGATGTAATGAAACACAGAGGAAGCGTCAGGATTGTATCAATAGAGTAAAATCACTGATGTAATGTAACACAGAGGAACCGTCAGGATTGTATCAATAGAGTAAGATCACTGATGTAATGTAGCACAGAGGAACCGTCAGGATTGTATCGATAGAGTAAGATCACTAATGTAATGTAACACAGAGGAACCGTCAGGATTGTATCAATAGAGTAAGATCACCGATGTAATGTAACACAGAGGAACCGTCAGGACTGTATCAATAGAGTAAGATCACCGATGTAATGTAACACAGAGGAACCATCAGGACTGTATCGATAGTAGAGTAAGATCACTGATGTAATGTAACACAGAGGAACCGTCAGGATTGTATCAATAGAGTAAGATCACCGATGTAATGTAACACAGAGGAACCATCAGGACTGTATCAACAGAGTAAGATCACCGATGTAATGTAACACAGAGGAACCGTCAGGATTGTATCGATAGAGTAAGATCACCGATGTAATGTAACACAGAGGAAGCGTCAGGATTGTATCGATAGAGTAAGATCACCGATGTAATGTAACACAGAGGAACCGTCAGGACTGTATCGATAGAGTAAGATCACCGATGTAATGTAACACAGAGGAACAGTCAGGACTGTATCAATAGAGTAAGATCACCGATGTAATGTAACACAGTGGAACCGTCAGGACTGTATCGATAGAGTAAGATCACCGATGTAATGTAACACAGAGGAACCGTCAGGACTGTATCAATAGAGTAAGATCACCGATGTAATGTAACACAGTGGAACCGTCAGGACTGTATCAATAGAGTAAGATCACCGATGTAATGTAACACAGAGGAACCGTCAGGACTGTATCGATAGAGTAAGATCACCGATGTAATGTAACACAGAGGAACCATCAGGACTGTATCGATAACAGAGTAAGATCACCGATGTAATGTAACACAGAGGAACCGTCAGGACTGTATCAATAGAGTAAGATCACCGATGTAATGTAACACAGAGGAACCATCAGGACTGTATCAATAGAGTAAGATCACCGATGTAATGTAACACAGAGGAACAGTCAGGACTGTATCAATAGAGTAAGATCGCCGATGTAATGTAACACAGAGGAACCGCCAGGACTGTATCAATAGAGTAAGATCGCCGATGTAATGTATCACAGAGGAACCGTCAGGATTGTATCAATAGAGTAAGATCACCGATGTAATGTAACACAGAGGAACCATCAGGACTGTATCAATAGAGTAAGATCACCGATGTAATGTAACACAGAGGAACCGTCAGGACTGTATCAATAGAGTAAGATCACCAATGTAATGTAACACAGAGGAACCGTCAGGACTGCATCAATAGAGTAAGATCACCGATGTAATGTAACACAGAGGAACCGTCAGGACTGTATCAATAGAGTAAGATCACCGATGTAATGTAACACAGAGGAACCATCAGGACTGTATCAATAGAGTAAGATCACCGATGTAATGTAACACAGAGGAACCGTCAGGACTGTATCGATAACAGAGTAAGATCACCGATGTAATGTAACACAGAGGAACCGTCAGGACTGTATCAATAGAGTAAGATCACCGATGTAATTTAACACAGAGGAACAGTCAGGATTGTATCAATAGAGTAAGATCACCGATGTAATGTAACACAGAGGAACCATCAGGACTGTATCAATAGAGTAAGATCACCGATGTAATGTATCACAGAGGAACAGTCAGGATTGTATCAATAGAGTAAGATCACCGATGTAATGTAACACAGAGGAACCGTCAGGACTGTATCAATAGAGTAAGATCACCGATGTAATGTAACACAGAGGAACCGTCAGGACTGTATCAATAGAGTAAGATCACCGATGTAATGTAACACAGAGGAACCGTCAGGACTGTATCGATAACAGAGTAAGATCACCGATGTAATGTAACACAGAGGAACCGTCAGGACTGTATCAATAGAGTAAGATCACCGATGTAATGTAACACAGAGGAACCATCAGGACTGTATCAATAGAGTAAGATCACCGATGTAATGTAACACAGAGGAACCGTCAGGACTGTATCAATAGAGTAAGATCACCGATGTAATGTAACACAGAGGAACCATCAGGACTGTATCAATAGAGTAAGATCACCGATGTAATGTAACACAGAGGAACCGTCAGGACTGTACCAATAGAGTAAGATCACCGATGTAATGTAACACAGAGGAAACGTCAGGATTGTATCAATACAGTAAGATCACCGATGTAATGTAACACAGAGGAACCGTCAGGACTGTATCAATAGAGTAAGATCACCGATGTAATGTAACACAGAGGAACCGTCAGGACTGTATCAATAGAGTAAGATCACCGATGTAATGTAACACAGAGGAACCGTCAGGACTGTATCAATAGAGTAAGATCACCGATGTAATGTAACACAGAGGAACCATCAGGGCTGTATCCATAGAGTAAGATCACCGATGTAATGTAACACAGAGGAACCGTCAGGACTGTATCAATAGAGTAAGATCACCGATGTAATGTAACACAGAGGAACCGTCAGGACTGTATCGATAGAGTAAGATCACCGATGTAATGTAACACAGAGGAACCGTCAGGACTGTATCGATAGAGTAAGATCACCGATGTAATGTAACACAGAGGAACCGTCAGGACTGTATCGATAGAGTAAGATCACCGATGTAATGTAACACAGAGGAACCGTCAGGACTGTATCAATAGAGTAAGATCACCGATGTAATATAACACAGAGGAACCATCAGGACTGTATCAATAGAGTAAGATCACTGATGTAACGTAACACAGAGGAACCATCAGGACTGTATCAATAGAGTAAGATCACCGATGTAATGTAACACAGAGGAACCATCAGGACTGTATCGATAACAGAGTAAGATCACCGATGTAATGTAACACAGAGGAACCGTCAGGATTGTATCAATAGAGTAAGATCACCGATGTAATGTAACACAGAGGAACCGTCAGGATTGTATCAATAGAGTAAGATCACCGATGTAATGTAACACAGAGGAACCGTCAGGACTGTATCAATAGAGTAAGATCACCGATGTAAATTAACACAGAGGAACCGTCAGGACTGTATCAATAGAGTAAGATCACCGATGTAATGTAACACAGAGGAACCGTCAGGACTGTATCGATAGAGTAAGATCACAGATGTAATGTAACACAGAGGAACCGTCAGGATTGTATCGATAGAGTAAGATCACTGATGTAATGTAACACAGAGGAACCGTCAGGACTGTCTCAATAGAGTAAGATCACCGATGTAATGTAACACAGAGGAACCGTCAGGACTGTATCGATAGAGTAAGATCACCGATGTAATGTAACACAGAGGAACCGTCAGGACTGTATCAATAGAGTAAGATCACCGATGTAATATAACACAGAGGAACCATCAGGACTGTATCAATAGAGTAAGATCACTGATGTAATGTAACACAGAGGAACCATCAGGACTGTATCAATAGAGTAAGATCACCGATGTAATGTAACACAGAGGAACCATCAGGACTGTATCGATAACAGAGTAAGATCACCGATGTAATGTAACACAGAGGAACCATCAGGACTGTATCAATAGAGTAAGATCACCGATGTAATGTAACACAGAGGAACCGTCAGGACTGTATCAATAGAGTAAGATCACCGATGTAATGTAACACAGAGGAACCGTCAGGACTGTATCGATAGAGTAAGATCACCGATGTAATGTAACACAGAGGAACCGTCAGGACTGTATCAATAGAGTAAGGTCACCGATGTAATGTAACACAGAGGAACCGTCAGGACTGTATCAATAGAGTAAGATCACCGATGTAATGTAACACAGAGGAACCATCAGGACTGTATCAATAGAGTAAGATCACCGATGTAATGTAACACAGAGGAACCGTCAGGATTGTATCAATAGAGTAAGATCACCGATGTAATGTAACACAGAGGAACCGTCAGGACTGTACAGAGAGAGTAAGATCACCGATGTAATGTAACACAGAGGAACCATCAGGACTGTATCGATAACAGAGTAAGATCACCGATGTAATGTAACACAGAGGAACCATCAGGACTGTATCAATAGAGTAAGATCACCGATGTAATGTAACACAGAGGAACCGTCAGGACTGTATCAATAGAGTAAGATCACCGATGTAATGTAACACAGAGGAACCGTCAGGACTGTATCGATAGAGTAAGATCACTGATGTAATGTAACACAGACGAACCGTCAGGATTGTATCGATAGAGTAAGATCACTGATGTAATGTAACACAGAGGAACCGTCAGGACTGTATCAATAGAGTAAGATCACCGATGTAATATAACACAGAGGAACCGTCAGGACTGTATCAATACAGTAAGATCACCGATGTAATGTAACACAGAGGAACCATCAGGATTGTATCAATAGAGTAAGATCACCGATGTAATGTAACACAGAGGAACCATCAGGACTGTATCAATAGAGTAAGATCACCGATGTAATGTAACACAGAGGAACCGTCAGGATTGTATCAATAGAGTAAGATCACCGATGTAATGTAACACAGAGGAACCATCAGGACTGTATCAATAGAGTAAGATCACCGATGTAATGTAACACAGAGGAACCGTCAGGATTGTATCGATAGAGTAAGATCACCAATGTAATGTAACACAGAGGAAGCGTCAGGATTGTATCGATAGAGTAAGATCACCGATGTAATGTAACACAGAGGAACCGTCAGGATTGTATCGATAGAGTAAGATCACCGATGTAATGTAACACAGAGGAACCGTCAGGACTGTATAGAGAGAGTAAGATCACCGATGTAATGTAACACAGAGGAACCGTCAGGATTGTATCCATAGAGTAAGATCACCGATGTAATGTAACACAGAGGAACCGTCAGGACTGTCTCAATAGAGTAAGATCACCGATGTAATGTAACACAGAGGAACCGTCAGGATTGTATCCATAGAGTAAGATCACCGATGTAATGTAACACAGAGGAACCGTCAGGATTGTATCAATAGAGTAAGATCACTGATGTAATGTAACACAGAGGAACCGTCAGGACTGTATAGAGAGAGTAAGATCACCGATGTAATGTAACACAGAGGAACAGTCAGGACTGTCTCAATAGAGTAAGATCACCGATGTAATGTAACACAGAGGAACCGTAAGGACTGTCTCGATAGAGTAAGATCACCGATGTAATGTAACACAGAGGAACCGTCAGGATTGTATCGATAGAGTAAGATCACCGATGTAATGTATCACAGAGGAACCGTCAGGATTGTATCAATAGAGTAAGATCACTGATGTAATATAACACAGAGGAAGCGTCAGGACTGTATCAATACAGTAAGATCACCGATGTAATGTAACACAGAGGAAGCGTCAGGACTGTATCAATAGAGTAAGATCACCGATGTAATGTAACACAGAGGAACCGTCAGGATTGTATCAATAGAGTAAGATCACCGATGTAATGTAACACAGAGGAACCGTCAGGATTGTATCGATAGAGTAAGATCACCGATGTAATGTAACACAGAGGAACCATCAGGACTGTATCGATAGAGTAAGATCACCGATGTAATGTAACACAGAGGAACCGTCAGGACTGTATCGATAGAGTAAAATCACCGATGTAATGTAACACAGAGGAACCGTCAGGATTGTATCGATAGAGTAAGATCACCGATGTAATGTAACACAGAGGAACCGTCAGGACTGTATCGATAGAGTAAGACCACCGATGTAATGTAACACAGAGGAACCGTCAGGACTGTATCAATAGAGTAAGATCACCGATGTAATGTAACACAGTGGAACCGTCAGGACTGTATCAATAGAGTAAGATCACCGATGTAATGTAACACAGAGGAACCGTCAGGACTGTATCGATAGAGTAAGATCACCGATGTAATGTAACACAGAGGAACCATCAGGACTGTATCGATAACAGAGTAAGATCACCGATGTAATGTAACACAGAGGAACCGTCAGGACTGTATCAATAGAGTAAGATCACCGATGTAATGTAACACAGAGGAACCATCAGGACTGTATCAATAGAGTAAGATCACCGATGTAATGTAACACAGAGGAACAGTCAGGACTGTATCAATAGAGTAAGATCGCCGATGTAATGTAACACAGAGGAACCGCCAGGACTGTATCAATAGAGTAAGATCGCCGATGTAATGTATCACAGAGGAACCGTCAGGATTGTATCAATAGAGTAAGATCACCGATGTAATGTAACACAGAGGAACCATCAGGACTGTATCAATAGAGTAAGATCACCGATGTAATGTAACACAGAGGAACCGTCAGGACTGTATCAATAGAGTAAGATCACCAATGTAATGTAACACAGAGGAACCGTCAGGACTGCATCAATAGAGTAAGATCACCGATGTAATGTAACACAGAGGAACCGTCAGGACTGTATCAATAGAGTAAGATCACCGATGTAATGTAACACAGAGGAACCATCAGGACTGTATCAATAGAGTAAGATCACCGATGTAATGTAACACAGAGGAACCGTCAGGACTGTATCGATAACAGAGTAAGATCACCGATGTAATGTAACACAGAGGAACCGTCAGGACTGTATCAATAGAGTAAGATCACCGATGTAATGTAACACAGAGGAACAGTCAGGATTGTATCAATAGAGTAAGATCACCGATGTAATGTAACACAGAGGAACCATCAGGACTGTATCAATAGAGTAAGATCACCGATGTAATGTATCACAGAGGAACAGTCAGGATTGTATCAATAGAGTAAGATCACCGATGTAATGTAACACAGAGGAACCGTCAGGACTGTATCAATAGAGTAAGATCACCGATGTAATGTAACACAGAGGAACCGTCAGGACTGTATCAATAGAGTAAGATCACCGATGTAATGTAACACAGAGGAACCGTCAGGACTGTATCAATAGAGTAAGATCACCGATGTAATGTAACACAGAGGAACCGTCAGGACTGTATCAATAGAGTAAGATCACCGATGTAATGTAACACAGAGGAACCATCAGGGCTGTATCCATAGAGTAAGATCACCGATGTAATGTAACACAGAGGAACCGTCAGGACTGTATCGATAGAGTAAGATCACCGATGTAATGTAACACAGAGGAACCGTCAGGACTGTATCGATAGAGTAAGATCACCGATGTAATGTAACACAGAGGAACCGTCAGGACTGTATCGATAGAGTAAGATCACCGATGTAATGTAACACAGAGGAACCGTCAGGACTGTATCGATAGAGTAAGATCACCGATGTAATGTAACACAGAGGAACCGTCAGGACTGTATCAATAGAGTAAGATCACCGATGTAATATAACACAGAGGAACCATCAGGACTGTATCAATAGAGTAAGATCACTGATGTAACGTAACACAGAGGAACCATCAGGATTGTATCAATAGAGTAAGATCACCGATGTAATGTAACACAGAGGAACCATCAGGACTGTATCGATAACAGAGTAAGATCACCGATGTAATGTAACACAGAGGAACCGTCAGGATTGTATCAATAGAGTAAGATCACCGATGTAATGTAACACAGAGGAACCGTCAGGATTGTATCAATAGAGTAAGATCACCGATGTAATGTAACACAGAGGAACCGTCAGGACTGTATCAATAGAGTAAGATCACCGATGTAAATTAACACAGAGGAACCGTCAGGACTGTATCAATAGAGTAAGATCACCGATGTAATGTAACACAGAGGAACCGTCAGGACTGTATCGATAGAGTAAGATCACAGATGTAATGTAACACAGAGGAACCGTCAGGATTGTATCGATAGAGTAAGATCACTGATGTAATGTAACACAGAGGAACCGTCAGGACTGTCTCAATAGAGTAAGATCACCGATGTAATGTAACACAGAGGAACCGTCAGGACTGTATCGATAGAGTAAGATCACCGATGTAATGTAACACAGAGGAACCGTCAGGACTGTATCAATAGAGTAAGATCACCGATGTAATATAACACAGAGGAACCATCAGGACTGTATCAATAGAGTAAGATCACTGATGTAATGTAACACAGAGGAACCATCAGGACTGTATCAATAGAGTAAGATCACCGATGTAATGTAACACAGAGGAACCATCAGGACTGTATCGATAACAGAGTAAGATCACCGATGTAATGTAACACAGAGGAACCATCAGGACTGTATCAATAGAGTAAGATCACCGATGTAATGTAACACAGAGGAACCGTCAGGACTGTATCAATAGAGTAAGATCACCGATGTAATGTAACACAGAGGAACCGTCAGGACTGTATCGATAGAGTAAGATCACCGATGTAATGTAACACAGAGGAACCGTCAGGACTGTATCAATAGAGTAAGATCACCGATGTAATGTAACACAGAGGAACCGTCAGGACTGTATCAATAGAGTAAGATCACCGATGTAATGTAACACAGAGGAACCATCAGGATTGTATCAATAGAGTAAGATCACCGATGTAATGTAACACAGAGGAACCGTCAGGATTGTATCAATAGAGTAAGATCACCGATGTAATGTAACACAGAGGAACCGTCAGGACTGTACAGAGAGAGTAAGATCACCGATGTAATGTAACACAGAGGAACCATCAGGACTGTATCGATAACAGAGTAAGATCACCGATGTAATGTAACACAGAGGAACCATCAGGACTGTATCAATAGAGTAAGATCACCGATGTAATGTAACACAGAGGAACCGTCAGGACTGTATCAATAGAGTAAGATCACCGATGTAATGTAACACAGAGGAACCGTCAGGACTGTATCGATAGAGTAAGATCACTGATGTAATGTAACACAGACGAACCGTCAGGATTGTATCGATAGAGTAAGATCACTGATGTAATGTAACACAGAGGAACCGTCAGGACTGTATCGATAGAGTAAGATCACTGATGTAATGTAACACAGAGGAACCGTCAGGACTGTATCAATAGAGTAAGATCACCGATGTAATATAACACAGAGGAACCGTCAGGACTGTATCAATACAGTAAGATCACCGATGTAATGTAACACAGAGGAACCATCAGGATTGTATCAATAGAGTAAGATCACCGATGTAATGTAACACAGAGGAACCGTCAGGACTGTATCAATAGAGTAAGATCACCGATGTAATGTAACACAGAGGAACCGTCAGGATTGTATCAATAGAGTAAGATCACCGATGTAATGTAACACAGAGGAACCGTCAGGATTGTATCAATAGAGTAAGATCACCGATGTAATGTAACACAGAGGAACCATCAGGACTGTATCAATAGAGTAAGATCACCGATGTAATGTAACACAGAGGAACCGTCAGGATTGTATCGATAGAGTAAGATCACCGATGTAATGTAACACAGAGGAAGCGTCAGGATTGTATCGATAGAGTAAGATCACCGATGTAATGTAACACAGAGGAACCGTCAGGATTGTATCGATAGAGTAAGATCACCGATGTAATGTAACACAGAGGAACCGTCAGGACTGTATAGAGAGAGTAAGATCACCGATGTAATGTAACACAGAGGAACCGTCAGGATTGTATCCATAGAGTAAGATCACCGATGTAATGTAACACAGAGGAACCGTCAGGACTGTCTCAATAGAGTAAGATCACCGATGTAATGTAACACAGAGGAACCGTCAGGATTGTATCCATAGAGTAAGATCACCGATGTAATGTAACACAGAGGAACCATCAGGACTGTATCAATAGAGTAAGATCACAGATGTAATGTAACACAGAGGAACCGTCAGGACTGTATCGATAGAGTAAGATCACTGATGTAATGTAACACAGAGGAACCGTCAGGACTGTATCAATAGAGTAAGATCACCGATGTAATGTAACACAGAGGAACCGTCAGGATTGTATCCATAGAGTAAGATCACCGATGTAATGTAACACAGAGGAACCGTCAGGACTGTATAGAGAGAGTAAGATCACCGATGTAATGTAACACAGAGGAACAGTCAGGACTGTCTCAATAGAGTAAGATCACTGATGTAATGTAACACAGAGGAACCGTCAGGATTGTATCGATAGAGTAAGATCACCGATGTAATGTATCACAGAGGAACCATCAGGATTGTATCAATAGAGTAAGATCACTGATGTAATATAACACAGAGGAAGCGTCAGGACTGTATCAATACAGTAAGATCACCGATGTAATGTAACACAGAGGAAGCGTCAGGACTGTATCAATAGAGTAAGATCACCGATGTAATGTAACACAGAGGAACCGCCAGGATTGTATCGATAGAGTAAGATCACCGATGTAATGTAACACAGAGGAACCATCAGGACTGTATCAATAGAGTAAGATCACCGATGTAATGTAACACAGAGGAACCATCAGGACTGTATCAATAGAGTAAGATCACCAATGTAATGTAACACAGAGGAACAGTCAGGACTGCATCAATAGAGTAAGATCACCGATGTAATGTAACACAGAGGAACCGTCAGGATTGTATCGATAGAGTAAGATCACCGATGTAATGTAACACAGAGGAACCGTCAGGACTGTATAGAGAGAGTAAGATCACCGATGTAATGTAACACAGAGGAACAGTCAGGACTGTCTCGATAGAGTAAGATCACCGATGTAATGTAACACAGAGGAACCGTCAGGATTGTATCGATAGAGTAAGATCACCGATGTAATGTATCACAGAGGAACCATCAGGATTGTATCAATAGAGTAAGATCACTGATGTAATATAACACAGAGGAAGCGTCAGGACTGTATCAATACAGTAAGATCACCGATGTAATGTAACACAGAGGAAGCGTCAGGACTGTATCAATAGAGTAAGATCACCGATGTAATGTAACACAGAGGAACCGCCAGGATTGTATCGATAGAGTAAGATCACCGATGTAATGTAACACAGAGGAACCATCAGGACTGTATCAATAGAGTAAGATCACCGATGTAATGTAACACAGAGGAACCATCAGGACTGTATCAATAGAGTAAGATCACCAATGTAATGTAACACAGAGGAACCGTCAGGACTGCATCAATAGAGTAAGATCACCGATGTAATGTAACACAGAGGAACCGTCAGGACTGTATCGATAACAGAGTAAGATCACCGATGTAATGTGTAACGGATCCTACCCGTTACTGGGAGCTCTTGTCTGGGCATGGCATTTATTCACCCCTGGGCCCAAGGATTATGGATATTGGACACTCCTTTGTGCCCTGGCATACGATCTCTCAAGCCCTTATCCTGGACTAAGAGACTTTGGCTAGCCTTATGTGGATAGGCAGCTGTACCAGAGGAAAGAACAATTCAAGGCTTGGGTGCTGCAAACTCTTCTGACCTGCAAAGGGTTAATCATTTGAGTTTGAACATATTTACTTTCAATATGTATTGTAGTCCCTCAAGGCACTGACTATGTGTACTGTAGCCAGACCTCCTGCTGGGTGTTAACTTAACCATTGTGAAATGCAGTCAGAACCCCTGCAGTGTGGTAATTAGTTCAAAACCTCAAGTCTTTGTCCATCAACCTTTTTGTATCTGAAATGCAATCATGTCTGAGTTATTGTGTTTGTTGGGCCATCGTCTGTTGCCCTTTTGTCTACTGTGAAATGATTGGATTAAGCCTATTGTACTTGGTTTCCCCATAAGAGGCAATGCAAGATTTCTGTATAAATATCTGTGGTCTTTGCCAATAAAGAGAGTTCTGTTTTGGAGTGAACAAGGAGTCCTGGAGTCTTGTATTGCTTATGGTCTAAAGTATCCACTCTGATACCCATCTGCGCCAAGTATCCTGAATCGCTGACCGCCTGCTGCCAGTTTCCTGCGTCCTAACTTCGTGGACTGTCAGGCGGCGACGTGGACTCTTCCCTGCTTCCAGCGATCCTGCGGCTGCTTCCAGTGATTGTCCATACTCCAACTGGTGCATCCGACGGCGCTTATCTGCGTCAAGAAGGAGAGACCCGGGAACGACGGCGGAAGGCAACGCGGTCCCTTCTCAACTTCCGTTACATTGGTGGCATAGCGGTGGGATTTCTCCTTCTTTTATTGGGTGTACCAGCTAAGAGATGGCGGCGAAAGCGCGGCTACCGGAGGCCATAGGAGTGTATGACATGCGGTACCACTACATCGGATGTCAATGGGAGACCTTCCTAGGTGATTTAGCCGAGGAGTTTT
The DNA here is from genome assembly GCA_037306005.1 of Rhinophrynus dorsalis. NCBI lineage: Eukaryota > Metazoa > Chordata > Amphibia > Anura > Rhinophrynidae > Rhinophrynus > Rhinophrynus dorsalis. The sequence continues at coordinate 496,072,124 of CM074723.1, read as the reverse complement.
ACCGGGAGGTCACCACCTGCATCACAGAGGAGCTCCGAGTCCAGGACGGATACTGGGAAATGATCAAGTGCCTTCACAAGGAGTATACAGGAGTTATGGTCAATTTTTTCCCATTCAACTTGCGCCTGAAACTCCAACAACTGGTATGGATGGCCTTTCAGGAGGATGCTACTTTCGGCCAGAGGAAGTACAGCCGCTACTGGGAGATTTGGGAGAAAAGAAAGTCCATGTTTGGAAGTTACTTTCCTCCAGACCTGGAGGGGAACCTAGACCGTTTAGTCGAGCAGGAATGGAACTTGGAGCTAATGTACATGGGCTGGATAGAGGAAGCCCAGGAGATACAAAGAGAGGAAAAAGACTGGGGGGGTTACTCATCTGAGGAGGACTTCAGTGGAGCTGAGGACTTAGATGGAGCTGCCCCTGTTCACTCCACACTGGTGGGTGGGAATACGTTCCTCACCAGTGCCCCTGTTGTTGCCCCTGCATCAGGAAGTGGGAAAATTGCCCTGCCTGATACCCCTTTGCCCCTGGACTGTTTGTTGCCTGAGCTGAGGGGTGGGAATTCGTTCCCCCTCAGTGAAGAGAATGCCTCTGCATCAGGGGATGGGACGGACGTCTCCCCTGATAGGCATAGTGCCCCTTCCCCTGTGTTCCCAGCTGCGGTGGACGAGACGCAGGTCCCCACCAGCAGCAATTGTATGCCCCAACTGATGGGTGGGAGAGAGCCCATCAGTCCCTGTGAACCCCCTGCTGTGGTGAGGGGAGAAGAGCTCACCAGCAGCCCCAGAAAGATGCCCCCTGTTCTATTGGAGAATGCCCTGGGAGCAGAGCAGTGTGTGCTCCCCAGGGTCACGGATAATGCCGCCTTGTGGGATGGGACTGCGGTCTCCCTCAAGGCAGAGAAGGCCCTGGAAAGTGATGGCCTACAAGAGGAGGACCCCAGCGGACTGGAAGAGAGCAGTGCTGCTGGCCCTCCTGAGGATATGTTGTGTGAACTGATGGGTGGAGAAGAGTGCCCCATCAGCCCCCCTGTAAACCCTGACCTGGTGAGTGGGAGCGAGCTCACCAGGGTCTGGGAAACCCCTGCTGTGGTGAAGGAGATGCAGGTCCCCACCAGCAGCCCCAGTCCGTCCCCTGTTACTGTTGCCCTGGAGAAGGGGAAGAATGTATTCTCCAGGTACATGGATAAGATGGCTAGAAGGATTGAGAGTGCCCTCCTCCCCAAGAGAAGAGATGGCCCTGATGTGAGGGGCCAGAAAGAAGAAGGGTCCAACACACTGCCTCACTGCAGTGCTGCTACTGCCCCGGAAGACCCTGGATGTTGCCCCAAGACCCCATTTCCTCCTGTGGATTTGACCTGTGAACTGATGGGTGGGAATGCGTTCCCCATCAGCACCCTTGTAACCCCTGGCCTGGGGCGTGGGAGCGAGCGCACCAGGCCCTGTGAAACTCTGGCTGGGATGAATGGGACAACAGTCCTCATCCCCAGCCCAACGATTGTGCCCCCTGAATTCCCTGAGTTCTGCATGGGGGGTGGGAATGTGCCCCAGAACGTTGCCCCAGCACAGGGGAGTGGGACAAACATCCTCTCCTGTCCCTCTGGGGCACTTGCCCAACTAAAAGGGGGAGATGTGCCCCTCTCCCCACACTTTGATTCCCAGGTCCCTGAGGATCCAGAGACACAATTGCCCCAGGGAGATCCACCGTATGTACTGGCTCTGGACCCTGAGCCCCTGGCCCCAGACCCAGGAGGGTCTAACCCCAACATTGGACTCCAGCTCTGAGTGGAGCATAGCCCAGGAGAGGCCGCCCAATTTGGTGATTGCCAGGGCCAGCAGGCACCAATATCCCTGGCCCAGGATTAAGAACCAAGACTGTACCCCTGGTTCAGGACAAAGGACTTGTTTCTATTACCAGGCCCGGACAAGGGGCTCACAGCAGCAATGCTCTCTTACAACGCCAAGCCAGCATTTCCTATTGCAACCGCTGGCTTGGTACAAAAAAGGGGGAGAATTGTAACGGATCCTACCCGTTACTGGGAGCTCTTGTCTGGGCATGGCATTTATTCACCCCTGGGCCCAAGGATTATGGATATTGGACACTCCTTTGTGCCCTGGCATACGATCTCTCAAGCCCTTATCCTGGACTAAGAGACTTTGGCTAGCCTTATGTGGATAGGCAGCTGTACCAGAGGAAAGAACAATTCAAGGCTTGGGTGCTGCAAACTCTTCTGACCTGCAAAGGGTTAATCATTTGAGTTTGAACATATTTACTTTCAATATGTATTGTAGTCCCTCAAGGCACTGACTATGTGTACTGTAGCCAGACCTCCTGCTGGGTGTTAACTTAACCATTGTGAAATGCAGTCAGAACCCCTGCAGTGTGGTAATTAGTTCAAAACCTCAAGTCTTTGTCCATCAACCTTTTTGTATCTGAAATGCAATCATGTCTGAGTTATTGTGTTTGTTGGGCCATCGTCTTTTGCCCTTTTGTCTACTGTGAAATGATTGGATTAAGCCTATTGTACTTGGTTTCCCCATAAGAGGCAATGCAAGATTTCTGTATAAATATCTGTGGTCTTTGCCAATAAAGAGAGTTCTGTTTTGGAGTGAACAAGGAGTCCTGGAGTCTTGTATTGCTTATGGTCTAAAGTATCCACTCTGATACCCATCTGCGCCAAGTATCCTGAATCGCTGACCGCCTGCTGCCAGTTTCCTGCGTCCTAACTTCGTGGACTGTCAGGCGGCGACGTGGACTCTTCCCTGCTTCCAGCGATCCTGCGGCTGCTTCCAGTGACTGTCCATACTCCAACTGGTGCATCCGACGGCGCTTATCTGCGTCAAGAAGGAGAGACCCGGGAACGACGGCGGAAGGCGACGCGGTCCCTTACCAGCATCCGTTACATAATGTAACACAGAGGAAGCGTCAGGATTGTATCAATAGAGTAAGATCACCGATGTAATGTAACACAGAGGAAGCGTCAGGACTGTATCGATACAGTAAGATCACCGATGTAATGTAACACAGAGGAACCGTCAGGACTGTATCGATACAGTAAGATCGCCGATGTAATGTATCACAGAGGAACCGTCAGGACTGTATCGATAGAGTAAGATCGCCGATGTAATGTAACACAGAGGAACCGTCAGGACTGTATCGATAGAGTAAGATCGCCGATGTAATGTAACACAGAGGAACAGTCAGGACTGTATCGATAGAGTAAGATCGCCGATGTAATGTAACACAGAGGAACCGCCAGGACTGTATCGATAGAGTAAGATCGCCGATGTAATGTATCACAGAGGAACCGTCAGGATTGTATCGATAGAGTAAGATCACCGATGTAATGTAACACAGAGGAACCGTCAGGACTGTATCGATAGAGTAAGATAACCGATGTAATGTAACACAGAGGAACCGTCAGGACTGTATCGATAGAGTAAGATCACCGATGTAATGTAACACAGAGGAACCGTCAGGACTGTATCGATAGAGTAAGATCACCGATGTAATGTAACACAGAGGAACCGTCAGGACTGTATCGATAGAGTAAGATCACCGATGTAATGTAACACAGAGGAACCGTCAGGACTGTATCGATAGAGTAAGATCACCGATGTAATGTAACACAGAGGAACCGTCAGGACTGTATCAATAGAGTAAGATCACCGATGTAATGTAACACAGAGGAAGCGTCAGGATTGTATCGATAGAGTAAGATCACCGATGTAATGTAACACAGAGGAAGCGTCAGGATTGTATCGATAGAGTAAGATCACCGATGTAATGTAACACAGAGGAACCGTCAGGATTGTATCGATAGAGTAAGATCACCGATGTAATGTAACACAGAGGAACCGTCAGGACTGTATAGAGAGAGTAAGATCACCGATGTAATGTAACACAGAGGAACCGTCAGGATTGTATCCATAGAGTAAGATCACCGATGTAATGTAACACAGAGGAACCGTCAGGACTGTCTCAATAGAGTAAGATCACCGATGTAATGTAACACAGAGGAACCGTCAGGATTGTATCCATAGAGTAAGATCACCGATGTAATGTAACACAGAGGAACCGTCAGGATTGTATCAATAGAGTAAGATCACTGATGTAATGTAACACAGAGGAACCGTCAGGACTGTATAGAGAGAGTAAGATCACCGATGTAATGTAACACAGAGGAACAGTCAGGACTGTCTCAATAGAGTAAGATCACCGATGTAATGTAACACAGAGGAACCGTAAGGACTGTCTCGATAGAGTAAGATCACCGATGTAATGTAACACAGAGGAAGCGTCAGGATTGTATCGATAGAGTAAGATCACCGATGTAATGTAACACAGAGGAACCGTCAGGATTGTATCGATAGAGTAAGATCACCGATGTAATGTAACACAGAGGAACCGTCAGGACTGTATAGAGAGAGTAAGATCACCGATGTAATGTAACACAGAGGAACCGTCAGGATTGTATCCATAGAGTAAGATCACCGATGTAATGTAACACAGAGGAACCGTCAGGACTGTCTCAATAGAGTAAGATCACCGATGTAATGTAACACAGAGGAACCGTCAGGATTGTATCCATAGAGTAAGATCACCGATGTAATGTAACACAGAGGAACCGTCAGGATTGTATCAATAGAGTAAGATCACTGATGTAATGTAACACAGAGGAACCGTCAGGACTGTATAGAGAGAGTAAGATCACCGATGTAATGTAACACAGAGGAACAGTCAGGACTGTCTCAATAGAGTAAGATCACCGATGTAATGTAACACAGAGGAACCGTAAGGACTGTCTCGATAGAGTAAGATCACCGATGTAATGTAACACAGAGGAACCGTCAGGATTGTATCGATAGAGTAAGATCACCGATGTAATGTATCACAGAGGAACCATCAGGATTGTATCAATAGAGTAAGATCACTGATGTAATATAACACAGAGGAAGCGTCAGGACTGTATCAATACAGTAAGATCACCGATGTAATGTAACACAGAGGAAGCGTCAGGATTGTATCAATAGAGTAAGATCACCGATGTAATGTAACACAGAGGAACCGTCAGGATTGTATCGATAGAGTAAGATCACCGATGTAATGTAACACAGAGGAACCGTCAGGATTGTATCGATAGAGTAAGATCACCGATGTAATGTAACACAGAGGAACCATCAGGACTGTATCGATAGAGTAAGATCACCGATGTAATGTAACACAGAGGAACCATCAGGACTGTATCAACAGAGTAAGATCACCGATGTAATGTAACACAGAGGAACCGTCAGGATTGTATCGATAGAGTAAGATCACCGATGTAATGTAACACAGAGGAAGCGTCAGGATTGTATCGATAGAGTAAGATCACCGATGTAATGTAACACAGAGGAACCGTCAGGACTGTATCGATAGAGTAAGATCACCGATGTAATGTAACACAGAGGAACAGTCAGGACTGTATCAATAGAGTAAGATCACCGATGTAATGTAACACAGTGGAACCGTCAGGACTGTATCAATAGAGTAAGATCACCGATGTAATGTAACACAGAGGAACCGTCAGGACTGTATCGATAGAGTAAGATCACCGATGTAATGTAACACAGAGGAACCATCAGGACTGTATCGATAACAGAGTAAGATCACCGATGTAATGTAACACAGAGGAACCGTCAGGACTGTATCAATAGAGTAAGATCACCGATGTAATGTAACACAGAGGAACCATCAGGACTGTATCAATAGAGTAAGATCACCGATGTAATGTAACACAGAGGAACAGTCAGGACTGTATCAATAGAGTAAGATCGCCGATGTAATGTAACACAGAGGAACCGCCAGGACTGTATCAATAGAGTAAGATCGCCGATGTAATGTATCACAGAGGAACCGTCAGGATTGTATCAATAGAGTAAGATCACCGATGTAATGTAACACAGAGGAACCATCAGGACTGTATCAATAGAGTAAGATCACCGATGTAATGTAACACAGAGGAACCGTCAGGACTGTATCAATAGAGTAAGATCACCAATGTAATGTAACACAGAGGAACCGTCAGGACTGCATCAATAGAGTAAGATCACCGATGTAATGTAACACAGAGGAACCGTCAGGACTGTATCAATAGAGTAAGATCACCGATGTAATGTAACACAGAGGAACCATCAGGACTGTATCAATAGAGTAAGATCACCGATGTAATGTAACACAGAGGAACCATCAGGACTGTATCAATAGAGTAAGATCACCGATGTAATGTAACACAGAGGAACCGTCAGGACTGTACCAATAGAGTAAGATCACCGATGTAATGTAACACAGAGGAAACGTCAGGATTGTATCAATACAGTAAGATCACCGATGTAATGTAACACAGAGGAACCGTCAGGACTGTACCAATAGAGTAAGATCACCGATGTAATGTAACACAGAGGAAACGTCAGGATTGTATCAATACAGTAAGATCACCGATGTAATGTAACACAGAGGAACCATCAGGACTGTATCAATAGAGTAAGATCACCGATGTAATGTAACACAGAGGAACCGTCAGGACTGTATCGATAACAGAGTAAGATCACCGATGTAATGTAACACAGAGGAACCGTCAGGACTGTATCAATAGAGTAAGATCACCGATGTAATTTAACACAGAGGAACAGTCAGGATTGTATCAATAGAGTAAGATCACCGATGTAATGTAACACAGAGGAACCATCAGGACTGTATCAATAGAGTAAGATCACCGATGTAATGTATCACAGAGGAACAGTCAGGATTGTATCAATAGAGTAAGATCACCGATGTAATGTAACACAGAGGAACCGTCAGGACTGTATCAATAGAGTAAGATCACCGATGTAATGTAACACAGAGGAACCGTCAGGACTGTATCAATAGAGTAAGATCACCGATGTAATGTAACACAGAGGAACCGTCAGGACTGTATCGATAACAGAGTAAGATCACCGATGTAATGTAACACAGAGGAACCGTCAGGACTGTATCAATAGAGTAAGATCACCGATGTAATGTAACACAGAGGAACCATCAGGACTGTATCAATAGAGTAAGATCACCGATGTAATGTAACACAGAGGAACCGTCAGGACTGTATCAATAGAGTAAGATCACCGATGTAATGTAACACAGAGGAACCATCAGGACTGTATCAATAGAGTAAGATCACCGATGTAATGTAACACAGAGGAACCGTCAGGACTGTACCAATAGAGTAAGATCACCGATGTAATGTAACACAGAGGAAACGTCAGGATTGTATCAATACAGTAAGATCACCGATGTAATGTAACACAGAGGAACCGTCAGGACTGTATCAATAGAGTAAGATCACCGATGTAATGTAACACAGAGGAACCGTCAGGACTGTATCAATAGAGTAAGATCACCGATGTAATGTAACACAGAGGAACCGTCAGGACTGTATCAATAGAGTAAGATCACCGATGTAATGTAACACAGAGGAACCATCAGGGCTGTATCCATAGAGTAAGATCACCGATGTAATGTAACACAGAGGAACCGTCAGGACTGTATCAATAGAGTAAGATCACCGATGTAATGTAACACAGAGGAACCGTCAGGACTGTATCGATAGAGTAAGATCACCGATGTAATGTAACACAGAGGAACCGTCAGGACTGTATCGATAGAGTAAGATCACCGATGTAATGTAACACAGAGGAACCGTCAGGACTGTATCGATAGAGTAAGATCACCGATGTAATGTAACACAGAGGAACCGTCAGGACTGTATCAATAGAGTAAGATCACCGATGTAATATAACACAGAGGAACCATCAGGACTGTATCAATAGAGTAAGATCACTGATGTAACGTAACACAGAGGAACCATCAGGACTGTATCAATAGAGTAAGATCACCGATGTAATGTAACACAGAGGAACCATCAGGACTGTATCGATAACAGAGTAAGATCACCGATGTAATGTAACACAGAGGAACCGTCAGGATTGTATCAATAGAGTAAGATCACCGATGTAATGTAACACAGAGGAACCGTCAGGATTGTATCAATAGAGTAAGATCACCGATGTAATGTAACACAGAGGAACCGTCAGGACTGTATCAATAGAGTAAGATCACCGATGTAAATTAACACAGAGGAACCGTCAGGACTGTATCAATAGAGTAAGATCACCGATGTAATGTAACACAGAGGAACCGTCAGGACTGTATCGATAGAGTAAGATCACAGATGTAATGTAACACAGAGGAACCGTCAGGATTGTATCGATAGAGTAAGATCACTGATGTAATGTAACACAGAGGAACCGTCAGGACTGTCTCAATAGAGTAAGATCACCGATGTAATGTAACACAGAGGAACCGTCAGGACTGTATCGATAGAGTAAGATCACCGATGTAATGCAACACAGAGGAACCGTCAGGACTGTATCAATAGAGTAAGATCACCGATGTAATATAACACAGAGGAACCATCAGGACTGTATCAATAGAGTAAGATCACTGATGTAATGTAACACAGAGGAACCATCAGGACTGTATCAATAGAGTAAGATCACCGATGTAATGTAACACAGAGGAACCATCAGGACTGTATCGATAACAGAGTAAGATCACCGATGTAATGTAACACAGAGGAACCATCAGGACTGTATCAATAGAGTAAGATCACCGATGTAATGTAACACAGAGGAACCGTCAGGACTGTATCAATAGAGTAAGATCACCGATGTAATGTAACACAGAGGAACCGTCAGGACTGTATCGATAGAGTAAGATCACCGATGTAATGTAACACAGAGGAACCGTCAGGACTGTATCAATAGAGTAAGGTCACCGATGTAATGTAACACAGAGGAACCGTCAGGACTGTATCAATAGAGTAAGATCACCGATGTAATGTAACACAGAGGAACCATCAGGACTGTATCAATAGAGTAAGATCACCGATGTAATGTAACACAGAGGAACCGTCAGGATTGTATCAATAGAGTAAGATCACCGATGTAATGTAACACAGAGGAACCGTCAGGACTGTACAGAGAGAGTAAGATCACCGATGTAATGTAACACAGAGGAACCATCAGGACTGTATCGATAACAGAGTAAGATCACCGATGTAATGTAACACAGAGGAACCATCAGGACTGTATCAATAGAGTAAGATCACCGATGTAATGTAACACAGAGGAACCGTCAGGACTGTATCAATAGAGTAAGATCACCGATGTAATGTAACACAGAGGAACCGTCAGGACTGTATCGATAGAGTAAGATCACTGATGTAATGTAACACAGACGAACCGTCAGGATTGTATCGATAGAGTAAGATCACTGATGTAATGTAACACAGAGGAACCGTCAGGACTGTATCGATAGAGTAAGATCACCGATGTAATGTAACACAGAGGAACCGTCAGGATTGTATCAATAGAGTAAGATCACCGATGTAATGTAACACAGAGGAACCGTCAGGACTGTATAGAGAGAGTAAGATCACCGATGTAATGTAACACAGAGGAACCGTCAGGATTGTATCCATAGAGTAAGATCACCGATGTAATGTAACACAGAGGAACCGTCAGGACTGTCTCAATAGAGTAAGATCACCGATGTAATGTAACACAGAGGAACCGTCAGGATTGTATCCATAGAGTAAGATCACCGATGTAATGTAACACAGAGGAACCGTCAGGATTGTATCAATAGAGTAAGATCACTGATGTAATGTAACACAGAGGAACCGTCAGGACTGTATAGAGAGAGTAAGATCACCGATGTAATGTAACACAGAGGAACAGTCAGGACTGTCTCAATAGAGTAAGATCACCGATGTAATGTAACACAGAGGAACCGTAAGGACTGTCTCGATAGAGTAAGATCACCGATGTAATGTAACACAGAGGAACCGTCAGGATTGTATCGATAGAGTAAGATCACCGATGTAATGTATCACAGAGGAACCGTCAGGATTGTATCAATAGAGTAAGATCACTGATGTAATATAACACAGAGGAAGCGTCAGGACTGTATCAATACAGTAAGATCACCGATGTAATGTAACACAGAGGAAGCGTCAGGACTGTATCAATAGAGTAAGATCACCGATGTAATGTAACACAGAGGAACCGTCAGGATTGTATCAATAGAGTAAGATCACCGATGTAATGTAACACAGAGGAACCGTCAGGATTGTATCGATAGAGTAAGATCACCGATGTAATGTAACACAGAGGAACCATCAGGACTGTATCGATAGAGTAAGATCACCGATGTAATGTAACACAGAGGAACCGTCAGGACTGTATCGATAGAGTAAAATCACCGATGTAATGTAACACAGAGGAACCGTCAGGATTGTATCGATAGAGTAAGATCACCGATGTAATGTAACACAGAGGAACCGTCAGGACTGTATCAATAGAGTAAAATCACCGATGTAATGAAACACAGAGGAAGCGTCAGGATTGTATCAATAGAGTAAAATCACTGATGTAATGTAACACAGAGGAACCGTCAGGATTGTATCAATAGAGTAAGATCACTGATGTAATGTAGCACAGAGGAACCGTCAGGATTGTATCGATAGAGTAAGATCACTAATGTAATGTAACACAGAGGAACCGTCAGGATTGTATCAATAGAGTAAGATCACCGATGTAATGTAACACAGAGGAACCGTCAGGACTGTATCAATAGAGTAAGATCACCGATGTAATGTAACACAGAGGAACCATCAGGACTGTATCGATAGTAGAGTAAGATCACTGATGTAATGTAACACAGAGGAACCGTCAGGACTGTATCAATAGAGTAATATCACAGATGTAATGTAACACAGAGGAACCGTCAGGATTGTATCAATAGAGTAAGATCATCTATGTAATGTAACACAGAGGAACCATCAGGACTGTATCGATAGAGTAAGATCACCGATGTAACATAACACAGAGGAACCGTCAGGACTGTATCAATACAGTAAGATCACCGATGTAATGTAACACAGAGGAACCATCAGGATTGTATCAATAGAGTAAGATCACCGATGTAATGTAACACAGAGGAACCATCAGGACTGTATCAATAGAGTAAGATCACCGATGTAATGTAACACAGAGGAACCGTCAGGATTGTATCAATAGAGTAAGATCACTGATGTAATGTAACACAGAGGAACCGTCAGGATTGTATCAATAGAGTAAGATCACCGATGTAATGTAACACAGAGGAACCATCAGGACTGTATCAACAGAGTAAGATCACCGATGTAATGTAACACAGAGGAACCGTCAGGATTGTATCGATAGAGTAAGATCACCGATGTAATGTAACACAGAGGAAGCGTCAGGATTGTATCGATAGAGTAAGATCACCGATGTAATGTAACACAGAGGAACCGTCAGGATTGTATCGATAGAGTAAGATCACCGATGTAATGTAACACAGAGGAACCGTCAGGACTGTATAGAGAGAGTAAGATCACCGATGTAATGTAACACAGAGGAACCGTCAGGACTGTCTCAATAGAGTAAGATCACCGATGTAATGTAACACAGAGGAACCGTCAGGATTGTATCCATAGAGTAAGATCACCGATGTAATGTAACACAGAGGAACCGTCAGGACTGTCTCGATAGAGTAAGATCACCGATGTAATGTAACACAGAGGAACCATCAGGACTGTATCAATAGAGTAAGATCACAGATGTAATGTAACACAGAGGAACCGTCAGGATTGTATCGATAGAGTAAGATCACTGATGTAATGTAACACAGAGGAACCGTCAGGACGGTATCGATAGAGTAAGATCACCGATGTAATGTAACACAGAGGAACCATCAGGACTGTATCAATAGAGTAAGATCACCGATGTAATGTAACACAGAGGAACCGTCAGGACTGTATCAATAGAGTAAGATCACCGATGTAATGTAACACAGAGGAACCGTCAGGACTGTATCAATACAGTAAGATCACCGATGTAATGTAACACAGAGGAACAGTCAGGATTGTATCAATAGAGTAAGATCACCGATGTAATGTAACACAGAGGAACCGTCAGGACTGTATCAATAGAGTAAGATCACCGATGTAATGTAACACAGAGGAAGCGTGAGGATTGTATCGATAGAGTAAGATCACCGATGTAATGTAACACAGAGGAAGCGTCAGGATTGTATCGATAGAGTAAGATCACCGATGTAATGTAACACAGAGGAAGCGTCAGGATTGTATCGATAGAGTAAGATCACCGATGTAATGTAACACAGAGGAACCATCAGGACTGTATCAATAGAGTAAGATCACCGATGTAATGTAACACAGAGGAACCGTCAGGATTGTATCAATAGAGTAAGATCACCGATGTAATGTAACACAGAGGAACCGTCAGGATTGTATCAATAGAGTAAGATCACCGATGTAATGTAACACAGAGGAACCATCAGGACTGTATCAATAGAGTAAGATCACCGATGTAATGTAACACAGAGGAACCGTCAGGATTGTATCGATAGAGTAAGATCACCGATGTAATGTAACACAGAGGAACCGTCAGGATTGTATCGATAGAGTAAGATCACCGATGTAATGTAACACAGAGGAACCGTCAGGACTGTATAGAGAGAGTAAGATCACCGATGTAATGTAACACAGAGGAACCGTCAGGATTGTATCCATAGAGTAAGATCACCGATGTAATGTAACACAGAGGAACCGTCAGGACTGTCTCAACAGAGTAAGATCACCGATGTAATGTAACACAGAGGAACCGTCAGGATTGTATCCATAGAGTAAGATCACCGATGTAATGTAACACAGAGGAACCGTCAGGACTGTCTCGATAGAGTAAGATCACCGATGTAATGTAACACAGAGGAACCATCAGGACTGTATCAATAGAGTAAGATCACAGATGTAATGTAACACAGAGGAACCGTCAGGATTGTATCGATAGAGTAAGATCACTGATGTAATGTAACACAGAGGAACCGTCAGGACTGTATCGATAGAGTAAGATCACTGATGTAATGTAACACAGAGGAACCGTCAGGACTGTATCAATAGAGTAAGATCACCGATGTAATGTAACACAGAGGAACCGTCAGGATTGTATCGATAGAGTAAGATCACCGATGTAATGTAACACAGAGGAACCGTCAGGACTGTATAGAGAGAGTAAGATCACCGATGTAATGTAACACAGAGGAACAGTCAGGACTGTCTCAATAGAGTAAGATCACCGATGTAATGTAACACAGAGGAACCGTAAGGACTGTCTCGATAGAGTAAGATCACCGATGTAATGTAACACAGAGGAACCGTCAGGATTGTATCGATAGAGTAAGATCACCGATGTAATGTATCACAGAGGAACCATCAGGATTGTATCAATAGAGTAAGATCACTGATGTAATATAACACAGAGGAAGCGTCAGGACTGTATCAATAGAGTAAGATCACCGATGTAATGTAACACAGAGGAACCGTCAGGATTGTATCAATAGAGTAAGATCACCGATGTAATGTAACACAGAGGAACCGTCAGGATTGTATCAATAGAGTAAGATCACCGATGTAATGTAACACAGAGGAACCATCAGGACTGTATCAACAGAGTAAGATCACCGATGTAATGTAACACAGAGGAACCGTCAGGATTGTATCGATAGAGTAAGATCACCGATGTAATGTAACACAGAGGAAGCGTCAGGATTGTATCGATAGAGTAAGATCACCGATGTAATGTAACACAGAGGAACCGTCAGGATTGTATCGATAGAGTAAGATCACCGATGTAATGTAACACAGAGGAACCGTCAGGACTGTATAGAGAGAGTAAGATCACCGATGTAATGTAACACAGAGGAACCGTCAGGACTGTCTCAATAGAGTAAGATCACCGATGTAATGTAACACAGAGGAACCGTCAGGATTGTATCCATAGAGTAAGATCACCGATGTAATGTAACACAGAGGAACCGTCAGGACTGTCTCGATAGAGTAAGATCACCGATGTAATGTAACACAGAGGAACCATCAGGACTGTATCAATAGAGTAAGATCACCGATGTAATGTAACACAGAGGAACCGTCAGGACTGTATCAATAGAGTAAGATCACCGATGTAATGTAACACAGAGGAACCGTCAGGACTGTATCAATACAGTAAGATCACCGATGTAATGTAACACAGAGGAACAGTCAGGATTGTATCAATAGAGTAAGATCACCGATGTAATGTAACACAGAGGAAGCGTCAGGACTGTATCAATAGAGTAAGATCACCGATGTAATGTAACACAGAGGAAGCGTGAGGATTGTATCTATAGAGTAAGATCACCGATGTAATGTAACACAGAGGAAGCGTCAGGATTTTATCGATAGAGTAAGATCACCGATGTAATGTAACACAGAGGAAGCGTCAGGATTGTATCGATAGAGTAAGATCACCGATGTAATGTAACACAGAGGAACCGTCAGGACTGTATCGAGAGAGTAAGATCACCGATGTAATGTAACACAGAGGAACCGTCAGGACTGTCTCGATAGAGTAAGATCACCGATGTAATGTAACACAGAGGAACCGTCAGGACTGTCTCGATAGAGTAAGATCACCGATGTAATGTAACACAGAGGAACCGTCAGGATTGTATCGATAGAGTAAGATCACCGATGTAATGTATCACAGAGGAACCATCAGGATTGTATCAATAGAGTAAGATCACTGATGTAATATAACACAGAGGAAGCGTCAGGACTGTATCAATACAGTAAGATCACCGATGTAATGTAACACAGAGGAAGCGTCAGGACTGTATCAATAGAGTAAGATCACCGATGTAATGTAACACAGAGGAACCGTCAGGATTGTATCAATAGAGTAAGATCACCGATGTAATGTAACACAGAGGAACCGTCAGGATTGTATCGATAGAGTAAGATCACCGATGTAATCTAACACAGAGGAACCATCAGGACTGTATCAATAGAGTAAGATCACCGATGTAATGTAACACAGAGGAACCATCAGGACTGTATCGATAGAGTAAGATCACCGATGTAATGTAACACAGAGGAACCGTCAGGACTGTATCGATAGAGTAAAATCACCGATGTAATGTAACACAGAGGAACCGTCAGGATTGTATCGATAGAGTAAGATCACCGATGTAATGTAACACAGAGGAACCGTCAGGACTGTATCAATAGAGTAAAATCACCGATGTAATGAAACACAGAGGAAGCGTCAGGATTGTATCAATAGAGTAAAATCACCGATGTAATGTAACACAGAGGAACCGTCAGGATTGTATCAATAGAGTAAGATCACTGATGTAATGTAGCACAGAGGAACCGTCAGGATTGTATCGATAGAGTAAGACCACCGATGTAATGTAACACAGAGGAACCGTCAGGACTATCGATAGAGTAAGATCACTAATGTAATGTAACACAGAGGAACCGTCAGGATTGTATCAATAGAGTAAGATCACCGATGTAATGTAACACAGAGGAACCGTCAGGACTGTATCAATAGAGTAAGATCACCGATGTAATGTAACACAGAGGAACCATCAGGACTGTATCGATAGTAGAGTAAGATCACTGATGTAATGTCACACAGAGGAACCGTCAGGACTGTATCAATAGAGTAAGATCACAGATGTAATGTAACACAGAGGAACCGTCAGGATTGTATCAATAGAGTAAGATCATCTATGTAATGTAACACAGAGGAACCATCAGGACTGTATCGATAACAGAGTAAGATCACCGATGTAATGTAACACAGAGGAACCGGCAGGACTCTATCAATAGAGTAAGATCACCGATGTAATGTAACACAGAGGAACCATCAGGACTGTATCAATAGAGTAAGATCACCGATGTAATGTAACACAGAGGAACAGTCAGGACTGTATCGAGAGAGTAAGATCACCGATGTAATGTAACACAGAGGAACCATCAGGACTGTATCAATAGAGTAAGATCACTGATGTAATGTAACACAGAGGAACCGTCAGGATTGTATCGAGAGAGTAAGATCACCAATGTAATGTAACACAGAGGAACCGTCAGGACTGTATCAATAGAGTAAGATCACTGATGTAATGTAACACAGAGGAACCGTCAGGATTGTATCAATAGAGTAAGATCACTGATGTAATGTAACACAGAGGAACCGTCAGGATTGTATCGAGAGAGTAAGATCACCGATGTAATGTAACACAGAGGAACCATCAGGACTGTATCAATAGAGTAAGATCACTGATGTAATGTAACACAGAGGAACCGTCAGGATTGTATCGAGAGAGTAAGATCACCAATGTAATGTAACACAGAGGAACCGTCAGGACTGTATCAATAGAGTAAGATCACTGATGTAATGTAACACAGAGGAACCGTCAGGATTGTATCAATAGAGTAAGATCACTGATGTAATGTAACACAGAGGAACCGTCAGGATTGTATCGAGAGAGTAAGATCACCAATGTAATGTAACACAGAGGAACCGTCAGGACTGTATCAATAGAGTAAGATCACTGATGTAATGTAACACAGAGGAACCGTCAGGACTGTATCAATAGAGTAAGATCACCGATGTAATGTAACACAGAGGAAGCGTCAGGACTGTATCGATAGAGTAAGATCACCGATGTAATGTAACACAGAGGAACCGTCAGGATTGTATCCATAGAGTAAGATCACCGATGTAATGTAACACAGAGGAACCGTCAGGACTGTATCAATAGAGTAAGATCACCGATGTAATGTAACACAGAGGAAGCGTCAGGACTGTATCGATAGAGTAAGATCACCGATGTAATGTAACACAGAGGAACCATCAGGACTGTATCAATAGAGTAAGATCACCGATGTAATGTAACACAGAGGAACCGTCAGGATTGTATCGATAGAGTAAGATCACCAATGTAATGTAACACAGAGGAACCGTCAGGACTGTATCAATAGAGTAAGATCACCGATGTAATGTAACACAGAGGAACCGTCAGGATTGTATCGATAGAGTAAGATCACCGATGTAATGTAACACAGAGGAACCGTCAGGACTGTATCAATAGAGTAAGATCACCGATGTAATGTAACACAGAGGAACCGTCAGGACTGTATCAATAGAGTAAGATCACCAATGTAATGTAACACAGAGGAACCATCAGTACTGTATCAATAGAGTAAGATCACCGATGTAATGTAACACAGAGGAACCGTCAGGATTGTATCAATAGAGTAAGATCACCGATGTAATGTAACACAGAGGAACCGTCAGGACTGTATCAATAGAGTAAGATCACCGATGTAATGTAACACAGAGGAACCATCAGGACTGTATCAATAGAGTAAGATCACCGATGTAATGTGACACAGAGGAACCGGCAGGACTGTATCAATAGAGTAAGATCACCGATGTAATGTAACACAGAGGAACCATCAGGACTGTATCAATAGAGTAAGATCACCGATGTAATGTAACACAGAGGAACAGTCAGGACTGTATCGAGAGAGTAAGATCACCGATGTAATGTAACACAGAGGAACCATCAGGACTGTATCAATAGAGTAAGATAACTGATGTAATGTAACACAGAGGAACCGTCAGGATTGTATCGAGAGAGTAAGATCACCAATGTAATGTAACACAGAGGAACCGTCAGGACTGTATCAATAGAGTAAGATCACTGATGTAATGTAACACAGAGGAACCGTCAGGATTGTATCAATAGAGTAAGATCACTGATGTAATGTAACACAGAGGAACCGTCAGGATTGTATCAATAGAGTAAGATCACTGATGTAATGTAACACAGAGGAACCGTCAGGAGTGTATCGAGAGAGTAAGATCACCAATGTAATGTAACACAGAGGAACCGTCAGGACTGTATCAATAGAGTAAGATCACCGATGTAATGTAACACAGAGGAACCGTCAGGACTGTATCAATAGAGTAAGATCACCGATGTAATGTAACACAGAGGAAGCGTCAGGACTGTATCGATAGAGTAAGATCACCGATGTAATGTAACACAGAGGAAGCGTCAGGACTGTATCGATAGAGTAAGATCACCGATGTAATGTAACACAGAGGAACCATCAGGACTGTATCAATAGAGTAAGATCACTGATGTAATGTAACACAGAGGAACCGTCAGGATTGTATCGAGAGAGTAAGATCACCAATGTAATGTAACACAGAGGAAGCGTCAGGACTGTATCAATAGAGTAAGATCACTGATGTAATGTAACACAGAGGAACCGTCAGGACTGTATCAATAGAGTAAGATCACCGATGTAATGTAACACAGAGGAACCATCAGGACTGTATCAATAGAGTAAGATCACCGATGTAATGTAACACAGAGGAACCATCAGGACTGTATCAATAGAGTAAGATCACCGATGTAATGTAACACAGAGGAACCATCAGGACTGTATCAATACAGTAAGATCACCGATGTAATGTATCACAGAGGAACCGTCAGGATTGTATCAATAGAGTAAGATCACTGATGTAATGTAACACAGAGGAACCATCAGGATTGTATCGATAACAGAGTAAGATCACCGATGTAATGTAACACAGAGGAACCATCAGGACTGTATCAATAGAGTAAGATCACTGATGTAATGTAACACAGAGGAACCGTCAGGATTGTATCGAGAGAGTAAGATCACCAATGTAATGTAACACAGAGGAACCGTCAGGACTGTATCAATAGAGTAAGATCACTGATGTAATGTAACACAGAGGAACCGTCAGGATTGTATCAATAGAGTAAGATCACTGATGTAATGTAACACAGAGGAACCGTCAGGATTGTATCGAGAGAGTAAGATCACCAATGTAATGTAACACAGAGGAACCGTCAGGACTGTATCAATAGAGTAAGATCACTGATGTAATGTAACACAGAGGAACCGTCAGGACTGTATCAATAGAGTAAGATCACCGATGTAATGTAACACAGAGGAAGCGTCAGGATTGTATCCATAGAGTAAGATCACCGATGTAATGTAACACAGAGGAAGCGTCAGGACTGTATCAATAGAGTAAGATCACCGATGTAATGTAACACAGAGGAAGCGTCAGGACTGTATCGATAGAGTAAGATCACCGATGTAATGTAACACAGAGGAACCATCAGGACTGTATCAATAGAGTAAGATCACCGATGTAATGTAACACAGAGGAACCGTCAGGATTGTATCGATAGAGTAAGATCACCAATGTAATGTAACACAGAGGAACCGTCAGGACTGTATCAATAGAGTAAGATCACCGATGTAATGTAACACAGAGGAACCGTCAGGATTGTATCGATAGAGTAAGATCACCGATGTAATGTAACACAGAGGAACCGTCAGGACTGTATCAATAGAGTAAGATCACCGATGTAATGTAACACAGAGGAACCGTCAGGACTGTATCAATAGAGTAAGATCACCAATGTAATGTAACACAGAGGAACCATCAGTACTGTATCAATAGAGTAAGATCACCGATGTAATGTAACACAGAGGAACCGTCAGGATTGTATCAATAGAGTAAGATCACCGATGTAATGTAACACAGAGGAACCGTCAGGACTGTATCAATAGAGTAAGATCACCGATGTAATGTAACACAGAGGAACCATCAGGACTGTATCAATAGAGTAAGATCACCGATGTAATGTGACACAGAGGAACCGGCAGGACTGTATCAATAGAGTAAGATCACCGATGTAATGTAACACAGAGGAACCATCAGGACTGTATCAATAGAGTAAGATCACCGATGTAATGTAACACAGAGGAACAGTCAGGATTGTATCGAGAGAGTAAGATCACCGATGTAATGTAACACAGAGGAACCATCAGGACTGTATCAATAGAGTAAGATAACTGATGTAATGTAACACAGAGGAACCGTCAGGATTGTATCGAGAGAGTAAGATCACCAATGTAATGTAACACAGAGGAACCGTCAGGACTGTATCAATAGAGTAAGATCACTGATGTAATGTAACACAGAGGAACCGTCAGGATTGTATCAATAGAGTAAGATCACTGATGTAATGTAACACAGAGGAACCGTCAGGATTGTATTAATAGAGTAAGATCACTGATGTAATGTAACACAGAGGAACCGTCAGGAGTGTATCGAGAGAGTAAGATCACCAATGTAATGTAACACAGAGGAACCGTCAGGACTGTATCAATAGAGTAAGATCACCGATGTAATGTAACACAGAGGAACCGTCAGGACTGTATCAATAGAGTAAGATCACCGATGTAATGTAACACAGAGGAAGCGTCAGGACTGTATCGATAGAGTAAGATCACCGATGTAATGTAACACAGAGGAAGCGTCAGGACTGTATCGATAGAGTAAGATCACCGATGTAATGTAACACAGAGGAACCATCAGGACTGTATCAATAGAGTAAGATCACTGATGTAATGTAACACAGAGGAACCGTCAGGATTGTATCGAGAGAGTAAGATCACCAATGTAATGTAACACAGAGGAAGCGTCAGGACTGTATCAATAGAGTAAGATCACTGATGTAATGTAACACAGAGGAACCGTCAGGACTGTATCAATAGAGTAAGATCACCGATGTAATGTAACACAGAGGAACCATCAGGACTGTATCAATAGAGTAAGATCACCGATGTAATGTAACACAGAGGAACCATCAGGACTGTATCAATAGAGTAAGATCACCGATGTAATGTAACACAGAGGAACCATCAGGACTGTATCAATACAGTAAGATCACCGATGTAATGTATCACAGAGGAACCGTCAGGATTGTATCAATAGAGTAAGATCACTGATGTAATGTAACACAGAGGAACCATCAGGATTGTATCGATAACAGAGTAAGATCACCGATGTAATGTAACACAGAGGAACCATCAGGACTGTATCAATAGAGTAAGATCACCGATGTAATGTAACACAGAGGAACCATCAGGATTGTATCGATAACAGAGTAAGATCACCGATGTAATGTAACACAGAGGAACCATCAGGACTGTATCAATAGAGTAAGATCACCGATGTAATGTAACACAGTGGAACCGTCAGGATTGTATCGATAGAGTAAGATCACCGATGTAATGTAACACAGAGGAACCGTCAGGACTGTATCAATAGAGTAAGATCACCGATGTAATGTAACACAGAGGAACCATCAGGACTGTATCAATAGAGTAAGATCACCGATGTAATGTAACACAGAGGAACCGTCAGGATTGTATCGATAGAGTAAGATCACCAATGTAATGTAACACAGAGGAACCGTCAGGACTGTATCAATAGAGTAAGATCACCGATGTAATGTAACACAGAGGAACCGTCAGGATTGTATCGATAGAGTAAGATCACCGATGTAATGTAACACAGAGGAACCGTCAGGACTGTATCAATAGAGTAAGATCACCGATGTAATGTAACACAGAGGAACCGTCAGGACTGTATCAATAGAGTAAGATCACCAATGTAATGTAACACAGAGGAACCATCAGTACTGTATCAATAGAGTAAGATCACCGATGTAATGTAACACAGAGGAACCGTCAGGATTGTATCAATAGAGTAAGATCACCGATGTAATGTAACACAGAGGAACCGTCAGGACTGTATCAATAGAGTAAGATCACCGATGTAATGTAACACAGAGGAACCATCAGGACTGTATCAATAGAGTAAGATCACCGATGTAATGTGACACAGAGGAACCGGCAGGACTGTATCAATAGAGTAAGATCACCGATGTAATGTAACACAGAGGAACCATCAGGACTGTATCAATAGAGTAAGATCACCGATGTAATGTAACACAGAGGAACAGTCAGGACTGTATCGAGAGAGTAAGATCACCGATGTAATGTAACACAGAGGAACCATCAGGACTGTATCAATAGAGTAAGATCACTGATGTAATGTAACACAGAGGAACCGTCAGGATTGTATCGAGAGAGTAAGATCACCAATGTAATGTAACACAGAGGAACCGTCAGGACTGTATCAATAGAGTAAGATCACTGATGTAATGTAACACAGAGGAACCGTCAGGATTGTATCAATAGAGTAAGATCACTGATGTAATGTAACACAGAGGAACCGTCAGGAGTGTATCGAGAGAGTAAGATCACCAATGTAATGTAACACAGAGGAACCGTCAGGACTGTATCAATAGAGTAAGATCACCGATGTAATGTAACACAGAGGAACCGTCAGGACTGTATCAATAGAGTAAGATCACCGATGTAATGTAACACAGAGGAAGCGTCAGGACTGTATCGATAGAGTAAGATCACCGATGTAATGTAACACAGAGGACGCGTCAGGACTGTATCGATAGAGTAAGATCACCGATGTAATGTAACACAGAGGAACCATCAGGACTGTATCAATAGAGTAAGATCACTGATGTAATGTAACACAGAGGAACCGTCAGGATTGTATCGAGAGAGTAAGATCACCAATGTAATGTAACACAGAGGAAGCGTCAGGACTGTATCAATAGAGTAAGATCACTGATGTAATGTAACACAGAGGAACCGTCAGGACTGTATCAATAGAGTAAGATCACCGATGTAATGTAACACAGAGGAACCATCAGGACTGTATCAATAGAGTAAGATCACCGATGTAATGTAACACAGAGGAACCATCAGGACTGTATCAATAGAGTAAGATCACCGATGTAATGTAACACAGAGGAACCATCAGGACTGTATCAATAGAGTAAGATCACCGATGTAATGTATCACAGAGGAACCATCAGGATTGTATCAATAGAGTAAGATCACTGATGTAATGTAACACAGAGGAACCATCAGGATTGTATCGATAACAGAGTAAGATCACCGATGTAATGTAACACAGAGGAACCATCAGGACTGTATCAATAGAGTAAGATCACCGATGTAATGTAACACAGAGGAACCATCAGGATTGTATCGATAACAGAGTAAGATCACCGATGTAATGTAACACAGAGGAACCATCAGGACTGTATCAATAGAGTAAGATCACCGATGTAATGTAACACAGTGGAACCGTCAGGATTGTATCGATAGAGTAAGATCACCGATGTAATGTAACACAGAGGAACCGTCAGGACTGTATCAATAGAGTAAGATCACCGATGTAATGTAACACAGAGGAACCATCAGGACTGTATCAATAGAGTAAGATCACCGATGTAATGTAACACAGAGGAACCGTCAGGACTGTATCAATAGAGTAAGATCACCGATGTAATGTAACACAGAGGAACCGTCAGGACTGTATCAATAGAGTAAGATCACCGATGTAATGTAACACAGAGGAACCGTCAGGACTGTATCGATAGAGTAAGATCACCGATGTAATGTAACACAGAGGAACCGTCAGGACTGTATCAATAGAGTAAGATCACCGATGTAATGTAACACAGAGGAACCGTCAGGACTGTATCAATAGAGTAAGATCACCGATGTAATGTAACACAGAGGAACCATCAGGATTGTATCAATAGAGTAATATCACCGATGTAATGTAACACAGAGGAACCGTCAGGGCTGTATCGATAGAGTAAGATCACCAATGTAATGTAACAAAGAGGAACCGTCAGGATTGTATCGATAGAGTAAGATCACTGATGTAATGTAACACAGAGGAACAGTCAGGACTGTATCAATAGAGTAAGATCTCCGATGTAATGTATCACAGAGGAACCGTCAGGATTGTATCCATAGAGTAAGGTCACCGATGTAATGTAACACAGAGGAACCATCAGGACTGTATCCATAGAGTAAGGTCACCGATGTAATGTAACACAGAGGAACCGTCAGGACTGTATCAATAGAGTAAGATCACCGATGTAATGTAACACAGAGGAACCATCAGGACTGTATCAATAGAGTAAGATCACCGATGTAATGTAACACAGAGGAACCGTCAGGACTGTATCAATAGAGTAAGATCACCGATGTAATGTAACACAGAGGAACCGTCAGGATTGTATCAATAGAGTAAGATCACCGATGTAATGTAACACAGAGGAACAGTCAGGACTGTATCAATAGAGTAAGATCACTGATGTAATGTAACACAGAGGAACCATCAGGACTGTATCGATAGAGTAAGATCACCGATGTAATGTAACACAGAGGAACCATCAGGGCTGTATCGATAGAGTAAAATCACCGATGTAATGTAACACAGAGGAACAGTCAGGACTGTATCAATAGAGTAAGATCACCGATGTAATGTAACACAGAGGAACCGTCAGGATTGTATCAATAGAGTAAGATCACCGATGTAATGTAACACAGAGGAACCGTCAGGACTGTATCAATAGAGTAAGATCACCGATGTAATGTAACACAGAGGAACCGTCAGGATTGTATCAATAGAGTAAGATCACCGATGTAATGTAACACAGAGGAACCGTCAGGACTGTATCGATAGAGTAAGATCACTGATGTAATGTAACACAGAGGAACCGGCAGGACTGTATCGATAGAGTAAGATCACCGATGTAATGTAACACAGAGGAACCATCAGGACTGTATCAATAGAGTAAGATCACCGATGTAATGTAACACAGAGGAACCGTCAGGACTGTCTCGATAGAGTAAGATCACCGATGTAATGTAACACAGAGGAACAGTCAGGATTGTATCGATAGAGTAAGATCACCGATGTAATGTAACACAGAGGAACCGTCAGGACTGTATCAATACAGTAAGATCACTGATGTAATGTAACACAGAGGAACCGTCAGGACTGTATCAATAGAGTAAGATCACTGATGTAATGTAACACAGAGGAACCGTCAGGACTGTATCAATAGAGTAAGATCACCGATGTAATGTAACACAGAGGAACCGTCAGGATTGTATCGATAGCAGAGTGTCTATCTTGCCAAGATACCCGTGTGAAGATCCCCATGTCCACTGTGTGTAGATACCGTTTTCACCATGTGTAAATGCCCATGTCCATTGTGTGTGGTCCTGGTGTTATAATCCGTTACTGAATAGGGTTACTTCACCTTTCCCACATGGGAACTACAGGCTGTTATTTGTCTTTGCATAAAGTGAGTAAACCATAGGCCCCCCCGTTCTTCACGTATTAAGGTGTAGTAAGGTCATAATTCAGAAACATAGAGAATTCACATCAATCAGAATCAACTCTAAACATAAATTATATAAATCTAATAGAAATAGTTTTAATCAGTTTCGCTGATGGTAAAAAACCAAAAACAAAACAAGAAAACTTTGGCAATTCTCACGCCAATGCTGGGAAATGTAGGATTTCTTTTTGAGTCAATAACAGATCACATAACTAATAACGTTAATAACCTTATACAAACCGATAACGTGGATCTGTCACCTCAAATTCACTTTTTCCTATTCAAAAACTTAATTTAAAACGGCTTCTGTGTAGATGGCGAGATTAGGAGAGATTCATAATTTTATTTCTGAGAAAGCAAGTCTCTTCCATCATTATCACTGGGCTGCGAGTGCATCATTAGCATACATTATCATACATTATCATACCGTGCCACACTCAGACCTCCGTTACAGGAAGTAAAAGGACATAGTTAAGAGAGAGTGACCTCCTGGTCTTTTGGCCAACATGATATATAGGCAATATCAGAGAAGACCTGTCACCTTACAGTAAGTTTAGTTCATTGTAATTGCACCAGCCATTTGCTTGTAAAATAAATAGTTTTTGATAAACTTATGTTTCTGGGTGGCACAGTCTGGCACTTAATGATAATGAGTCTCTGTGCTGTGCCATTATCAGCTCACGCCATGCCATTAATGAATCTAGGCAGAGCCCACACACTGCACCAGGAATGAATCTAGGCACAGCCCACACACTGCACCAGGAATGAATCTAGGCAGAGCCCACACACCAGGGCATTTCTAATAGAACAGCGAGGGCCTAGAGTAAAACCAATTAGCATAAAATGCCACACTGTGCAGCAAAAGGTTTATTTCTCACAAAATATATTTTATAGGAAAATGGCTTAATACAATGTACAGGCAGACTTCTCTGTAAAACAAATTAAACGTGCCTTGGTGACAGGACCACGTTAACCCTTTGAGTGTCAGAGGTGTGGGCAAAGCATTCAAGGGGACAGATCCAATGTAATGTTCTAAGAACCGAAATTTCACTGTTTTTGTCTAAGAGAACTTTACTGTTGACTGTGTGTGTATATATATATATATATATATATATATATATATATATATATATATATGTGTGCATGTGTATGTATATGTGTGCATATTTTACAGATATTATTTTACATATATACACACACACACACACACACACACAGATACAGATACACACACAGGGCTCAAAATTTCCGCTTGTCACTAGCCAATGGCGAGTAGGAATTCAGCCCTGGTGGGTATGTTTTGGCTTACAGTGGCGAGTAACTTTTCAGGTCTGGCTAGTAGCAAAGGACTTAAAATTATAAGATAGATAGATAGATCTACACACACATATACATACATACATACATATTAGACAAAGAACAGGAGTAGCGTTTTGATTCTCTATATGAAAAAATATATATTTTAATTTAATATGTAATATAAACAGCCTCTATTTTACGCAGAGGACTTTGATCTGTAAGACGGGAGAGAGTAAGCCTTGTTCATCAAGCCCTGCCCGTAGATCTATATGGAACTTGATAACTTTGTCGTCACTGGGTAAATTATTCTAATATCAGGGATCAGTGTTACACATTTTAGCCATTTTTTACAGCAGTATTATTGTGGTTGATTGTATCTTGGTACCAGATACACATTGTGTGTGCACTATATGATTTAGTATTTTTGAGGGTGTTTATATTAAATCCCATTTAATTAGTAAATATACATTTTTGATATAGAGAATCAGAGCGCTATTCCTATTCTTTGTCTTCCATGTTTTGCAGCCCAGTCTGTCCACTATCAGACTGATGGGTTTTCAGCAAACCGTTTCTTTATTGGTATATTGAACACTGGTGGTGTGCTAATATCTTTTAGCGCCAATTCTACATTCATTTTCCACACACACACACTAAATATATATACATATTTTATATATACACACATACATATACATACATACACACACACACAATTGTTGGAAGGACGGCACTTACAGGACCTTTTACATGTAAGGTTTATTGATGTTTCAGCCATGCAAACAGGTCTTTATCAGGATGTCTGCAAGGCCGAAACGTTGATTCAATAAACATCAACATTTCTCTCATCTAACAAGGTCCTGAGTGCGCTGTCCTTCTAAGAACTGTATGTATTCATTTAAATCGTAACTTTCACCTCAGTACAATGATGTCTTTATCCCTTCCTCTGTGTCCCCTGTACGTAGACTTTTGTTTCATTTCACTTAAAAATTGGTCCAAGTTCAGCAATAGATAAATGTATTTACTACCCGATGATGCAACGTCCGAATCAAGCTGTACCGCAGCATATGGTACGCAAGACGCTGCCACAGTGTTTGTCTCTGAATCCTCCGGCCAGCCCCTGAATCCTCCGGCCAGCCCCTGAATCCTCCATCAAGCCAGTCTAAACAACATGACCTGGCGCGCTCCAAGCAACTTGTGCATTCAGGTCTGGCAAGGAAAGTGCAAGCGCATTCATGTAATGCTGTCTCTCTATTTAAGCAAGCAACGTAAAGATTGGTATTTACAGAAGCAACTAGATACACTACATTGGCAAGGCAGCAGTAAGCGTCTAAGCACTAAGTAAGGGCAGCAGTAACCATCTAAGTACTAAGTAAGGGCAGCAGTAAGGGCTAAGCACTAAGTAAGGACAGCAGTAAGTACTAAGTAAGGGCAGCAGTAAGCTCTAAGTACTAAATAAGGGCAGCAGTAAGCGCTAAGTACTAAGTAAGGGCAGCAGTAACCATCTAAGTACTAAGGACAGCAGTAAGCGCTAAGCACTAAGTAAGGGCAGCAGTAAGCGCTAAGTAAGGGCAGCAGTAAGCGCTAAGTAAGGGCAGCAGTAAGCAATAAGTAAGGACAGCAGTAAGCGCTAAGCACTAAGTAAGGGCAGCAGTAAGCGCTAAGTAAGGGCAGCAGTAAGCGCTAAGCACTAAGTAAGGGCAGTAGTAAGCGTCTAAGTACTAAGTAGGCAGCAGTCAGCGCTAAGCACTAAGTAAGGGCAGCAGTAAGCGCTAAGCACTAAGTAAGGACAGCAGTAAGCGTCTAAGCACTAAGTAAGGGCAGCAGTAAGCGCTAAGCACTAAGTAAGGGCAGCAGTAAGCGCTAAGCACTAAGAAAGGACAGCAGTAAGCGCTAAGCACTAAGTAAGGGCAGCAGTAAGCGTCTAAGCACTAAGTAAGGGCAGCAGTAAGCGCTAAGCACTAAGTAAGGGCAGCAGTAAGCGCTAAGCACTAAGTAAGGGCAGCAGTAAGCGCTAAGCACTAAGTAAGGGCAGCAGTAAGCGCTAAGCACTAAGAAAGGACAGCAGTAAGCGCTAAGCAAGGGCAGCAGTAAGAGTCTAAGTACTAAGTAAGGGCAGCAGTAAGCGCTAAGCACCAAGTAAGGACAGCAGTAAGCGTCTAAGCACTAAGTAAGGGCAGCACTAACCGTCTAAGTACTAAGTAAGGGCAGCAGTAAGCGCTAAGCACTAAGGGCAGCAGTAACCGTCTAAGTACTAAGTAAGGGCAGCAGTAAGCGCTAAGCACTAAGTAAGGACAGCAGTAAGCGCTAAGTAAGGGCAGCAGTAAGCGTCTAAGTACTAAGTAAGGGCAGCAGTAAGCGCTAAGCACTAAGTAAGGACAGCAGTAACCATCTAAGCACTAAGTAAGGACAGCAGTAAGCGCTAAGCACTAAGCACTAAGTAAGGGCAGCAGTAAGCTCTAAGCACTAAGTAAGGGCAGCAGTAAGCGCTAAGCACTAAGTAAGGGCAGCAGTAACCGTCTAAGCACTAAGTAAAGGCAGCAGTAAGCGCTAAGCACTAAGTACGGGCAGCAGTAAGCGCTAAGTAAGGGCAGCAGTAAGCGCTAAGCACTAAGTAAGGGCAACAGTCAGCACTAAGCACTAAGGGTAGCAGTAACCGTCTAAGTACTAAGTAAAGGCAGCAGTAAGCACTAAGTACGGGCAGCAGTAACCGTCTAAGTACTTAGTAAGGGCAGCAGTAAGCGCCAAGCACTAAGTAAGGGCAGCAGTAAGCGCTAAGCACTAAGTAAGGGCAGCAGTAAGCGCTAAGCACTAAGTAAGGGCAGCAGTAAGCTCTAAGCACCCGTGATATTGTCAAAGATCTATCAACCAACTGCGTGAACATACAGAAACAGACCGTGCTGTAAAACATTTGGTGAATTTTCAGTGTGATCCTACCATTGTCCTTTGGCCAGCTTAAAAAGATATTATTGCAGAAGTCCACATTAGCGCTAACGCTATGAACCACCGATATTCCCCCAATGTACCTCAAACATTTGACAGGACTCACATGACTGGACCATGTTCAAAACATTAAAAGGAGCAGTATACTTTTGTTTATGAAAACACATTTTATAGATCTTTTCCTGCTGAATAAAACAGGGTCACTCTCATTGCTGTCAGATTTTTTATTCAAATATTATAGCAGTTTAAATAATCAGGAAGTGAATTTACTGTGTTTACTTCCTGATAGTTCTGACAGGAAGTGAATTTACTGTGTTTACTTCCTGATAGGTCTAACTGAAGTAACAGGCAGTTTAAACTGTAATAACTCTGGAAATATCAATCTCTCGACAGTGGGAGTACCCTTATTTTACTCAATAGGAAAATTCCTACAATATATATTTTTTTCATAAAAAAAAAAGTTTACAGCTCCTTTAATTGTCATTACAACAGTTGTGTTATTCCAAGTTTTATAGTCTTTAGTGCAACAGAGCGCTAACTAATGTATGTATATCACAGCCTCATAAGTCTGGAATATAAGTGGTTAAGTTATTATTATACTGTATTAAATACTAGCAACATGGGACGGCGTTGCCCGTCATGTTATGACCATTGGGCGCACGTGTGTGAAAAGCAGACACACTGATAAACACAGACATATGCAACACACAGGCAGACACATACCATACATCCCAAGTGTCCCTCTTTAGGAGGGACAGTCCCTCTTTGAGGGCCAAATCCCTCTGTCTCTCTTTCCCACCCTGTTGTCCCTCTTTTTAGGAGGTCAGACTGTGTGCAGGGCCGGCTCCACCTATAGGCGAGGTAGGCGCCGGCCTAGGGCGCACACGTACTGGGGGCGGGGGCATGCAGCGGAGAAGAGCTGCGCCCACACACACCACGCCAGGAACCACAACACAGTCAGGTCTATGTTGCTACAGCGCTCCCTCATCTGGTCGGATCTTTAGTAATGCAGAGCGTGCTGGGAGTCATGATCTCCTGCCTCGCTCTGCATTACTGAAGAGAAGACTGCGCGGGAGATACAGGTATGTGATGGGGGGCAAGTTGGAGCTGAGGGGGCATAGTGGAGCTGAGGGGGCAAGTTGGAGCAGATGTGGGGCAAAGTGGAGACGATGGGGGCAAGTTGGAGCTGTTAGGGGAAAGCTGGAGCTGAGGGGGCATAGAGGAGCTGGTGGGGGCAAGTTGGAGCTGATGAGGGTCAAAGTGGAGCTGATGAGGGTCAAAGTGGAGCTGAGGGGGGGCAAGTTGGAGCTGAGGGGGGACAAGTGGAGCTGAGGGGGGGCAAAGTGGAGCTGGTGGGGCAAGTTGGAGCGGATGGGGCAAGTTGGAGCTGCTGGGGGCATAGTGGAGCTGATAGTGGAAAGTTGGAGCTGAGAGGGCATAGTGGAGCTGGTGGGGGCAAGTTGGAGCGGATGGGGGGCAAAGTGGAGCTGATGGGGGTAAGTTGGAGAGGATGGGGGGCAAAGTGGAGCTGATGGGGGTAAGTTGGAGCTGAGGGGGCAAAATGGAGCTGGTGGGGGCACGTTGGAGCTGATGGGGGCAAGTTGGAGTTGATAGGGGCAAAGTGGAACTGGTGGGCCAAAGTGAAGCTGATAAGGGGCAAGTTGGAGCTGGTGGGGGGCATCTCTTACAGGCATCTCCAGACCAGGGGCAGACTGGCTCAGGGGGCAGAGAGAGGACAATCATGAAAAGAGGTTGAGTATAAGTAGGCAGGGTATAAAGGGGTGGGACACAAGGGGTGGAGCGAAATGGGCAGCAAAATTAGGTTTTGCCTAGGGTGGCAAAAATCCTTGCACCAGCCCTGACTGTGTGGTGTGTATTACTTTGCTCTACAGCAATAAAGCAATAAACTTCAGTATATGTGTTTATACATTAGTCTGTGCAAATTAAATACTTTGGTCTTGAACTAAATCATTTATTCAGTTACATAAATAGCCAGTAATAGGTCATGAAATAACCTAAAAATTCTTACTAATGCCCCGCCCACCAGCCACACCCCCAATAATATCACCTAAAACTAACGTGTCCCTCTTTGGCCCTGTGAAATGTTGGGAGGTATGCACATACACACAGTGAGCGGCAGAGACATGCAAAACACATGTACACACAGACACACTGGAGATGCACACATGGACACACATATGTAACAGAGATGTACACACACAGACACGCAACATATATGAGCAGAAACACATGTGCTCATGAGTTGTGTACCCCTCTGGCACTCAAAGGGTTAAGGTATAGAGAGGCATGTCAGAGTTAAATAGCAGTGGGAAGTGTGTTCATACCTGGGAACACTGACTTGTGAAGTCCCTAGAGGGGACTGATGTGGTGCTGATGTGGAGAGACAAATGGGGCAATCTGGGTTAAAAGTGGGTGGGGCTTAATCGCGAGTAGGGGGCGGGGCTTAACATAAATGTGAAAAAGTGTTAGTAATAGGCTGGGGAAGGAGGAGAAGTGGGAGGGAAATGCAAGTTTACAGTGTGAGGGGTTTTAACACACTCCATGAGGGGTAAAACTTGATACAGAACCCTGTGGCAGTCAGTGGGTTAAGTGTGAATCTGATGGCTGTCTGTCCTGTGTCTTGCATGGCAAATGGTGACAGTGAAGAAGTAATTCAGCAATGAGGGCCTAACTTAACCCTTTGAGTGCCATTTTGTTCCCCTGGTGATGCAGCACCATTCAGTGGCTTTACTACAGGTCCTGCTGAGGCCACTGGGAGTCAAGGTGAGTGACTGTGTGTCAGCCATCTTTCTTTCTGGCTTTGTGTGTGTGTATGGGTGTTTGGTGCTGTGTGAGTGGGGCATGAGTGTGTAATACCTGTGAACTTTTACTTGTGGAGTCCCTCATGTGGTGCTGATGTGGAGAGAGCAATGAAGCAATCTGGGTTAAAAGGGGGCGGGGCTTAATCGCGAGTAGGGGGCGGGGCTTAACATAAATGTGGAAAAGTGTTAGTAATAGGCTGGGGAAGGAGGAGAAGTGGGAGAGAAATGCAAGTTTACAGTGTGAGGGGTTTGAACACACTCCCTGAGGGGTAAAACTTGATACACAACCCTGTGGCAGTCAGTGGGTTAAGTGTGAATCTGATGGCTGTCTGTCCTGTGTCTTGCATGGCAAATGATGACAGTGAAGAAATAATTGAGCAATGAGGACCTACCTTAACCCTTTGAGTGCAATTTTGTTCCTCTGGTGCTGCAGTACAGGTCCTGCTGAGGCCTCTGGGAGTCAGGGTGAGTGACTGTGTGTGTGTGTCAGCCATATGTATTTCTGGCTTTGTGTGTGTATGTGGTGCTGTGTGTGTGAGTGGGGGCATGTCTGTTTGGTGCTGTGTAAGTGGGGCATGTGTGTGTGTTTGTGTGGTGCTGTGTGAGTGGGGCATGTGTGTATGGTGGTCTGTGTGTGTGAGTGGGGCATGTGTGTTTGTCTGTGGTGTAGGAGCAAGTGGCGGCCATATTGTTTTTTTCTGACTTTGATAGTGGTGGGCGGGCTGCATAGTGGGGGCGGGCCAACTCCCTGCATGACTGAATCACCCAATAGGAGTAGTAACTCCTGCTTTATGCCTCCCCTGGGTGTGTTTTGGCAGGCACAAAGTCTTCTTTTATATATATAGATATGATCATTTCACATTTTCAAGAGTATTTGGTTATGAAAGTAGGAAACAATATAATAAAGCTTCATAGGATTCATAGGCTTCGCTAATACTAACTGGCACGTGCACCATACACACGTGCGCAACACTAGAATAAAACAAAGGTTACTATGGGCCGGCTATTGTACTGTGATTGACAGACACAGCAAAACCTAACACATGCGCAGATACTATTCAGCGGCAAGATGGCTGCGCTCTTCACGATCCAGAGGCTTAGATTAGAGGTGCTTTTTTAATACATACATTGATTTATATATTATTTGGTATATATTTTCTTGTACACATTGTGGACAAACACTAAGACAACTAAACTTCATATAACATGAAAGTTCCGCTGTAACTTTGGCTGTGCACCCAGGTCGGACTGTATAACCATTACCAGGGAGGTGTAACCATTTCCAGTGATTATATATATATATATATATATATATATACACACACACACACACATACACACACACGTGTGTGTGTATGTGTATCTATGCAGGTTTGTATATATATATATATACACATATATATATATATATATATATATATATATATATATATATATATATATATATATATATATATATATATATATATATATACACATATATATATATATATACACACACATATATATATATATATATATATATATATACACATACACATACACACATACATACACACACACGTGTGCGCGTGTGTGTGTGTGTGTGTATCTATGCAGGTTTGTATATATATAAATTTTTTTTTTTTTTATATATATATATATATATATATATATATATATATATATATATATATATATATATATTCATGTGTGTACACGTGTATGATTTATTACATATACATATAGATATATATATAATATCGATCACAGTATGGAAAGTGTCACATGTATTAGTGAATGTTCTATACATCCTCTTTTTAACCTCTCGGATGCTAGCAATGTATTCACCACATGAGAAGCAATTCACAGGAGAATTATCTGTATTAACAGGGTCATATGCACAAAGACAGTGGGGCAATTCTATAACTCATCACCTGCACAAAAGAAGGCAAATAAAAGGTGGTAAAACCCCTGATGTCTTTTTTAAGGTGCAGTACAGGGTCTATAAAAGATCATTTTAAGCGATTAGTTGTGATTAGTTGTGCCCCCCAGAGCTTCCCATAGGTTAAAACTCCTCCGTTGCACTCTGGTAGGCCCTGCAGATCACAGAGATCAGCAGGGCTGGGTGACACTGGTTCTTATAGTAGATTGCGCTCCTCATTCCCAAGGGAGCACACCCAAGCATTTAACCCTGTGAGCTCCAGAGTGCTGAGCAATGCATAGCAATTCATTGCTTGCACCTCTGCCACTCAAAGGGTTAAATGATGTTTTATGGACCGTATACTGCCTTTAACCCTGTGAATGCTAGAATGCTCTTAAACACCAAAAGGCTCTGAGCTCGTTCTCTAATTCAGGAGGTTAAAATCACATTAAATAAAATAAAAAAAAATATAATTTTTAATTTGTTCCCAAAACTGCAGTAGGCTTCCTCCAGACGTGCTGCCCTGGGGTCATGTGGCGTTTGGTCTGGACACTGTAACCCCAGCGAGGAGCAGAGGGGAGGACGACCATGGAGATGTGAAGGAGACAAACGAGACGACACAACAAACACAACAGATTTCTCATTTTGCAAACTTTAAAAGAAACAGAACCAAAATGATGAAGATAATCAGACGTTGTACACTGGAGTGAGCGGATCATGATCATGACAGGCGCATGCAATCAGAACGTGGGGGCTACGGACTACGCCACTTGTCTTCTCTAGTCAGACAGAACGTGGGCTCAACAGTCAGACCTAACCATCATGGGACATAAATAGTGTGAGGGGGCACAGTTCCAGGGAAGTTGGGGGACAGGGGTACGAGGGTCTGACTTGTGGGACCAGGACAGACCCGACAAGCCAGCTCACTACAAAGAAACACAATGGCAGTCGCTGGGTTTTCCTATGCTTCTCCATTAGCACCAACAAGTCTGGGACCTTGGCCAGATGTCAGGGTGGACTTAGTTCTCGGCAGATGGAGACTCAGGATTCCTATTTACTCTTTGGAAGGGGATTTACTGAACCTAGAACCCCTTTTAGCCACTCAAAGTGGACGTAATACTGTGCAAAAATTTCACATCATAGCTCTCAGTGCTAAATGACTGTCTGGGGTATGGGTCCTCTGGTGGATGAGGAGATGGGAGCTTTGGCGAAAGCTCTTGCCGCATTCGGCACATGTGTACGGCCGCTCTCCAGTGTGGACCCTCTGGTGCGTTACCAGTGAGGAGTTTCGGCTAAAACACTTGCCGCATTCATTGCACACAAAGGGCTTCTCCCCGGTGTGGATGCGCTGGTGTATGACCAGGTAGGAACTCTGGCTGAAGCTCTTGCCGCATTCCTTGCAGGTGTAGCGCTTCTCTCCTCTGTGTACTCGGTGGTGGCGGTTGTAATCAGAGC
Organism: Rhinophrynus dorsalis; assembly: GCA_037306005.1. Classification (NCBI taxonomy): domain Eukaryota; kingdom Metazoa; phylum Chordata; class Amphibia; order Anura; family Rhinophrynidae; genus Rhinophrynus; species Rhinophrynus dorsalis. The sequence continues at coordinate 496,036,553 of CM074723.1, read as the reverse complement.
TGTGGATAAAGCCTTTCCCGCACTCAAAGCAAGTGTAGGGCTTTTCTCCTGTGTGGGTTCTCTGGTGGGTCACCAAGGTGGAGTTGCAGCTGAAGCTCTTGCCACAGCGCATGCAGGTGTAGGGCTTCTCACCGGTGTGAATTCTCTGGTGTGTCACCAACTGAGAACTCCTCCGGAAACATTTCCCACACTCTGTGCAGCTGAAAGGCTTTTCTCCGGTGTGGGTTCTTTTATGCCTCAGATAAGCAGATTTATACCGACTCGTTTTCCCACACTCCACACAAATATACTTTTTGTCCTTAGTGTCTGTGTCCTGTAATATTTTTATAGCTTTAAAAGCTTTTAACCGTTGATCAGAGGAGTGGGAACGGGATCTGGCCGAGGTCAGGCTCTCCCCGTGGTCTCCAAAAGCAATACCGTCATTGGCAAACGCATAAGAGCTCTCCCCCATCTCAAATTGGACATCTTCCTCTACCGCGGACTCTCTCTTGGTGGACTCACGCTCACTGGCCAAGTTCTGAAGATGAGCAATGATGTTGGTGAGCTTCCTGGCACTCTTACCACTTGGTCCAGGTTTCACTGGTGAGCTTCTAGATGGACTGTCCCTTCTGTCTGACCCAAACAGGCTTTCCTCACTCTCTTCACCGGGAGCGGTCCGGGAGTCCTCATCCCGACTGTCTAGGAGGACCTGACAGTGCTGGAGGTACGTCTGGCCATCAACATCATCATCCTTCCTACCATTCACTGAGCCAAATACTTCTGTGGAGGACAAAACAAATGTAAGAAAAAATAAAGGACAAGTGGAAGTGGCCATCAAAAGAAGGTGTAAAAGGGACGGTGGGATCAAGTATCAGAGACAAGCACACTAGGTAGAGAGGGACGGTGGGATCAAGTATCAGAGACAAGCACACTAGGTAGAGAGGAACAGTGGGATCAAGTATCAGAGACAAGCACACTAGGTAGAGAGGGACGGTGGGATCTGGTATCAGAGACACAAGCACATTCATTGTCCTTCACCGCCTCCTCTCGCCCTCTCCTTCTCCTACCCCTCCCCCTCTCCTTGTCCTTCCCTTCCCCCTCCTCTCGCCCTCTCCTTGTCCTTCCCTCTCCTCTCGCCCTCTCCTTCCCCTCCCTCTCCTTCCCTTCCCCTCCTCTCACCCTCTCCTTCCCCTCCTCTCGCCCTCTCCCTCTCCTTCCCCTCCCCTCGTCCTCTCCTTCCCCTCCTCTCGCCCTCTCCCTCTCCTTCCCCTCCTCTCTCCCTCTCCCTCTCCTTCCCCTCCTCTCTCCCTCTCCTTGCCCTTCCCCACCTCCTCCTCTCTCCCTCTCCTTGCCCTTCACCTCCTCCTCTCCTTGCCCTTCCCCACCTCCTCCTCTCTCCCTCTCCTTGCCCTTCACCTCCTCCTCTCCTTGCCCTTCCCCACCTCCTCCTCTCTCCCTCTTCTTGCCCTTCCTCCTCCTCCTCTCGCCCTCTCCTTGCCCTTCACCTCCTCCTCTCGCCCTCTCCTTGCCCTTCACCTCCTCCTCTCGCCCTCTCCTTGCCCTTCCCCACCTCCTCCTCTCGCCCTCTCCTTGCCCTTCCCCACCTCCTCCTCTCGCCCTCTCCTTGCCCTTCCCCACCTCCTCCTCTCTCCCTTTCCTTGCCCTTCACCTCCTCCTCTCGTCCTCTCCTTGCCCTTCACCTCCTCCTCTCACCCTCTCCTTGCCTCTCACCTCCTCCTCTCTCCCTCTCCTTGCCCTTCCCCTCCTCCTCTCGTCCTCTCCTTGCCCTTCACCTCCTCCTCTCGCCCTCTCCTTGCCCTTCACCTCCTCCTCTCTCCTTGTCCTTCCCCTCCTCCTCTCTCCCTCTCCTTGCCCTTCACCTCCTCCTCTCACCCTCTCCTTGCCCCTCACCTCCTCCTCTCACCCTCTCCTTGCCCTTCCCCTCCTCCTCTCGTCCTCTCCTTGCCCTTCACCTCCTCCTCTCTCCTTGCCCTTCACCTCCTCCTCTCTCCTTGTCCTTCCCCTCCTCCTCTCTCCCTCTCCTTGCCCTTCACCTCCTCCTCTCTCCCTCTCCTTGCCCTTCACCTCCTCCTCTCTCCCTCTCCTTGCCCTTCACCTCCTCCTCTCCTTGCCCTTCACCTCCTCCTCTCCTTGCCCTTCACCTCCTCCTCTCTCCCTCTCCTTGCCCTTCACCTCCTCCTCTCCTTGCCCTTCACCTCCTCCTCTCCTTGTCCTTCACCTCCTCCTCTCCTTGTCCTTCACCTCCTCCTCTCGTCCTCTCCTTGTCCTTCACCTCCTCCTCTCCTTGCCCTTCACCTCCTCCTCTCTCCCTCTCCTTGCCCTTCACCTCCTCCTCTCTCCCTTTCCTTGCCCTTCACCTCCTCCTCTCTCTCTCTCCTTGCCCTTCCCCACCTCCTCCTCTCTCCCTCTCCTTGCCCTTCCCCACCTCCTCCTCTCGCCCTCTCCTTGCCCTTCCCCACCTCCTCCTCTCGCCCTCTCCTTGCCCTTCCCCACCTCCTCCTCTCGCCCTCTCCTTGCCCTTCCCCACCTCCTCCTCTCTCCCTTTCCTTGCCCTTCACCTCCTCCTCTCGCCCTCTCCTTGCCCCTCACCTCCTCCTCTCTCCCTCTCCTTGCCCTTCCCCTCCTCCTCTCCTTGCCCTTCACCTCCTCCTCTCCTTGCCCTTCACCTCCTCCTCTCGCCCTCTCCTTGCCCTTCACCTCCTCCTCTCTCGCCCTCTCCTTGCCCTTCACACCTCCTCCTCTCTCCCTCTCCTTGCCCTTCCCCACCTCCTCCTCTCGCCCTCTCCTTGCCCTTCACCTCCTCCTCTCTCCCTCTCCTTGCCCTTCACCTCCTCCTCTCTCCCTCTCCTTGCCCTTCACCTCCTCCTCTCTCCCTCTCCTTGCCCTTCACCTCCTCCTCTCACCCTTTCCTTGCCCTTCACCTCCTCCTCCTCTCTCCCTTTCCTTGCCCTTCACCTCCTCCTCCTCTCTCCCTTTCCTTGCCCTTCACCTCCTCCTCTCGTCCTCTCCTTGCCCTTCACCTCCTCCTCTCTCCCTCTCCTTGCCCTTCACCTCCTCCTCTCGCCCTCTCCTTGCCCTTCACCTCCTCCTCTCGCCCTCTCCTTGCCCCTCACCTCCTCCTCTCGCCCTCTCCTTGCCCTTCACCTCCTCCTCTCGCCCTCTCCTTGCCCTTCACCTCCTCCTCTCGCCCTCTCCTTGCCCTTCACCTCCTCCTCTCGCCCTCTCCTTGCCCTTCACCTCCTCCTCTCTCCCTCTCCTTGCCCCTCACCTCCTCCTCTCGCCCTCTCCTTGCCCTTCACCTCCTCCTCTCGCCCTCTCCTTGCCCTTCACCTCCTCCTCTCGCCCTCTCCTTGCCCTTCACCTCCTCCTCTCGCCCTCTCCTTGCCCTTCACCTCCTCCTCTCTCCCTCTCCTTGCCCCTCACCTCCTCCTCTCTCCCTTTCCTTGCCCCTCACCTCCTCCTCTCGCCCTCTCCTTGCCCTTCACCTCCTCCTCTCTCCCTCTCCTTGCCCCTCACCTCCTCCTCTCTCCCTTTCCTTGCCCCTCACCTCCTCCTCTCGCCCTCTCCTTGTCCTTCACCTCCTCCTCTCGCCCTCTCCTTGCCCCTCACCTCCTCCTCTCTCCCTCTCCTTGCCCCTCACCTCCTCCTCTCGCCCTCTCCTTGCCCCTCACCTCCTCCTCTCGCCCTCTCCTTGCCCCTCACCTCCTCCTCTCGCCCTCTCCTTGCCCCTCACCTCCTCCTCTCGCCCTCTCCTTGCCCTTCACCTCCTCCTCTCACCCTCTCCTTGCCCTTCACCTCCTCCTCTCGCCCTCTCCTTGCCCCTCACCTCCTCCTCTCTCCCTTTCCTTGCCCCTCACCTCCTCCTCTCGCCCTCTCCTTGTCCTTCACCTCCTCCTCTCGCCCTCTCCTTGCCCCTCACCTCCTCCTCTCTCCCTCTCCTTGCCCCTCACCTCCTCCTCTCTCCCTCTCCTTGCCCTTCACCTCCTCCTCTCTCCCTCTCCTTGCCCCTCACCTCCTCCTCTCGCCCTCTCCTTGTCCTTCACCTCCTCCTCTCGCCCTCTCCTTGCCCCTCACCTCCTCCTCTCTCCCTCTCCTTGCCCCTCACCTCCTCCTCTCTCCCTCTCCTTGCCCCTCACCTCCTCCTCTCTCCCTCTCCTTGCCCCTCACCTCCTCCTCTCTCCCTCTCCTTGCCCCTCACCTCCTCCTCTCGCCCTCTCCTTGCCCCTCACCTCCTCCTCTCGCCCTCTCCTTGTCCTTCTCTTGGAGTTTATACCTGTGTAGGGTCTCTCAAGTGCCTCCCTTTCTTCTGGTCTCTCAAGCTCCTCCTCTTGAGGCCTCTGTGGATATTTATCTCTCTCAAGTTCGCCCCCCTCTGGCCTCTCAAGTGGTTCCTCATCTGATCCCGGAGGATCCCAGATGTCTGTCCACCCTCCCAGCTCAGTCATTGTGCCAGTGTGTCGGTCTGTCAGCCTGTAACTGAAGAAGATAATACTGTTAATATGAAGCAGAAAGAAAGAGAGAAAACACAAATCACGCCGAGGCACAGAAGCAGGGTGGGCAGGAGCTGGGTATTAGAGGAAGGGGTTTGGTAGGAGTGGAAAACTAAGGGCAGGAGCAGCACACTGGGCACAGAGGCAGGGGTGAACAGGAGTGGTATGCTGGGCACAGAGGCAGGGGTGAACAGGAGTGGTATGCTGGGCACAGAGGCAGGGGTGAACAGGAGTGGGATGCTGGGCACAGAGGCAGGGGTGAACAGGAGTGGTATGCTGGGCACAGAGGCAGGCTGTGGGCAAGGAGTGGCCAGGGCGCGCGCGGCACGGGCAAGGAGTGGCCAGGGCGCGCGCGGCACGGGCAAGGAGTGGCCAGGGCGCGCGCGGCACGGGCAAGGAGTGGCCAGGGCGCGTGCGGCACGGGCAAGGAGTGGCCAGGGCGCGCGCGGCACGGGCAAGGAGTGGCCAGGGCGCGCGCGGCACGGGCAAGGAGTGGCCAGGGCGCGCGAGGCACGGGCAAGGAGTGGCCAGGGCGCGCGAGGCACGGGCAAGGAGTGGCCAGGACGCGTGCTGCATGGGTATGGAGTGGCCAGGACACGCGCTGCACGGGTAAGGACGGACAGCACACGCGCTGTATGGGTAAGGAATCAGACACGAAACCTGATTAGGTCAGGAGAGGCAACAAAAGGTAAATGCCAGTAACCAAGTATCAGGAGAGATCAGATGCGAGTCCAGAGAAGTGAATAAAGTCAAGGATAACAAGCCTAACCACAACTGTAGCACCCCAACTGTACCACCCATGTCAGGATACACCCCAACTGTACCACCGATGTCAGGATACACCCCAACTGTACCACCGATGTCAGGATACACCCCAACTGTACCACCGATGTCAGGATACACCCCAACTGTACCACCCATGTCAGGATACACCCCAACTGTACCACCCATGTCAGGATACACCCCAACCGTACCACCGATGTCAGGATACACCCCAACCGTACCACTGATGTCAGGATACACCCCAACTGTACCACCGATGTCAGGATACACCACAACCATACCACCGATGTCAGGATACACCCCAACTGTACCACCCATGTCAGGATACACCCCAACTGTACCACCCATGTCAGGATACACCCCAACTGTACCACCCATGTCAGGATACACCCCAACTGTACCACCCATGTCAGGATACACCCCAACTGTACCACCGATGTCAGGATACACCCCAACCGTACCACCGATGTCAGGATACACCCCAACTGTACCACCGATGTCAGGATACACCCCAACTGTACCACCGATGTCAGGATACACCCCAACTGTACCACCGATGTCAGGATACACCCCAACTGTACCACCGATGTCAGGATACACCCCAACCGTACCACCGATGTCAGGATACACCCCAACTGTACCACCCATGTCAGGATACACCCCAACTGTACCACCCATGTCAGGATACACCCCAACCGTACCACCGATGTCAGGATACACCCCAACTGTACCACCCATGTCAGGATACACCCCAACTGTACCACCCATGTCAGGATACACCCCAACTGTACCACCCATGTCAGGATACACCCCAACTGTACCACCCATGTCAGGATACACCCCAACTGTACCACCGATGTCAGGATACACCCCAACCGTACCACCGATGTCAGGATACACCCCAACTGTACCACCGATGTCAGGATACACCCCAACTGTACCACCGATGTCAGGATACACCCCAACTGTACCACCGATGTCAGGATACACCCCAACCGTACCACCGATGTCAGGATACACCCCAACTGTACCACCCATGTCAGGATACACCCCAACTGTACCACCCATGTCAGGATACACCCCAACCGTACCACCGATGTCAGGATACACCCCAACTGTACCACCCATGTCAGGATACACCCCAACTGTACCACCCATGTCAGGATACACCCCAACCGTACCACCGATGTCAGGATACACCACAACCGTACCACCGATGTCAGGATACACCCCAACTGTACCACCGATGTCAGGGTACACCCCAACCGTACCACCGATGTCAGGATACACCACAACTGTACCACCGATGTCAGGGTACACCCCAACCGTACCACCGATGTCAGGGTACACCCCAACCGTACCACCGATGTCAGGGTACACCCCAACTGTACCACCGATGTCAGGATACACCCCAACCGTACCACCGATGTCAGGATACACCCCAACTGTACCACTGATGTCAGGATACACCCCAACTGTACCACCGATGTCAGGATACACCACAACCGTACCACCGATGTCAGGATACACCCCAACCGTACCACCGATGTCAGGATACACCCCAACTGTACCACCCATGTCAGGATACACCCCAACCGTACCACCGATGTCAGGATACACCCCAACCGTACCACCGATGTCAGGATACACCCCAACTGTACCACCGATGTCAGGATACACCCCAACTGTACCACCGATGTCAGGATACACCACAACCGTACCACCGATGTCAGGATACACCCCAACTGTACCACCCATGTCAGGATACACCACAACCGTACCACCGATGTCAGGATACACCCCAACCGTACCACCGATGTCAGGATACACCACAACCATACCACCGATGTCAGGATACACCACAACCGTACCACCGATGTCAGGATACACCACAACCATACCACCGATGTCAGGATACACCCCAACCATACCACCGATGTCAGGATACACCCCAACTGTACCACCGATGTCAGGATACACCCCAACTGTACCACCAATGTCAGGATACACCACAACCGTAACACCCATGTCAGGATACACCCCAACCGTACCACCGATGTCAGGATACACCCCAACTGTACCACCCATGTCAGGATACACCCCAACCGTACCACCGATGTCAGGATACACCCCAACTGTACCACCCATGTCAGGATACACCCCAACCGTACCACCGATGTCAGGGTACACCCCAACCGTACCACCGATGTCAGGATACACCCCAACCGTACCACCGATGTCAGGATACACCCCAACTGTACCACCGATGTCAGGATACACCCCAACTGTACCACCCATGTCAGGATACACCACAACCGTAACACCCATGTCAGGATACACCACAACTGTACCACCGATGTCAGGATACACCACAACTGTACCACCGATGTCAGGATACACCACAACCATACCACCGATGTCAGGATACACCCCAACTGTACCACCGATGTCAGGATACACCCCAACTGTACCACCGATGTCAGGATACACCACAACCGTAACACCCATGTCAGGATACACCACAACTGTACCACCGATGTCAGGATACACCACAACTGTACCACCGATGTCAGGATACACCACAACCGTAACACCCATGTCAGGATACACCCCAACTGTACCACCGATGTCAGGATACACCACAACCGTAACACCCATGTCAGGATACACCACAACTGTACCACCGATGTCAGGATACACCCCAACTGTACCACCGATGTCAGGATACACCCCAACTGTACCACCGATGTCAGGATACACCCCAACTGTACCACCCATGTCAGGATACACCACAACCGTACCACCCATGTCAGGATACACCACAACCGTAACACCCATGTCAGGATACACCACAACCGTAACACCCATGTCAGGATACACCACAACCGTAACACCCATGTCAGGATACACCACAACTGTACCACCGATGTCAGGATACACCACAACCGTAACACCCATGTCAGGATACACCCCAACCGTAACACCCATGTCAGGATACACCCCAACCGTAACACCCATGTCAGGATACACCACAACAGACCCCAGAGAACTGTGTTTAGCTAAATTCATGACAAGGCTTGGAAACCATGTAACAGAGCCGTTCACCAAGACACACATACCGATCAGGAAGGTGCCATAAGAACATAGCACACATGTACATGGAGGTTCACACAAGTGTAACATGTATAAACACGTTGCAGATCGCTTCCCAGCCAACTGTCATTCATACAGCAGCACATACAGTATCTACCAAGATCTTTTCTTCATGGTGTCTGCACTGCTTTACATTTCCCTGTTCCAGCCTTAGCCATGTACCTAGATTATATCTCTTCTCAAACCACAAGAATCTTTATTAATCCGACTGAAGTAAGTCAGAGACCCTTTAGGTCAGGCAAGTCAAACCCAAATGCAGCCGAGGGCCGCATATATACAAGATTTCCCTCCGAGGAGAGGCCGCATATATACAAGATTTCCCTCCGAGGAGAGGCCGCATATATACAAGATTTCCTCCGAGGAGAGGCCGCATATATACAAGATTTCCCTCCGAGGAGAGGCCGCATATATACAAGATTTGCCTCCGAGGAGAGGCCGCATATATACAAGATTTCCCTCCGAGGAGAGGCCGCATATATACAAGATTTCCCTCCGAGGAGAGGCCGCATATATACAAGATTTCCTCCGAGGAGAGGCCGCATATATACAAGATTTCCCTCCGAGGAGAGGCCGCATATATACAAGATTTCCCTCCGAGGAGAGGCCACATATATACAAGATTTCCCTCCGAGGAGAGGCCGCATATATACAAGATTTCCCTCCGAGGAGAGGCCGCATGCACAAGGTTTCCCCTCCGAGGAGAGGCCGCATGCACAAGGTTTCCCCTCCGAGGAGAGACCGCATGCACAAGGTTTCCCCTCCGAGGAGAGACCGCATGCACAAGGTTTCCCCTCCGAGGAGAGGCCGCATGCACAAGGTTTCCCCTCCGAGGAGAGGCCGCATGCACAAGGTTTCCCCTCCGAGGAGAGGCCGCATGCACAAGATTTCCCCTCCAAGGAGAGGCCGCATATACAAGATTTCCCTCTGGGGGGGGCACATATACAACATTTCTGATTTCCCTGTGAGGGGGCCACATATACAAGATTTCCCTGTGAGAGGGGGCCACATATACAACATTTCTGATTTCCCTGTGAGGGGGCCACATATACAAGATTTTCCTGTGAGGAGGGCCACATATACAAGATTTCTGATTTTCCTGTGAGGGGGCCACATATACAAGATTTCCCTGTGAGGGGCCACAGCATGGATTCTACAGTCCATATGTGCATGTGATTTTAAATCTAAAAAAAAAATAAATAAAATCAGAACTCGCTGGGCATAACATGATGCAAAATAGTTAAGACCTGAGTTTAAAGGGCAATGGCTCCACCAGCACACACAGGGTTAACCCCCAGTACAAAAGGATAATGTTATCAGACCCACCATAAACAGGGTTAACCCCTAGTATGCCTGGTATACATAGAAACAGTCAGATTTAACCCCTGCATGTCTGGAATAAACATAAGCATAGGCAAGGTTAATCCCCAGTACACAATGTTACATACATTACACACACACAGTTAAGTCCTTCCCCTGGTACATACATGACACACACACACACACACAGTTAAGTCCTCCCCCTGGTACATACATGACACACACACACACAGTTAAGTCCTTCCCCCTGGTACATACATGGCACACACACAGTTAAGTCCTCCCCCCTGGTACATACATGGCACACACACAGTTAAGTCCTCCCCCTGGTACATACATGGCACACACACAGTTAAGTCCTTCCCCTGGTACATACATGGCACACACAGAGTTAAGTCCTCCCCCTGGTACATACATGGCACACACACACAGTTAAGTCCTCCCCCTGGTACATACATGACACACACACACAGTTAAGTCCTTCCCCTGGTACATACATGGCACACACAGAGTTAAGTCCTCCCCTGGTACATACATGGCACACACACAGTTAAGTCCTCCCCCTGGTACATACATGGCACACACACAGTTAAGTCCTCCCCCTGGTACATACATGACACACACACACAGTTAAGTCCTCCCCCTGGTACATACATGACACACACACACACAGTTAAGTCCTCCCCCTGGTACATACATGACACACACACAGAGTTAAGTCCTTCCCCTGGTACATACATGACACACACACAGTTAAGTCCTCCCCCTGGTACATACATGACACACACACACACAGTTAAGTCCTCCCCCTGGTACATACATGACACACACACACACAGTTAAGTCCTTCCCCTGGTACATACATGACACACACACACAGTTAAGTC